>CM066035.1:155052209-155159470 GCA_033557465.1 Ichthyophis bannanicus | reverse complement strand
TTTTCCTTGCCTTGAACTACAACTGGAAAGACGTGGAGTTAAATACTAACAATAAATAAATAAATAATAAGACAGGATACTGGTATGCAGTACTTTATGCCCATAGTAAGAATTTCGAAACTCAATGCGGGAGTGTATTGAAAGCCAGTGAAAGTGCATCAGAAGGGATGGTGAGATGATGAAACCTAGATGCATCGGCAAGCAATTTTTAACAGTAGGCATTTTGGACAATTTGGAACCATTTCTGCTCATAAATTTGAAGGTCAGAAGATAATCGCATTACAATAATCGAATCTGGACATAACTAGGCTGAGATGAGGGTGAGTTGTGCTGATAGGAGGAGGAATAACTGGCTGGAACGAAATTGATACAATGCGAAGTGCTTTCTACTACAGAACTGATGTGAACATGCAATGAGAGTTCGGAGTCCAGAGCAACTCCAAGGTACTTGAAGGAAGAAGAGAGTCTTGTTGGAGCAATAGTGGGAGCACTGGAATGTCCTGTCAGCCAGTTAGCCGGAGTCTTCTGAATATTAAGTTTGAGACGTTTAGAAGTATGCCACTGAGAAATGTTTCACTAAGCAGTCATTCACTGGAGATAAATAAGGTAGACATTTATTTATTTCATTTGATTTAGCTCACGCCTTTCCAGTAGTAGTTCAAGTTGAGTCACAATTGGGTACTGTAGGTATTTCCCTGTCCCTAGAGGGCTTACAATCTAACATACCAATGCAGAAAACCTTTGCGCAACAATTTTCTGGCACTTTTTCCACCAGGCTTGCTTTCCGATGCAGAAAGCAAGCTAGCACTGGAAAAATGGCTGAAAAATAACCACGCTAAATTGCAACACATTGAGCATTCAAATTGCATGCTATTACATACTTCATTGTGTTTGATGTAAAAAAACTGTGCTGAAACTTAGCCTGATGGCGCAGTGGCCCTGAATTTTTCTTTTTTTTTTTTCCACCTCTACTCACCGAAACAAAGCCCGGTGGCCTCAAACCCCTCCACCACCTCAGTAGCTTAAAAATTGGGGTGGGACAGTGTCTACATGCTCCCGGCCCCATGCTGCCATCTTGCAAAATGGCGGCCTCTGACCCTGCGGCTGGGCAGGTTCAGATTGCCATATAAGGCAAAACATTTCCTTATATGGCAGAGCGACCCCCCCCCCTCGTGTTGCTATTTTGTAGCTTCATTGTGTGTCCCTAGTCTGTACTTTTTGAAGGAGTTAAGATTCATATTTATTTGTTCTAATCCACTCATTTTGACCAACACTGCATGCAATGTTCAAGGTGCAGTCTACTACTACTAATTTGTATAGCGTTACAAGGTATACACATGACCCATCTCAATCTAAGAATAATACCGCTGTATATACATGTAATTACATATGTAAATAGTCTAAGTTAACAATGTTCCCCATTTTATTTATCCAAGTTCTTGTTCCTGTTTTATGTAAAACCAAACAGCTTGTTGTTCTGGTCTGTTGTTATATTGTGAACCGCGCTGGTGCTAAATAGCGCGGTATATAAGAGCCTGTAATAAATAAATAAATAAATAAATACACAGTGATTGTATATATAGATGTAAGACAGTCCCTGCTCATCAGAGCTTACAATCTAATCAAGATGAAAAAACATTGCAAAACTGGGGACTAGAGTATGCCAAGATACTTTTCATTCTCTTGTCCACTACTTATGTGTATCAGGAGTGATACAGAGGCATTACAATTGTTTTTGGTTTTATTCTATATTCCTTTTCTTAAGATTCTTGGCCACTGCTGCACACTGAGTAGAGGGTTTGAACGAATTATCGATGACGCCTAGATCCTTTTCCTGAAAGGTTCCTTATGCGTACCTATTGTTTGGGTTATTGTTCCCTAAGTGCATATTAAATTTCGTCTCCCAATTTGCCATGGTCCTCTTGCAATTTCTCACAAGTCTCTTTGATTTTGAATAATTTTGTGTCCTCTGAAAATTTTGATCATCTGACTCTTGGTTTCCATTTCCAGGTCATTTATAAATATGTTAAAAAGCAGTGGGCCCAGCACAGATCCTTTGGGCACTCCACTATTCACCTTTATCTATTGGGAAAATTGGTCATTTAGATTATTCTCTGTTTTCTATCTTTTAATCAATTTCCGGTCCACAATAAGAGACTATCTCCTATCCCATGCCTTCTTAGTTTCCTCAAGAGTCTGTCACGAGGGATCTTATTAAAGGCTTTCTGAAAATCCAGATTCACCATATCAACTGGCTCATCTTTGTCTATATGTTTATTCATACCTTCAAAAAATGTAGCAGATTGGGGAGGCAAGGTTTCCCTTTGCTAAATCCACGTTGGCTTTGCCCCAATAAACCATGACCATTCATATGTTCAGTAGTTTTGTTTTGTTATAATGGTTTGCCGAGCATTGATGTCAGAATCACAGATCAAAGATCACTCCTGCAAAACATTTTAATAATCAAAATTACATTGGCCACTCTCCAATCTTCAGGTACTATTGCCAATTTTAATTGATAGTTTACACATTTCCAATAGTACTACTACTGAGCATTTTGTATAGTGCTACAAGATGTATGCAGCGCTATACAGACACATGTAAAAGACTGTCCCTGCTCATTAGAGCTTACAAATCTAGTCAATAGAGACAACACAGTAGCTGTAGACATGGGATAGATCTAGGGGGCATGGTAAGGAAACACAAAGGAGACCAGGTAAGTAAAAATCCAAAAACGGCAGTGAAGAGTTGTGTTTTCAGCTTGGAATTGAATAGGTCCAGAGAAGGCGCCTAACGTACAGACTCAGGTAGTTTGTTCCAGGCATAAGGAGCAGCAAGGTGAAAGGAGTGAAATCTGGAATTAGTAATAGAAGCGATTTACCAGGAGAGCAGAATTCCTGAGGAGGGGTGTAGGGAGAGAAAAGAGAGGAAGGTAGTGAGATGCTGCAGAGTGAATGCACTTATAGGTCAGCAGGAGAAGTTTGAACTGGATGTGGAAATGAATAGGGAGCCAATGAAGTGACTTAAGAAAAAAAGGGTAATATGAGCAGTAGCATGGCTGGTGGAAGATTTAGCCAGATTTAGTAGCAGTGTTGAACAAATTGAAGGGGAGAGAGATGATTCAGACGGAGACTAGCAAGGAATAGGTTACAATAGTCTAGACGGGAGGTGACTAAAGAGTGGATAAGTGTCTTAGTAGTGGTTCAGAAAGGAATGGGTGGACTTTGTTGATGCTATAGAAAGAAAAAGAACTCATTTTTGAGTTCTTGCAGCACCCTGGGATGACTACCATCCTGTCCAGATGATTTCTTACAGATTTCAAGCATTTAGAACCTTTTTTTTATTCTGATCCTTAATGTTAGTCCTGTGATTGAGAAGGGAGAGGGGGGATAGGAACTCACTGTCGAGCCAGGATTTTAATTTTGATCTGGGAGGGGGTGAATTAGGCGGCCTGACTAGCTGGGATGGTGTTCTGTGTCGGTGGGGGGGGGGGGGGGGTGCATTTATTAGGAAGAGTGAGTTATAAATGATTACAACAAAATGAAAAGATTCTTCTTTTCCTTAAAATCTGCACTATTATTTCTAATTTCATTACCAAAAACAGGATAGTGCTTCTAAATTTGGAGAACTGGAATTTTTATTTTATGCCTCCAAAAGTTGAAATTGAACAGAGTCACTGTTGGCGAGTTCAAGAAACAGTTTAAGCTGAAGTGCTATAAACAGGTCCCTCTCTACTTGCCAGCCACCGAAATCTCAGCTTGCTTCCAAAAGGCATCTCTCGAGGAATGCTGCTTACCATCCCATCCTTCCTGATGAAGGAACGCCTGGGAATAGGAAAGGAGGAAACACTAAACACACACACATGCCCTCCTCCCTACAAATGTTTCAAATAAGCATATTTCATAATGTCTTTTAAAAACAGAAAGCATCTTTCTGCTGCTGCATGCAGACAGCGACGGAGAACAGCATCTTGTAACCATCAAAATCTATCTTTTTGCAGCAGCAGCACTCAACAGATGAACTGAAAGTGAGAGAAAGAAGCAGATTAGGCAGGGCAAATAATATCAGCCAATGAGAAACCCTCGGTTTCCAATTAGCAGATGTTTGGAGAAACCAATCAGGACCCGTCTTAGCTGAGTTCTGATAAAATAGCTCATAGCTTTAGTTGTTTTGCGAAGAAACACTTGCATTGTCTTTCTGCTAACAGACTGCTTGCTTTGCTGCTCCAGACATCTCATTTTCACCTTCTGTCTCCCTCCTGCTCTCTGGGAACAGGCAGCGAAGAGGAATTGTTACATCTGCTACTGAGCAAACATGAATCAAAGTCGGCCCTATGTAACTCGAAATAATAACTGTCCTATAACCACTATGAGGAACGAAAGCCGAGACTATCTGCTGATTAACTCTAATGCCGATGGAGAAAATGCTGGGCATTCCTACGGATACTACCCCGAGTAAGTACTCGAATTACAGCTTTGAAAAGAAAAATTGGGGAAGATATTCAGAAAGCATCGGCTCTTTTTGATTTGCTTTAGATTATTTTTGTACCAAAGTATTAATTTTTAGTCTAGCCAAAAGATGTTGAGTTATTTATTCATAACATTCCTTTTGTAAAATACTCCTTAGTGCACCTTTTTGGAAATATTCACTAATATTTAAAAAGATGAGTACAGAACCTCGGGCAAAGGATAGTTTTCAGGTCATGTTTATTTAAAGTAGTGGATTGCTACCTGATAGCTCTCATTGGTTGGTTAGAAGTCTCGGGCTTGTGTCCCTTTTAATTAACTGGGCAATAATTAGATTTTCAAGTCAACAAATTCCTTGTGATAATATAAAAAGCATAATTCTTTATGAACGGTATACACTGTTACAGTTTACAGCAAGGACAACCCAGAAATTGTGAGAGACACCGGTAAAGCTATTTTACCATTCACAAGTCAGACTATCAAACAATGAAAAATCATCACATCGGAGTCCTTGCATCATCCATCCCTAAATCAGAACATGAAATTAAAAATATTTCTAAATACTATTGCTCAGGTTTCTATGTGAAATATATGATTATTTAGTTTGGACTTTCCATATTTTGTGTGTGGAGAAGACTCGGACCAAAGCTGGCCCAACCACTAGGGAGACCAGGCATCACCTAGGGCGGCAGCTTCTTGGACAGCAAAGATCCGCAACAATCAAAGTGAAACAATAGGTCCTAATAGCCACACACATTCAGACTCATCAGTGCGTGCTTTTACCTGCACGAAGAGTGAGCAATGTGCAAATATTCCATGTACCCTTGTTGATGGCTTTTGGAAATCTTTTTTATTATGTATATATTTACAAAACAGTGTGCTTAATGTTTAAAAGTATGATGTCCAAGTATGCATTTTTAAAGTGCTATTCAGGGAGGGATGGTGTTGAGATGATTGTGATAGAGTTTAATTATTAAAATATTGAAGGGTGGTGCGGTCTAACAATCGCGAGGGGTGCAAGGCTGAAGAATCGCTTATAGCATCTAATACCTTTGCACTGGCCCGTGCTTGGACACTAAGTTGATGTAATATGACTAGATACTGTAGATGCACAAGCTGTAATTCATTTGTCAAGTATAGTTGGATGATCGTATGGTATCTGCCAGTACAAAAGTGATCACGCAGAGCAGAATGGGAGCTTTACGGTCTAACAATATCTATCAGTGCTTCTGACTCATGAAGTAGGAATGAGAGCAGCAATAGATATAGCGGTCTCACCACTGCCTTTAAATTTAATGGAAAAAAGCAGGAATGCTGTCTATTTTAAAACAAAGTGTCAAGGAAGACACAGCTGGTGGCACACAGACAATTTTATTCTGTTCCGGCTCGTCACTGAAATCAGAGGCACACAGTTTTCAATAAAATGAAAGCACCTGATGCAGATTTTGACTGTATAATTGATTTCCCTTGATCTCAGGGGAAGAGTTCCTTGTGAGTCTATAATGTTTTCAAACAATAGAATTTTATTTATTTGCATTTAGCTCAAGGTGAGTTGCATTTTAGTTTTAGGAGGTACTGTATTTCCCTAATTCCAGAGGACATAAAATCTAACGGGCCAATATTCAGAAGCCCTAAGGGAGGAGTGGCCTAGTGGTTAGGACAAGGTACTTCAGGCCGGAGGGCCGGGGGTTCAAGTCCCACCTGGGGACAGCAATCTCAGGCCAGAGGGACTGGGATTTCTAGTCCTATAGGTACTCCTTGTGGTCTTGGGCAAGCCACTTAACCCTCCATTGCCCATGTTCCCTGTAAGTATTAGCGTATGTGTGTCATATCCCCTCATGTTAAATGTATCTCCCAATTGACCACTTTGACCCGGTGAAAAGTGGGATATAAATACAGCTAAATAAATAAATAAATTAGCTGAATTATGCTGGAGGTTATCCAGATAAGAGAGATTTAGCAGTAGTATCAGGAGAGTGCCAGTAAATATCTCCACAGATGGCCTTGGCACTATCTGGAGAGCACTGAGTGGTCTGTGGGCAGATTGAGGGCAGTACTGGCAACTATCTAAATAGAAGCAATATTCAGCCCTTATGTGGACTGATTATCTGCATAACATTGGACAGCAAAAACGCTGTCTGAAATGCAATCCAGAAATCTGGATAGCAGCTGAAAATCATTGCTATCTGGATAGTCACGGTAGCTGACCACCCTACGTGGATATTCTGTGCCTGCCATTATCCGGATACTGGTGCTGAATATCCAGATGATATTTAAACACAGTGGCTGACCACCATGGTATTTAAATATCCATAGCTTTTGCAAATCAGCCCCTAGGAAAGTGCCAGACCACAACTCCTTGTGTAGAAAGCCAGAATGTATGCTATACGGTGTTAATAGATTCCATAACAAACAAAAATTGCAGGCTTTAGAAGAATGCTTTTTGAAGAGATTTAGAAGAATACCAAATAGTCACATAGATATAAATTTAAAAAATGAACTCCGAGAACATAAGATGTCGGGATAAAGCTTAGCTGGTATCCTTAAATGCATTTTCAGCTGCAAAAGCTTGGCTGATTAGAGTTAGGCCTGTTTCTTATACAGTTGGGGTTGGCCACTAAAATGTAGGTGCATGTATACTAAAGGGTGTATAAGTAGCGCATGTACTGGCGTGTAGGCCTGTGCTAACTTTAAGGGGCATGTGTGGCCACCCCCCTGCTAATTTATGTACCCTGCTAAGCAGCACATGGGTGGTGTTAAGTACATAAGAACATAAGATATGCCATACTGGGTCAGACCAAGGTCCATCAAGCCCAGTATCCTGTTTCCAATCTAGGTCATAAGTACCTAGCAGTTTCCCCAAAAGACACAGGTTCCACAATGCTTGTATTTGGTCAAGCAGTGATATCCCAGGTCCCTTTTAATAATGGTTTATGGACCTTTCGTCCAGGAACTTGTCCAAACCTTTTTTAAACCCAGCTACACTAACAGCGCCTACTACATCCTCCAGTAACAAATTCCATAGTTTGATTACACGTTGAGTGAAAAAATATTTTCTCTTGTTAGTCTTAAATTGGTTACCCTGTAGCTTCATTGCAAGTCCCCTAGTCTTTCTATATTCTGATGACGTAAACAAACGATCTATGTTTACCCGTTCCACTCTATTCATTAATTTATAGACTTCTATCATATCTCCCCTCAGCCGTCTCTTTTCCAGCTTGAAGAGCCCTAACCTTTTTAGCCTCTCATCATAGATGTATCCTTCCATCCCCTTTATCATTTTGGTGGCTCTTCTGTCTACCTTTTCTAATAACGCTATATCCTTTTTAAGATCAGAATGCACGCAATATTCAAGGTGCGGTCGCACCATGGAATGATACAGAGGCATTATAATAGCCTTTGTTTTATTTTCCATTCCTTTCCTTATGATACCTAGCATTCTATTTGCTCTCTTGACTGCTGCTACACACTGGGCTGAGGGTTTTAACATGTTATCCACAATGACGCCTAAATCTTTTTCCTGGGTGGTGGTTCCTAGTGTGGAACCTTGCATCGTGCACCTGTACTAATGGCAACATTCACGGTTAGTATGCTCCTCTATTGCTCCTGCTAACAGCGATGATCCATCAGTGCCCACACTCTGCCCCTACCACGCCCAATCATGAGCTATCCATTAGCAGGAGATTTTTAGTGGGGGCCCTGCGCTGTTAGCATGGCGCACTTACAGCATAGTAAACCCCATGCTAATGGTTAGCGCACATTAGTAAACATGCCCCATATATGGCAAACGGGCAGTGGCCTGAACTGGAGAGATGCTTGGTGCACAGGAAGAGTCATCCCTATGAAAAAAGGAGGTAGTAATGCCTCAGTACAGGTCATTGGTGAAATCTCGCCTAGAACATCAGGTCCAGCTCTGGAGGGTGTATTTCTGAATGGACTGAAGAGAGATACCAAAGATAAGGATGAGACAAGAGAATCTAAATATGACCCCAAAGACAAGGCTATAGAACGGTGAGGGTCATGATTATCAAATGTAATTTTTTTTACCATTTTACTTTGTGGTGTGTTTGCATCCATTTCAAGTGTCAAAAAAGAAACAGGTCAATATTTGATCCCGGCAGCAAACACTTCTTTTCAAAATACCAGCAGCAGCATTTATAAAAGAAAGCAGCATATATTAAGTGCCCCTATGCAGACCGGTAGTAGCACTGATTACTTGTGGAAAGCGTGAACCACAAGGAGCTATACGTTTACAGCTTTACCCAACTGCTCTCTGCATAGCTAAGCTGTTTAGTTTAGGATGGCTTTTTTACTTTCCTAACTTAAAAACTGCTTAACTGTATCACCAGAATATACATAATTAGGTGGAATGTCTTTGCTTGGCCCAGGCAGTATCAGGATACTTCTGGAACATTTAGAGAGAATATTCAGCAGCGCTATCTGTATAATGGCGCTGAAAATTCACAGATAGGGGACTTATACGTTTAGTGGTGGTGGCTAAAGATAGAAGGTCCTCTGAATATTCACCTGAATGTGACGACCTTTGCAATATGTTCATGACAACTCATGCAAGATGAAAAGTTGGTCCTGGCAGTGAACCAAAAGGCTTTCAAGAAGTTAGCTAATGCAAGACGTGTACGTTCTGCAGAGTATACTTGTATTTGTTCTAAAAGATGATTGCTCCATGCTTCCAAGTGGGTTTTTGTTTCCTATTCCTTAAATTGAGGCTAGGATAGTCCAATCAGAATCCATGTCTCAGATGGCTATTCTAAAGCAGACTGTTATGCAGAGGTAAAAAGTCAGCTACTGTCTTGTGAACAGAGCACTGGCAAAGGTTCAAATAAATGAATTACAAGTAGTATAAAAATTTAAATTTGATAATAGAGGGGCATTTTAGAAAGGACATCCAAGTGCAATCTGGGATGTCTAAGCCAGAATATCTGGGGGAAAAAAAGCAGATGTGTCCAAGTGCAGATACAATTTCACAAATGTGGACTTGGCCAGTATAGACGTCTATGGGGTCGCCTACATACATACCAAGTTCTAAATAGTATTCCGGGGACATCTAGGAATAGCCTAATGGTAAGCATAGTGGGCTTGGATCAAGGAAGCCAGGATTCAAGTCCCACTGCTGCTATCATTATGATTGCTGAGTCCTGCAGATGACGGCATGCTATCTTGATGACGGCATGCTGTCTGGAGTGGAGGAGTGGCCTAGTGGTTGGGGCAAGGTACTTCAGGCCAGAAGGTCGGTGGTTCAAATCCCACTAGAGGACAGCAACCTTGGGCCGGAAGGACTGGGGTTTCTAGTCCCACAAGTGCTCCTTGTGGTCTTGGGCAAGCCACTTAACCCTCCATAGCCCATGTTCCCTGTAAAATAGTTATTTCCAAGTTATAATGCCCTGTTCAATGTAATTTCAGTTTGTTCAATGTAAACCACACTGATGCAGAATAGTGCAGTATATAAGAGAATGTACATAAATAAATCTTCTCTATACCCTCTGGATGCTTTTCAGCCAAAATGAGCACTTTCCTGATGTTTATTTGTGCCTGGAGCAGGTCTAAACTTAGACATGACTCCAGATGTTCAGGACGTTTCTGAGATCAGGCAGTGATGTCCAGATTTCTGGGAATGCCTCAGCCACACCTCCACCACACCCCCGTTCAGACTCTGATGTCTACAGACCTGGCTTCTAAAATGGCTCTAGAGCCATCTCTGTGTTTCGGATGTCTCTGCCCATTTTCAGATGTCCAAAGCATGAAACAGAGCTTCCAAAATAACCCCATAGTGTGATATTAACTTAAATGCATGGGAATAAACGCTAACAAAAAACTGCAAAGAATTTCCTCCTGTGCCATGTACGTCTGCTGGGTGGTAGCCAACTTGAACGAACTACAAGATGGCCACTGTGGGGCATCAACAAGTGGAGATCACTCCTGCTTCTACTAGCAATGCGTGCCTTTGAGTCAATGCTGACTCCTAGCGATCCAACAGTTCCTGAGATTTCTTGGCAGTGTGATCGGAAGTAGATTGCCAGACCTTCCTTCCGAGGCAATGGAGAGTTAAGTGACTTATCTGAGGCCACAAGGAGTGCCAGTGGGAATCAAACACTGGTCCTTGGTTACTAACCACTAGGCTACTACTCAACTCCCTGTTTCTACTTGGATAGTATCATTTTTGGGTGAATGAAGGTAAATCCAGGATCATGGAATCTTTTTTTTCAAACATGAGTGGAGTTATGCAAATGGAGTCTAACTTTGCAGGAGAGAGGCACAAAGCCTCAGACTGGTGCTTTGGGGGAGGACGTCACAGGCCACTGACCTACCAGAGACATGAGGACCCCTTGAGATCCTTCTGATACATCTCTTGCAGGGGCACTTTTTTTTTTAAACTTAGAGCCCACCCTTCCCGCCCCCTCCCTCCACATCTCGTGGCATTCTGTAATATAGATTTCAATTCATATCTCCTCTGTACTACTCTCACTCCCCATGCGAAATGCTTTTGCTAGTTAACTGTCACTCTTTTTATAGTTGCTTGTATATAGTTGCCTGCATTTGCTTTTAACCTGTTCATTGTAAACCGTTCTGTTCTATTCTACGTAAACTGCTTTGCCTCGTAGAAAAGCGGTATAGTAAAACCAGTTAAATAAATAAAGATTGAGGCTAGGGAGAAGAGAAGGCAAGTCAGGAGGCCTGGGACACTAGGGTCAGGTGCCCCTGTAAGTGCTCTCTGCTGCCACATGAAAGGCTTTGCTCACCACTATAAAATCAATGCCTTTTTTCACATTTCAAAAAATTGAATGCATATGAGCAACTTTGCATGCATTTGCTTAAATTCTCATGCAATGAAGGAAAGTTTTCTAGCAAGGCTGGCTGCTTTTTGTGAAATGTTTTTGCAACAGGAGCTTTATATATAAAGACCATAAAAATGCACATAAGTTTGCCTGGAGGAGTTCTGAAGGGTGGGGTGGGCCAAGCTTTAGACTTATGCATGTAAATTGAAGTAGACATGTAGTTTAATGGTTAGAGGATCAGGCTGAGAACCAGGAAAGCTAGGGTTATATATATCCCACTAATACTACTTGTGATCTTGGGCAAAAGACTTAACCCTCCATTGCTTCATGTTCAAAATAATGGGCCCTTTTACTAAAGCCTACCAAGAGGTTAACATGGATATTAATGGATATTAATAGCCTGTGGTAACTGTTACTGCATGGGCTTGACAGTTACTAGAAGTTAAAACACACATTAATTGCCCATCATGGGAAGGGGTGTGAAACGGGCAGGGTATGAGCAGAGTGTGGGTGCGGACAACACATTGCAGTTAGTGCAGTAGTATGTTTCATGCACCGACTATCAGTGTGGCAATTACCAAAGTACACCTAGTGAAAGCTCTATGGGTGGCATTAGGTGAACCCACGTTAATTCCACCACGCCATGGTATAGGTCCATGTACTAACTGCCGGGAATGCTGCCCATGCCTCCAACAGTTATCATGGAGACTTTGCACTTAATACACATTCAGGTTTATTCAGTTCCAGACATAGATCCCCTCTGTACGTCCAGTCTGAACTGGATATACAGAATCACGAATGGATCAGAATCACGAACAGTCCTGTACATGCAGGCCGGGACTGCAATTCAGCCTGGCCTGCACGTACAGGACTATACCCGGCTAACTCAGTGAAGGCTCTTGAATGGAGCCACGGCACCATGGTGTCATGTTGCCATGCCACCGTGGCTCTATTGAGAAGCACGATGTCAGCTGCTGGACTTCAGGGCTTCATTCCCCCAAGCCCAACCCCTGATCCGGTCTTCTAAGGCCAAGCTCGGGCTGCTGGGAATGCCTTCAGGCCCCTCTGCCCCATCTGTGCCCCGGGACACTGAAAAAGAGACGTGCAGGGAAGTTATTCCACCTCGGAGGTGGAATAACTTCCCCACTCATGTCGCTGGCCCTGGACATACAGGGCCGACATTAGTATTGGTCCTGTATGTCCAGGGCCGGTAACTGCTCACCATCCGCCCAGACTCTGCCCACGAGCCGCCCCTTCCCTTCCCCCATCTAACTTCCCACAGAACCGGTGGGGAAGATAGATGCGATGGGGGAAGGCACGAATAGCGGGGATGGATGTCCCACTGGGACATCTATCCCTGCTATTTGTGGCACAGAATTGGGCCCATTAGGTTTTGTGCTAAACATGCTTTAAGTGCAGAATCCTAATGAGCTTTAGTAAAAAGGTCCCTAAGATATATAAGCTCTCTGGAGATATGAAAATCCTACTGTACCTGGATAGAAATTGCCTTGAACTGGAGAGGTATGAGCTACATACTAAATAAATAAAAAAAAATTAAAAAATAAATTTGGTAATTTTAGAAGGGGAAAGTATATGTATGCTTACCCTCTGAAAAGTGATGCAATTTATATGCATATCGATTGCATAAGTTAAGTGGCTTTTTATAAAATTACCCTCTTTATCCACTGGCGTTATTAAGGGCCATACTGATTCCTGTGCTAACTGTGCATTTGACATTAGACATGCGAGTGGGCGGGTTAGGGCAGAGAGTGGGCGTGGTGGGCTCTGCATAGTTGCTGCCTGATTAAGGCCATGTACTGAGTCCCAGTTCACAAATGACAACTCAATAGGTGGAGTTAAGTACATGTATTAGGGGGAAAAGTTACATGTTAACTGCCTGGAAAGGCTGTCCACACCCCCGACAGTTAATGTAGCAGTGTTGTACCTAACGCACCATGTGTTTGGAGCTTTGGCATTTTAGGTGCAATACCTTAGCACCTCTTAGTAAACGATATCCTAGCTCTTTTTAAATTCTGGGAAAAGTATTCTGGAACCCTTGTAAATTATTTTGCTGTTGAAGTCTTAGGCTTAAATTCCTGTATGTCTGTCTGAATCTTGTGTGAAATTCCCACTTACTATGATACTAGCAGAGAACTTACATAGTAACATAGTAAATGATGGCAGATAAAGACCAGTATGGTCCATCTAGTCTGCCCAGTAAGATGGCCGGAGTAAGATGGCAGGAGTAGATGCCACTCTGTGCAGGCCACCCCTCCCCATGTCTTTGTTTAGGGGTGAACCCACCGCTCCATGCAGGATAGCCCTATTTGTTGAGAGGTTAGATGGTTAAGTTTATTTTGATTTTATTCTGTTGCTATAAATGGATCCATTGTGTCTGTCCCATGCCATTTTGAATTCTGGCACCGTATTTGCCCCTACCACCTCCATCGGGAGGGCATTCCAAGCATCCACCACCCTCTCAGTGAAAAAGTATTTCCTGACATTGCCTTTCAATTTTCCACCTTGCAGCTTCATGTTATGCCCTCTCGTTTTACAGCTTCCCCGTCTTTACCAAACTATGCCATATTCTGGTTGTCCAATTAGTGATCCTATTCAGAAATTCTGTGAAACCATGTCTAACTTAGACATGGTTTCACAGAATTTCTGGCACAAGAACATAGCACAAAAAAATGGAGTAAGTCTTTAGAACAGGATTCAACAGATTCTCAAAGCAAAAAACACAGGAAAGATTTTCTATGGAACTCGAGGCCAAACAAGAAAAGTTGGGCCATTTAGGAAAGAGAAACAAATACTACCAGAAAAAGTAGACACACAGCCAAGAGTAGAATGGCTAGAGCTCACCCCCCAGGAGACATAATAAGTTCTCCAGAAAGACTAATGCCTTCAAACCCAACGTGAGGCCATGGCTTGAGGCCAGGCCATGACATGTGACATAATAGCGTATCATGCAATACCTGTGCCTTCTAACCCAAGGGATACTGGTTTGAAGCTATGTCATGACAACACTAGGGAAAAAAGTTGCTTTTTCTCAAATCATTATTGCTGATATTTCCCATGTCATTTCAAATGTATGCCCATCCTAATCATTTATTGGATTAAATTTCACAACCAAGACATAGAGCAGTGGGGTTCACTCTCGAGGGCCACCATAAGATCAGATTTTTCAGGATTTTCCTAATGAATATGCATAAAGGGATTAAAATACATTGAAACTAGTAGGCATGCAAATCTCTCATGCATATTCAATAGAGCATGAAAACCTGACCCACTGGTGGCTCTTGAGGACTGAGAGTGAGTACCAAAGGCACAGAGAGTAGTTTTCAAAGCTATTTGCCTCAAATGTAAATTTTGTACCACTTTTCATAGGAAAAATTTATTTCCCTTCTCCCTCTTCAGAAATTGAGGACAAATGGAAGATAGATGATTTTTTTTGCAGTAGTGTTTTCTTTGTGATATTATTTCCTTTGTCCTCTTTCTCCAGATTCCCTGAGCAAGTATATGCCTTATAATGTAAAAAAGTAATATACATTTACATACAGTTGTGAAAATTCTAAGTGTGGACATATACAGCAGCTATAGGGCTGGTGTCAATGACGGTGCCATAGATTAACCTACACTAGTGTGCATCAGTGATGCTGAAAGCTAAACTATCGGTAGTTTAACTACTGGCAGGGTCTCCCAAGATGGACAGGTCTCAGCTGAGGTGCCAGACCAAGACAAACCACCCATCTGGGCAGCAGCAGAATGGGATAGTGTTGATGGCGGAGGATCACATTTCTGTGACAACGGCAACAGCACCAAACTTAAACTGCGTGGAAGAAAGGCCCTGCAATCTACTTCTGTATCTTGCCATAAAAACCCAATGGATAGTTGCAACAAAACAAATTGTGCTATAGTGCTGGAAGATGAGACCCCCAGGTCGGAAGGCACTCAACTAACTACTGGGGAAGAGCTGAAGACTTCTCAGAGTAAAGCCAGCATTTATGATGTGGTTGGATCAAACCCTCGGGACGTCTGACTGCTGATGTAGCTGCGCATGAAATGAGAGTCAGAAGCTGTAAAGATGTCTTATGCATTAGAACATGGAACGTACGAAGCATTAACCAAGGGAAGTTGGAGGTGATCAAAAATGAAGTGGAACGTGTACAACTTGATCTGTTGGGTGTCAGTCAACTGAAATGGACTGGCATCGGGCACTTTGCATCAGATGATCACATGGTCTACTATGCTGGAAATGCAAGACAAAGAAGAAATGGTGTTGCATTTATAATAAAGAAGAAACTTGCAAGAACTGTAATGAAATACAATGCAGTCAGCGAACGCTTAATCTCTATTCGTGTACGAGGAATGCCTATTAACACAACTATAATTCAAGTATATGCCCCAACAACAGCTGCAGAAGAGAATGAAATTGAAGAGTTCTATGAACAAGTACAAGCTGAAATTGACAGAACATGCAAACAGGATATCCTGATAGTCAGTCATGGGTGATTGGAACACAAAAGTTGGCAACAAAGAAGAAGGCAAAGTAGTTGGAAAATATGGACTTGGCAACAGAAATGAAGCTGGAGAAAGATTGATAGAATTCTGCAAGACCAACGATCTATTCATCTCAAACACCTTCTTCCAGCAACACAAGCGGTGACTGTACACATGGACTTCACCCAATGGATTGTATAAAAATCAAATTGACTACATCTGTGGAAGTCAACAATGGAAAAGTTCTATAACATCAACAAAGACAAAACCTGGAGCTGACTGTGGTACAGATCATCAACTACTAGTATGCAAACTCAAGCTAAAGTTGAAAAAGAGCAAACCACTCATGAATGCAGCAAAATAAGACCTTGAGAATATACCACTAGAATTTAAAGACTGCCTGCAAAATCGATTTGCTGCTTTAGATACAAATGACAGAGCTCCAGAAGAGTTATGGAATGACATCAAGAAGGTTGTGTTGGAAGAAAGTGAGAAGTCTCTACAAAAGGTGAAAAAGCAAAAACTGCCAAAATGGATGACGGAAGAAACTCTGAAAATTGCCCAGAAACGCAGAGAAGCTAAAGCCAGAGGAGAAAGAAAGACAATAACAGAACTCAACAGAGATTTCCAACATGCAACAAGATATGACAAGGAAAAGTACTACAACGATGCATGCAAGGAAATAGAAGCAGAAACTATTAGAGGAAGAACAAGATCGGCTTTCCTAAAGCTACGAGAGTTAAAGAAAAAGTTCCAGCCTCGAATTGGAATGTTACAAGATGCTCAAGGTTCTATGTTGAATGATGCTGAGAAGATCAAGAAAAGGTGGAAGGAATATACAGAGTTTTTATATGATAAAGATCAAGTGGACCAACAGCCGTTTCAACCTGTACCTTATGATCGGGAACCATTGGTGATGAAAGAAGAAGTTAAAGCAGCATTGAAAGCCTTATCAAAGAACAAAGCACCAGGCATTGATAGCATTCCCATAGAAGTATTACAGCAATGTGATGCAGCTGTTACCATACTTACAAGACTCTGCCAAGAAATATGGAAGACAACATCATGGCCAACTGACTGGAAACGAATCTGTGTTTATATACCAATACTAAAGAAAGGTGATCCAACTGACTGTGGAAATTATTGCACAATCGCTCTGATCCCACATGCCAGCAAGATTCTACAGAAGATTATTCAAAAGAGACTACAACTATACCTGGAACAAGAACTACCTGAAGTGCAAGCAGGGTTCAGGAAAGGGCGAGGAACGAGAGACATCATTGCGGATGTGCGATGGATCTTTGAAAAGACTAAAGAATACCAAAAGGATATCTATTTATGCTTTATCGACTATAGCAAGGCTTTTGACTGTGTAAACGATGAGAAACTCTGGGCCACATTAAGAAGCATGGGTATACCAGAACACCTGATCGTACTCTTGCATAATCTGTACATTGATCAAGAAGCAGCAGTTCGAACGGAACAAGGAGAAACAGAATGGTTTAAAATAAGCAAAGGTGTAAGACAAGGCTGCATACTTTCCCCCTACCTGTTTAATTTATATGCTGAACAAATCATCAGAGAAGCAGGATTGTATGAAGACAACAGAGGTGTGAAGATTGGTGGAAGACTCATCAACAACCTTCGCTATGCTGATGATAGCACATTACTGGCTGAAAGTGAAGATGATCTGAAACATTTGCTTCTCACAATCAAAGAACATAGTCTCAAAATGGACCTGCACCTTAATGTAAAGAAGACAAAGATCATGACAACTGGCATAATCAACAGGTTCATCGTTGAAGGAGAAGAAATTGAAATCATGAACAACTTTAACCTACTTGGATCAACTATCAATAAAGAAGCAACAAGCAGTCAAGAAATCAGACAACGCATTGCTCTTGGCAGAATGGCTATGAAAGATCTAGATAAGATCCTCAGGAGCAGAGATGTCTCTCTCCATACAAAGATTTGACTTGTTCAAGCCATGGTATTTTCAATAACATCATATGGATGTGAAAGCTGGACAGTGAAAAAGATAGGAAGAAAATTGATACCTTTGAATTATGGTGCTGGCGGCGAATACTGTGTATACCATGGACTGCCCGAAGAACAAACCAGTCGGTACTAGAGGAGATCAAACCTAAGCTTTCTTTAGAAGCTCAGATGACAAGACTTTGACTTTCATACTTTGGACATATCATGCGAAGAGAGAGATCATTAGAGAAGGACATCATGCTTGGCAAGATAGAAGGCCAGCAATGAGATGGATCGATACAATAACAGCAGCTATGGGTACCAGTCTGTCAACAATGAGCCGCCTGACTCAAAACCGAACACAATTTAGGTAACTCTGGTAACCCGGAAGCCCTCCTCGCCTCCTTTCCTAGAATTGACACTCCCCCCCCCCAAACAAGTCCCCCCCCCCAACAAATTCACAAACAACTGTATTTGGTATAAACATTTTGGTCGCAGCTTTATTTACAACCTGGAAACCGACCCAACAAGGGCCTAATAACAATTGAACATAACCCAACCCCGCACCCCTTGACCGGAGGATGCCCCCCCACCCGCCATCTTAGTAGCAAGGCGGAGCATCCTCCTCCCCCCCCAAACCCCGCCGCCTGCCTCGCCATCCTAGTAGCAAAGGCTGGCTCCCACCCCCCCCGCTACCGGGCCGAGACCCCCAACCGGGCTGTCTCGCCCCACCCCGAGGAGCGCTTCGCCCCCACTGCTCATAAGCCAGGTCAAGCCCGCGCCGCTCCTGCGAGCGCTGGCTCTGTACCCCGCCACCGGTGCGAGGTATGCACTATCCTCGCACCGCCCCCCCCATAAAGCTGCGACCAAGCATTTCCAGTGCTTCCTGCCAATCATTAAGCAATAAGTCCTGTCCGACTGGGGACAAATGTACCCCGTCGGTACGGTACAGTCCCGCGCACTGGGGGTCCGCCCAAGGATGCTGGACCTGCCATCCCCTGGCTTGCTGCAACCAACGGCCGACCTGCCTGTTGACCTTAGCCAGCCCTCTCGACCACTGTCGCTGTGGCAGGCAGGCCGGCCGAGGGATGATGTCCGACCAAACAATTGCCACTTCCGGCCACTGCTCCTGCAGGGCCCGCAGATCCCGTTGCACAGCTCGAATGAGTTGCCGGCACGTCCAACAGGAAAGATCATTCCCTCCGAGATGTATCAGAAGTCCCACCGGCCGCTGCCGCCGCTCTGCGTGCTCCCGAACAACTGGAAGTAGCTGCCACCAACGCATGCCCCGCTCGCCAAGCCACACCAACCGGAAATTGCAGGACACCAAGCCCAGGTGCGGGCCCAGCGGACGAGTTGAGGCTCTGCGTTCCGCCCAGTAGACAAAGGAATGTCCCAGAAGCCACCATACACCCGGCGGGCTCCGCACAGCACTCCATGTTGGCACGCTCCGCAGGACACCTGGAAAAGAAACACAGCATCCCCCGACACCACCACCGCTCACAACTGTTCCGGGCGCACATAGCCCCTGTAGGCCCCAGATCTCCAGCGCCCGATTTGTTGAATCACCTCACCCCCAAGGCCAGCCGCCGCAGCACTGGTTGACGGAAGGAGTGAGACGCATAACAGCGCTCGTCCAAGCCCAGCCGCCGCAAGGCCAGGCGGAAGACTGCCGTGAATTGAAACTGGGTGACAGCCGTCCCGTCAGCATGGCAAAAGAAACACCCGGCCCCATCGAGACGCTGACGCCGGTACGTCGTCAAGTTCTGCACCGGACAGGATCCCAGACCAGGGATGGCCCGCAACAGCACCCACCGACCCCGCCCCTGCGGGTCGGTTTTCGAGTGAGCCAGAAATATCCGTACACGCTGCTCCTGCAGGTCCACCTGATGCACCCGCAACCCCCCCGCCCACCCCGCCCGCCCGCCTGAGGGACCAGCTCACTAACTCTGAAGGCCCCAAAGAAGGCAGTGACAAACAACGCCCGGGAAAGGACTGCCTCAAACGGGGTAGCCGCGACCTCGGGCAGAACATCCCAAATACGCAGCAGCAAGTCATGCGACATGGGACGGCGCCAATCCGGAGCAGGGGGCTGCGCTCGTGCCCAAACGGCTAATAGCCGCTTCACCACATACGAGGTGCCCGGACTGCCCCAGCCCGCTGCCCTGCTGAAGAAGGAGAAACCGGCCAAAGCCGCTCGTGCCGCCGCCCGGGACCAACCACACTCCTTTGCCCAAGCTATGAAAGAACCCGCCAAGAGGTCCCCAACGCTGCCACCCCTCCAGCCCCTCCCCCAGAGAAAATCTCGAACCCGTGCATACCCCCGCTGATAAGCCTTCCACGTACCTGGAGCCAAGGAAGACCGCAACAACGAGATCATTCCGGCGTCCCAAGCCGCCAAAGGTGCTCCGGCACCACAGCCGCGGTCTCGTCTGCTCCAGGCGCCAACTCCCGAAACCGCTCCCACTGGAAACGAGACAAAGCGTCAGCGATCGCATTCTGAACACCCGGCACATGACGCGCCCGAGCCGTGACATTAAGACGAAGACAAGCCAACACAAACACCCGCATCAACGCTGCCACCCGCGGACACTTGGGAGAATGGCGATTAATGACTTGCACCACCGCAGCGTTATCACACCAGAAAACTACCCGCTTGTCCCGCAACCTCTCCGGCCAAACCCATAAGGCCACCACAATCGGAAACAATTCCAGGAAAGTCACGTTACGCGTCAACCCACAGGAGGACCATGATGCAGGCCATGGCACCGCACACCACGCGCCCTGGCAGTACAATCCCATACCCGAACCCCCAGCCGCATCCGAAAACAAGTCCAAATCCCGGTTGGACAGTTCCCCGGACTGTAACACCGAGCAGCCGTTGTAATCCGCCAGAAACGCGTCCCACACACGCAAATCGGCTCGCATCCCCGCAGTCACCCGGATGCGATGGTGCCCACAACGCACCCCCGCCATCGCCAAAGACAATCTCCGCGCAAACGGCCTCCCCATTGCGATGACTCGACACGCGAAATTCAAGTGGCCAACCAAACGTTGAAGCTCTGTTAACGTCACCTTCGCAGCAGAGCCCACCTCCGCCACCAAGAGCCGCAGCCGCTCCACTTTATCCGTAGGCAACCAGACCACAAACTCAACCGAGTCTATCTCTATCCCTAAGAAGGAAATACGAGTCACTGGCCCTACCGTCTTACCCTCCGCCAACGGGATGCCAAACTCCGCCGCCAGGTCCAGGAAAAGCCCCAGCAAGGATCTGCACACGGCGGACTGGGCCGGCCCGACGAACAAAAAATCGTCAAGATAATGCACTATAGTCCGCCGCCCCGACCTCCGAACCAACACCCAGTGCAAGAAAGAGCTGAAGGCTTCGAAGTAAGCGCACGAGATCGCGCAACCCATGGGCATGCATTTGTCGTAATAATAATGATCGTCGAAACGAAATCCCAGCAAGGGGAAGGCGGACGGGTGCACAGGCAAGAGACGAAAGGCTGACTCAATGTCAACCTTCGCTAACAGAGCCCCCTTTCCGCATTGGCGCACCAGCTCCAAGGCCTCGTCGAAGGACGCATAGCGCACTGAGCACAGCTCACGCGGGATATGGTCATTTACCGAGGCCCCAAGGGGGCAAGAAAGATTGTGGATCAACCGATAACGCCCAGGCTCTTTCTTCGGGATAACCCCCAGCGGCGAAACAATAAAAGGTGAAAAGGGGGGCCGTTCGAACGGCCCAGCCACTCTGCCCAGAGCACACTCCGCCACGATCTTTGCGCGTGCCACCTCCGCCAACCGCATCACCGAGACCGCATTCCCCCTCTCCAACTCCCTAACCGCCCCCCGCACCGGGATACGAAAGCCTTCAGAAAACCCCGCCCACAACAGCCTCCCTGCCTGGCCATGCCTGGTCGCCGCGTAGAGCTCCAGCCACGGCTGCAACGCCTGCCTCCTAATGGGGGTAGGCGCAAGCCCCCCCGCCATCCCGTCACTTACTTGCGGCCGATGCCCCCTGCACCGCTCTACGGCTACACTTGACGGCCGAGTGACCGGCACCGCAAAGCAAACAGGCGTGCCAAAACTTGCAGTCCGGGAAGGGGCAGGACGTTTTATTGAAGCGCCAGCACAGATCCCCGCCGGGACCGCCCGCCCCCATTTTGCTTGTCTCGGGCCCCAGGCCCGCTGGCCGAAAGGACCGAAAGCCCGCCGGAGCAGCCGTGCCCGCCGCCCTACCCGAACCTGCACCCCCCCATTCCGCCCTTTTTTGCCGACATTTGCGTGAGCCAAAGGTTGATATCCTTCATTCCCCACGACAGCTGCCTGTTCTCTTCCATCATATCGCGGAACTCCTCATCATAATTAAGCCAGGCCCACCCTTCGTGCGCCTGGGAAGCCGCCAAGATAGCGTCGGCATAAGCTAACAGCTCGCCGTAACAACGCGGGTCCTCATGCCCCCATACGCTCGCCAACCGCAAAAAGGCCCGTGTCCAGTTCAACGTGTTCCGCGACACCTTCCGTACCCTCCCCGCTTTCTGATCCTCTTTGCGTTTCTTGCGACTCTCCCCCGAACGTTTCCTCCCCTCCAATAGCCGGAAAATATCAAGATATCGCCGCTTCACGATCCGCCGCCGCAACTTGCGCGGAACACTCTCCCACAATTCCGCGCACCGCACCACCGAGGACCCCGCCCCCTCCCCCATCCGCGGCACGACCGTGGAGTCAGCCGAGGAAGTGGCCGAGGACCCCGACGATGAGGAGGAAGACGACGCGCTCCGCCGCCGATGCCGTCGGTGCTTCCGCTTCGCCTTGGCTTTACGAGCCGGCGGTGCACCCTCACCCGGCAACACCACCGCCCCACCCCCCTCCGCTGTGGTCCCGGAAAACTCACCCGTCGCTGCCTGCGCCGCCGTCGCCGGCACCTCTGAGGTGGACTCCATCTGCTCCACCGAAGTCGGGCCGGACTGGCTCCCAGTCGACAACATCACGGACAATCCGACACCAGCTCCACAAGATGTGGCCGGTGCACTCCCCGGAACCTGCAACGGGAGAGGAGAGCCAACACACGGGGAAGGAGGAAAGCCAACCCCTGGAGGAACCATCCCGTAAGGCCCCACCCCCCACCCAGCACCCCCTCTCTGTGCCCCCCCCCGAGGACCCCAACCCCCTGGCTGCCCAGCCTGCAGCCCCCCAGGGGAGCTGCCCCCCGGCAGTTTGAAGACCGGCCCCCCAATGCTCCCCTCCCCAGCCACTCCCCCAAGCCATAGCCTGACCAGGTACAGGGGACCAAGCCTGCCACCCTTCACCATGCAGTCCAGCCCTACCCCAACCCATCGGTAGGGGCCCATAAGCTCCAGCCGGGGACTGAACCCACCCAGGCCCCACCCTGCCCGTCCGCTCCCCCCTATCCCCCACCCCCCCGAGGCACGCTCACATCCACTACCCCCCCGTCACTCCCCCATCAGTCTCCTCCGCTCTAGGCCCAACAACCCCCCCCGGGGGGCTCCCCACCTCCCCAGGACTACTCAACACGGCTGCAGGGGCAGGGAGAGCTCCACGCTTCCCAGCCCCTGCCCTACGCTTTCCTGCCTTCTTACCAGCCCCCCGCACACTCCCACGACCCGCACCGGCACCCGGTGCTGCCCCCGCTCCGCGGGACCCCCTCAAATTACCTCCAGCCCTTGCCCCCGAAGTCCTCCGGGCATTGCTGTTGCCAGCCATGCTCGGGCTGCCCTACGCGGTGCCTCCCCCTCCAACTATGCTGGCTGCAGCGGCAAGAAAATAAAAGCAGGCTGCACTCCCGTTGTTCTTTTTTTTTTTTTTTTTAAATCACCCCCGGAGCTCCACAACGTCTTGCGCCACACCAAGCAACCCGCCCGAGACTCCCCCCCCGCCGAACGCAACCACCCCGGATCACTAACTCCCCCCCCCAACGAACCCAACTCACCGGACCGCCGAGAAACGCGACCGCTTCCCGAGGAGCCGCGGGCAGAAGGAGACGGCCACGCGGCTACTCGCGGACATAGCACCGCCCCCCACATACTCGCGGCCAATGAAATCGCTCCAACGGTGCGCCGGAGCGATTTCAAAAGCCGCGCACGTCTCTCGCTTTCGCCCCCCCCCACCTCCCCCAAACCGCATGCTGGAGGCCGAGGCCGGGCCCAGGCCCAGGTTACTGACGGCCGCGGGACCCGGCCCGCGGCCTCGAGCATATACCTATTCAGTGGATCACCATGAGTCGACTCTGACTTGACGGCACTTAACAACAACAACAGTATCCTATAAAAGGTGCCTACTTTTCTTTATAAAACAGTCTTGAAAGAGGTGCATGGAAATGCGCATTAACTCGCAGAGGTTTGGACTTTCTTTTCCTGCAGGTACCTTTTCCAGTCAAAACTAGGCATACTATTTCCTCCCCCAATATAATCTCATTCCAGGAATGTCCCAAACAAAATACTGGTAAAAGTATGGTTCCATGGTGCAATCACACCTTGAATATTGTGTGCAATTCTGGTCAAGTCTCTTAAAAAGGATATAGCAGATCTTGAGAGAGCGAGGTGGGGCTTGTTTCCAAGATGGCGGCAGTGGTGAACTTCGAACATGCCTAAACGAAGGGGTAAAGTTAAAGCTCCTCCCGCAGAGCCTTTACCTCCAGTTGTTGGACCCATGGATCGTTTCGTTCGAATATCCGAGGAGCAAATATCGGGGATTCGAGCGGGCTTAGAGGGTTCTCCGGTTTCCGGATCGGATCCTTCTGCCCTGGACACCACGCTCTCCCCAGATGGTCGCTCTCCTCCGGTCCCTCCCAGACCTCCAGCTGTCCAGTCGCTGAGCGATGACGTTCTGTCTCCCGATGTGGAAGTGCTGTCGTCGTCTGTGCGGGGCTCGCTGCTGGCTACTGCTCGAGCTCGAGTAGGGGGAATGCAGGTTCCTGGTCTTCCAGAGTTGTCATCCTTACCTGGTACCGAAGGAATTGTTCCCGATTTGGAAGTCTTCAAAGCTTTGAAAGATAAGGCAAATGTTGCTGCCGTTGTATCAGCACCCCCTTCAGTTTCCTTTACTCTGCCTCGTCCTGCCTCTGTTACTCTTGAGAGCATTTGGGACGCTATTTCCAATCTGTCTACAATGGTGGCAACTCAATATACTTTGATATCTAATAGGGTAACTGTTACAGAAGAAGCTTTGTCTCAAGTATCATCTTCCTTGATGACTGTTACTACTAAGCAATCCTCTATGGATCAACGGTTTGAAAGTATTAAGGTCTTATCTGACTCTTTGATTAAAGATAATAGTGTGTTGCATGCTAAAATAGAGTCCTTGGAAAATGCTGCCCGTCTTTCTAATCTTCGTTTGTTAAATTTCCCAATTATACCCGGGACTGCGCCGTTGGATACATTTAAAAGATATCTTCATGAAGTTTTATCAGTTCCTCCGGATTTGTATCCTCCTGTGTCTAAGATTTACTATCTTCCCTTTGGGAAAAGAGAAAGGAAGATTTCTGGGGGAGCTTTGGAAATAGATATGCTTAATGTCTCTGCTTTATTATCTACTCCAGGGAATGAGGACATAGCTGTTTCCACGTTGTTAGTCACACTAGCTCTTTCCTCTGATAGAGAATGGTTATTGAAATTATTCTATAAAAAGCGTTCTTCCTTGTTTCATGGTAAAAAAGTGTTAGTATTCCCCGATGTGGCTCGGGAAACACAAAAGCGGAGGCGAGCTTTTCTTCTGTTAAAACCTGGGGTGCTATCTCTCGGCGCTTCTTTCATACTTCGTTTTCCTTGTAAATGTTTAGTCACTTACAAAGCGCAGAAATATGTGTTCTTTTCTCCGGCTGATCTTTCTACTTTTTTGAGTTCTCATCTTGTGGTAGCTTCCACTCTGGGACTTTCGACGCCATCATAAATTTAATACTCCTTGGAGCACTGTCCTCATTTTGCTTTCTTGAGTAAATTCCTCTGTTCCTTTCTTTTCCTTCATGTTGTTTCTTTTGATGATGTATTTCATGACGGATTTTGTGGTTAGCTCCTCCTCTGACAGAGGGCTACTTTGATCCTTGCAATATTATATAATTTGTTAAATAATTTGTATTATGTACTATTTTTGCAAGTGTCATTTTCTGTACAAGTTTTGTTTGGTTTATTGTTAAAAATGCATAAATAAATAATTAAAAAAAAAAAAAAAAGGATATAGCAGAATTAGAAAAGGGACAGAGAAGAGCCACCAAAATGGTAAAAGGGATGGAAGGATACCCCTATGAGGAGAGGCTTAAAAGGTTAGTGCTCTTCAACCTGGGAAAGAGACAGCTGAGGGGAGATGTGGTAGAGGTCTATAAATTAATGAATGGGGTGGAATGGATAAACACAGACTGATTTGTTTATACCTTCAAAAAGTAGAAAGACTAGGGGACATGCAATGAAGCTACAGCGTAACCCATTTAAGACTAATAAGAGGAAGTATTTTTTCACTCAACGCATAATCAAAGTCTGGAATTTGTTACCAGAGGATGTAGTAAAAGCTGTTAGTGTATCTGGGTTGAAAAAAGGTTTAGACAGGTTCCTGGAGGTAGGGCTGTATGAAGCCATAATTGCGCCTTGTGCTACTTGCACGCCTTCTCTATCATCTTATCCGTATCTCCATGTCTAGCCTGCTGCCTGCCCTTGCCCTGCTACCAACACTTTTTGTTTTCTCAGTGGCAGTGGTGCTGGCAGCAGTGGAGCAGACCTGACTTCAAATTAAAAAAAAAAAAAGCACCCTGGTCTTTCGACTCCGTGCTTCTATGCAAATCTGGTCCCTCCCTGCTCTGATGTAGGTTCATGTCAGAGGAATGAGGGACCAGACCAGCCATTCAAACATGGGTCTCTGCAACTCTGCACTTGAATGGCTGGTCTGGTTCCTCCCTCCTCTGACACGACCTATGTCAGAGAACGGAGGGAGGGACCAGACCTGTGTACAAGCACAAAGTCAAAAAGACTCGTGTTTTTTTTTTTAAATTTGAATTTAGATCTGCTCTGCTGCTGTTGGTACCACTGCTGCTGGGAAAACAAAAAGCGGTGGCGGCAGGGAAACAGCAGGCAGTGTGGGGGGGAACCAAGGCCGGCAACCCGAAATGCACCCCTAATCCTTTGCACCTTGTGTAGCTGCACTGCTCACACAGGGCTAGGTATGGCGCCGCCTGGAGGAAAGGTCCATAAACCATTATTAAAGAGGACCCCGGAAATCCACTGCTTGCCCCAATACAAGCGTTGTGGAACCTGTGTCTTTTTGGGAAACTGCCAGGTACCTGTGACCTGGATTGGCTCCTGTTGGAAACAGGATATTGGGCTTGATGGACCTTGGTCTGACCCAGTATGGGACTTCTTATGTTCTTATGTGTACTTTAACTATATACAAAGTGGGAAATTTTCAAATTGCATTTTTATCCTAGTAGCCATTTATACCAGCAAATGGTTTTGAAAAATTATCTTCATAATACTTACAGCAGGCCTTCCCAAAATAGTCTTGGAGACTCCACAGCTTCCAGTGTATGCAAATTTGTTTCAGGCATACTTGCTCTGGATATCCTGAAAACTCAACTGGCTGTGGGGTCCCCAGGACAGTTTTGGGAAGCTGTGACTTACAATGTGCCTATGAGAGACTGGACAGAGAAGATCAGTAACTCATGTAGGTCAGACGTCTGTTGCAGGCAACTTGATTGAAGCAACAGTCAAAATAAAAACATCACAGCTTCTTGTCAGCAACACAACTAAAAAACAAAAACAACAAAAAAATAACAGAAAACATAAATCAATCGGGTTTGGCCAGGGGAGGAGATTCTTCAGGCTTAATAAAGTAAGAGGCTTTGCTGTTCCAACAGTTAATATAAACAGTCCAAAGTATGGGTCTGGAAGAGAATATTCTCAAACTGTAGGGAAACAGATATTTTTATCTTTGACAGTTAATTTGATATTGCAAGGCAGTATTTAAGAGAGAGGGTTTTACTTTTTGGCACTTGCAGGAACTAAATGTCTCTAAGGTTAAATTAAAAGATAGCAGGCATGAGCCCTGCAGGGAGAAGACTTGTCGACAACTGTAATCATCTGGTAGTCCTTTAACCCCTTCCTCTGCAAACATATATAATTCTTTGTTCAGGGACATCATATTGTGCCCAAGGGGTTTTCCCAAAATATTTATTTTCTCCATTCATATTTTCTTTATTACTCGATAGCATACGCGCTCATGTTCAAGGATGGACTCTTCGACGGGGGGACTCTTTAAGGACCAAGCTATATAGTCCCAATAACTCAGTCGTGGTAATAGGGCCCTGCATTACCGTTCGATACCACGACTTAACTGCCAGGAAAATGCTGTCCATGCCCTTAACAGTTACTGTGGCAGCCTTTGTCTTGGGTTTTGCATGCTATTGTGCACAGTGCACTTTAGTAAAAGGGCCTCTAAGTTGGCATGGTCCCGCACTGATGCAGAATAGCGCGGTATATAAGAGAATGTAAATAAATAAAAATAAAAAAAATAAGAAGCACACTGGGGTAGTGAAAGTCCTGAAGGGATCCTTACACAAGCAATCCACGTTATTGCTTGAGAAGAAAATGTGTAGAGACCAGCAGCTCCCACTTTCCTAGCTGCCTCTCCATAGAGGCATTATCAGGGTGTCTGAAGTGTAGCGTCTCGCTTCTGCTTTTCTATGTAGTTTAAGCCATTACTTGATCAGGGAATATGACTGCCATCTGACTCCATATTATAAGCAGGCTGCTCCATGCACGGGCTTGCAGATTCTGATTGTCTCATTGAGTTTCCCAAGAAACCGAAACTACAAGTCCATGCATGCAATAGGATAAAACAAGGACTGGATTAGCATGCTCCTTAGGACATGGAGTCAAGGGTAGCCCCATGAGGAAGTCGATCTGCATTTTATGCTGGCTGTAGGGAAAAAAGGTTTTAAACCCCAGCCTAGATATTTTTTCAGTTTGAAGGCTGGAAAACCTGGCTGAAACCCTAGGCCAGAGTAATAGGTCTTACTGTTCTGTTATAGCATCCTGATAAGAAGTTACAATGATTTTGCACTTCTCTTTAAAGATGTGATAGTTGAATTGACAGGTGACTCAGGTGTACTTTTTTACAGGAATTATCCGCTTATGGAAATCTGGCAAAATTCTTTTGAAAAGATCAGCAATAGTGTTCTGTAGTACATCACACTATGGCAATACAATATTAAACATTATTATTGTATTTCAACATAGTTTATTAATTTGTGTTGGGATAACACAATCTGTTAAATTTTGGGGCCCCTTTTACTAAAGGGCACTATGGTTTTGCACTAAGCTTTGACGCTTTTAGCTTGTTATGGTGCACTAAGTACATCACTACTGTGTCATCTGTCAGTGTGGAAAGCATCTTCCAGGCAGTTATCATGGAGTCCTGTTCCCTAATGAACATCACATTAACATGGTGTGTTTAACTCCACCTATTGAGGTGGCCTTAGGTGAACCCATGCTAATTGCAGGCATCATAGTTAGCATGCAGTCAGGGCCGTACCGATTCTGAAATGCGCCCTGTGTGACTTGCACATCGGGCGCACGCCCCCCCCCCCCGCACCTCTATCTAGCCACTTTATGGGGGCAGGAGAGAAGAGGTGCGTACCCGATGTGCAAGTCGCTGGCACGCTAAGCAGGTCTGGTCTCTCCCGGAAGGACCAGACCTGCTTAGCGTGCCGCAAGAAGGCTTAAGGGGTGCATTTTGGCTGTCTGCCGTTGCCTGCCACCTCTGAGAGAAGAAAAAGTGGTGGTGTCAGGCAACGGTAGACAGGCAAAATGCGCCCCTTAAGCCTTTGCGCCCTGTGCGGCTGCACTGCTTGCACAGGGCTAGGTACAGTCCTGCATGCAGTGTCTACCCCTCCCCCCTGCACTAACTGTGTATTGCTTACTCTTAACCCATCCTCTTATCATCCCAATGCGTGATTCACGGTTGGCAGGGGAATCAGTCCATGCTGTCATGGCCCCATGTTAGCGGTCAATGCATGTCTCAGAGCACCTTAAGTGCATGTCAGACCATGTGCTGACATGTGCAGACCCTCTTTTGTGAAGCATTGCATTAGTCCTTGTTATGCTAACCAGAGATGCCTACTGTGATTGATTTCAAGGAAGGAGATTTCAGGCCATTGTTGGATTTCCTATAACCTCACCTTGAGTGTTATGTGCTGATTTCAAATAGTAGAATCGGGGACTTTAAATATCACAGTATATTGGGGTGTAAGTTCAAAAATTAGGACTGGCCAATAACTTCTCTCCTTGAACTAAGTCACTTGGAGACTAGTGTATTAACCTGAGGTAAATAGCACGGGCTATGGCCATTTATTGTGCAATATTACTATATATGCAAATGAACAAGGGAGAACATTTTTGTGAGAAAATTTTGCTTGTTGGGAAATTCAAGCATTCCTAGCCATGACAATGCAGAAAACGCAGCTGGTTTGCCTAGCCATCAAAACTGTAAAGGTTGTGCATGGCCTTGGAGATAGCCCCATTGGCCTACCAGAGGTTTGCCCCTAGGGGAGCCTAAGGGTCATCCTCTCTTATTCAGTCATGATGCCAGCCCAAAAATGTGTCTCAAAGTAAGCCCTCATATAAACTACCCCCTCAGGTGTCCTCTTCAAATGGCAGCCTATCACCCCTGATGTATCCCCCTCAAGCTTACTCCAAAGTTGTCCTGTAGTAAGAGGCAGGAACAGTTCTCAATCACTCCTCCCTCATCAGCACCATTTTAGAAATGGTACCAGATAACCCCAATCCCTATATAATATTATGGGCCAGCCAATGCCATTTTCCAAGATTCTGTCCCCTACTACAATACAGCTTTGAAATACGTTTGGAGAGGAAGAGGTAGGAGCGTGAGTGGGGCTCCTTGGAGACTTTGGTTACTATTTAGGGGAATGAGATTCATGAAGGAACAAGGTTTATACAAGAAGTTAATCTGAGACACCAAATTGATGATGGGGTTGGGGCACAATTGTGTGGGAAAGGATGCCCCTTATGCTGACTGACCCAGCAGGGACTTGCGAACTGGGGTGGAAGGAGGTGCCTGCCCCTGGAGTCATGCAACTAGTTTAAATATGGATACTTGCATGAACTGGCCACTGTTACAGCTTGCCAAGCCAGAAATGCACAGAGCTCCTGGTTGTGGCAATATGCACAATTTTACTATCTTCCTCATTTGCATGCATAGCTAAATGTATACAGTAAAGAAGGCTCAAAGAGATCATTGGGACCAAAGATATACAGAATAGACAAAGGCCACCTACTTTTTAGTGCTGCAAGCAAAGTGATTTTTCAAAAACTATCCGATAGTGAGTGATCAATGCCAACAGCATAACTTTTTAAAGTATATTTCTTAAAAACCATGGACAGCTGCTCATACAGATAGGAATAAAATTGGGTCACTAGCAAAGATAAAAAAACCTGCTGGTATTGAGGAAGACAGCATGTACTTATTTGGATTTAGTTCCTGCCTTTTCATTGGAAGCTGACCATGTGTTACATTGAGGCAAAATAGATTTTTCCCTGTCTCCTTATCAAAGGCCTTATTTAGATGTTCATTTACTAAAACCATTTGCACAAATTGGGGGCCTTTTACTAAAGCTGGCAGTGCATGTGCTGGGACATGCGCTGCCATCTAGCAGGGGCCATGACTCCATGTGGCCTTTGGCAAGTCACTTAACCCTCCATTGCCTTACAAGAATCCAAGTTCAATGTCCCTGTTTAATGTACATTATCGAGTCTAAGTTACAATATAAATTGATCAAAATGATAAAGTGGAATAAAAAAACCCTGTTAAATAAATAAATGAGAGCATGGGACGATTCCTGCGCTAACTGTGCAACCCGTGATAGGGTTGTGAGTGGGTGGGTTAGGGGCAGAGGGTAGGTGAGATGAGCTTACCGACCTTATGCTGGCTTCACGCAGCATGCTAACTGCATTCGCGCAAGTTCATCTGATGTCACTTTAATAAGTGGAGTTAAGTGCACCTGCGCTAATGCAGTCCACATTAAGGGAAAGTGCTCCATGCTAACTGCCGTGGAAATGCTTTTCACACCCCGAACAGTTAACCCCGTGGTGATGCACCTAATGCACCATAGTTTTAGAGCTATTGGTGCGTTAGGTGTAACACCTTTCGTCCTTTAGTAAAAGACCCCCATTATTTTACCACAGGCCTCATTTTATGCAATGGCACTGTAGTAAATCATGTGCGTTTAATGAGCTGTTATTAAATGACACCCCCCCCGCCCCATACTAAGAAATAGGGATATCCATTTTGGGATGTCTAGGCCTTTTCCCATTACATAGAAACATAGGCCATGTGGTCTGTTTCTGTCGTCATGTTTCTATCTAGTCTGTCCTTCCATATCAACCACTACAACAGTCCCCTTTTTTCCTTTAGAGACCCTCTGTGTTTGTCCCATGCTTCTTTGAATTCAGATGCTATCCTCATCTCTACCACCTCTACTGGGAGACTATTCCACAGATCCACCACTCTTTCCATAAAGAAATATTTCCGCATATCACTCCTTAATCTATCCCCTTTCACCCTCATCCCGTTTCCCCTCATAGCAGAACTTGCTTTCAATCGAAAGAAGCTCTCCCCCTTTGCATTTATCACCTCTATCCTGCCTTTCCTCTAAGGTGTACATATTAAGATTCTTAAGTCTGTCCTCATATGCTTTATAATGAAGACCACTAACCATTTTAGTAGCTACCCTCTGTACCGACTCCAGCCTGTTTATATCCTTTTGAAGGTGCGATCTACAGAATTGCACAATACTCCAAATGAGGTTGCACCAAAGACTTATACAGAGGCACTATCACCTCCTTTCTTTTGCTGGCCATTCCTCTCCCTATGCACCCAAGCATCCTTCTAGCTTTTGCCGTCGTCTTTTCTACCTGTTTAGCTACTTTAAGATCATCAGACACAATCACGCCTAGGTCCCACTCTTCTTTAGTGGACAAAAGTACTTCACCCCCTATACTATATTGCTCCCTTGGACTGCTGAAGCCCAAATGCATGACCTTACATTTTTTAACATTAAATCTCAGATGCCAAATTCTAGACCATTCTTCAAGCTTAGCTAGGCCCCTCTTCATGTTATCTGTACTTTCCTGGGTATCTACTCTATTGCAGATTTTGGTATCATCTGCAAAGAGGCAAACCTTACCTGACAGCCCTTCTGCTATATCATTAACAAAGATGTTAAAAAGAATCGGACCAAGGACAGATCCCTGGGGCACACCACTGGTAACCTCCTCCTCAGAGTGAGCTCCATTTACCTGTACTCTTTGACGCCTCCCACTCAACCAATTTCTAACCCAAGCAGTAACTTTAGGGTCCAACCCTAGAGTGCTCAGTTTGTTTGTCACCTGTGTTCTTTTCACATATTCCTGTCAATAAACTTGTTTTAATACAGATTAGAACTGGTTTAACACATGTATACTGATCTCTCCATACAAAGATTTGACTTGTCCAAGCCATGGTATTTTCAAAACATCATATGGATGTGAAAGCTGGACAGTGAGAAAGATAGACAGGAAGAAAATTGATGCCTTTAAATTATGGTGCTGGCGGCGAATACTGTGTATACCGTGGACTTCCTGAAGAACAAACCAGTCGGTACTAGAGGAGATCAAACCTAAGCTTTCTTTAGAAGCTCAGATGACAAGACTTTGACTTTCATACTTTAGACGACACATGCGAAGAGAGAGATCATTAGAGAAAGACATCATGCTTGGCAAGATAGAAGGTCAACGCAAAAGAGGAAGGCCAGTAATGAGATGGATCAATACAATAACAGCAGCTATGGGTACCAGTCTGTCAATAATGAGCCACCTGACTGAAGACCGAACAGAATTTAGGATAGCTATCCAGAGGGTCGCCATGAGTCGACTTCGACTTGACGGCATTTAACAACAACAACAACATTGACCTTATATGCATTAATTCATTGGGTAACATGAGAGAAGGCACATCTTAGCTAGTACATGAAGATGGCAATTGAGACGTGAAGGCTGCAACGTACACAATTCTGGCAGTATTTTAGAAAAGGCTCTGCCAAATGTGGAGCCTGTTCTAAAGCAGTGTAGGAGTGTACATATACTTGCCGATACATGGAGCCAGAGGATGCATTTTGCAAAATGATACATAGGAAATATCAAAGAAGGAAACTTGTCCATTATCGCGTATAAGTGCCAGCACTCACGTGTGGAAGTTGGTATTTCACAGCTTCCAAATGTAAGTGCCGCCACTTACAAATGCAGTATATGTGGAACATTTTGCAGACCTGCATGTAGAAATGCTGCCAATTAACTACAGATACCATTATCTTTAATTCCTATTTGGAGAGGAAAATAAACAATGGGGGATTAGGGCGTATACCCCCTTAATCCCTCCTGTAAAGAGCTGACCGAAATGAGCACTTTTGAAAAACCTGCTTACTCCGGGACAAGCATTGTGGAACCTATATATTTTTTTTGGGAACCTGCCAGGTACTTGTGATCTGGGTTGGCCACTGTTGGAAACAGGATACTGGGCTTGATGCAACCTTGGTCTGACTCAGTAGGGCATTTCTTATGTTTTCATGTTCTTTACCTGCCAGGACACAGCTGTAAATCCTGATGCAGACAACTGCAGTCATGTACAAGCATTAACTATATGACATGGGGAATACATGTGTAGATGTATGACCTGCCCAGGCTAGTCCCTAACCACACCCCTGGAACACCCCCTTGCAATTTCTGTGTAGTAAGGAAATCCATGCATAAATTCTAAAATCACCATTTACACTTCAATGCCATTTCCATATGTAAATGCCTGATTTTATGTATGGAAATTGTGAATAGGGCTTCTAAAAAGAAAACACCGTTATGTCAATTTTGTCTGTACTGCATTTTTTAAAGCTTGCTTAAGGTTACCAGATGCCTTTGAATTTTGGGGATTGTCCCTGATTTTAGAGCTGTACCCCTGACTCCCACCTGTTGGTAGCCTCCTGATCCTAATTCCAGCAATGAGAACAGAGGAGGTAGAAATTGTGGAACCTATATATTTTTAATTTAGTGATTGAGTATGTCAGTAGTTAGAATTTACATCCATAATGTTTATAGTTTGCACAGTAAAGGGGACATGCATCACTGTTTCTGTTTCTCTGTTGATTTGTCAGCTTGGAAGAGATATTATTGCTGTCATGGGATTGATGCTGGGAAAACAGGGTAATGACTCCTCTTCCTTCCACCATACCTTGTTGCTCAAATTGAAACTAACGTGTCCCTTCCTCCCATCCCTCTACCCCAACACACAGACACACACACACAATTCGGATCAGTGTCCCAGATTTGCCTACAAAAAAATCTGGTAACCTTCGGCTTGCTAATAAACCAAATGTGCACTACAAATGCATGTCCTACTGACTGTTCTAAGATTTTGCAGATAATGCATGGTAACTATCAAAATTTGTTTGGTAACTGCAAACAGCTCTACATTGATTGTTAGGGGCATTCCCAGCACCTTAGCATGAAGTTAACGCTGAGAACATTGTATTACTGGACATTAACTGCATTGGAGAGTACGCGATGCAGTTAGCTACATCTCTGGATGCGGCATTACAGTATCTGCTTCATGTTAAGAATTCAACCACCTCTGCATTAATTTAAGGTGCTGTCTCTACATTTCTTGGACGGAGATCTCTGTGGGGCTCTTTGCCCAGATCAGGGAGGAGAGGGGCCAGCCTTTGCTAATAATATGGCGAGGTTGGCGGTGGAGTGTGAGAGAGGATGTTGCACCACTCTGCTAAATATATGGCAGGTGGGGGCATTGTCCGGTAAGGGGATATGGATGGATTATAAATTATGAGTTATGTTGGCTCGGGTTGGGCTCGAGATGAAGTTGTGTTAATAAAGCTGCGACCATGTTTTGTTCACCTGTTATGAATACGTCGTCTTTGTGGGTTAGGAATAGGGAGGAAATGAAGCAAGTGGGTGGACGATAGGGTAAAAAGAAGGAGTACTCGGAAAAGCCTGGTGTCCAGGCTACCCAAGTTACTATTAATTGTTAGTAGCTATTAGGAGTAGCCTAGTGTTTAGAGCACTGGCTCAAGAACCAAGAGACCAGGGTTCAATTCCCACTAGTATTCCTTGTGGCCTTGGGCAAGTCACTTAACCCTCCATTGCTCAGAAAAATCCAAATTATCAATGTCCCTGTTCAATGCACATTACCAAGTTTAAGTTACAATGTAAACCGCTTTGATTGAAATGATAAAGCAGTATAAAAAAATTGTTAAATAAATTAGCAGAAGCTTGTGCTGTTAGCATACAGTACAGTAATTCCCATATTAAACACATAATGCAGCTAAGTAAAAAGGCTACAAATGCAAAATGGGAGCAGACTGATTGTTAGTAAACAGGCTCCTACGTTTCTACCCAAATCAATAGAGATTTAAATGATTTACCCAAGATTACAAGGATTGGCATTGTGAAAATGTCTGTTACTCCTCATATAAACTCTGCCCCTTCAGGTGCCCTCCAGATGGTTAAGATGCCAAAAGTGGAATGAATCCTGACTCAAAATTAACCTTTAACTTAGGCTGTAATTTGGACATGTCTTTTATCAGGATGTTTGCCAAGAAGGCCTAAAGACTTTGTGTGCATTTAAAAGAGAAAAACACCATAGAAACATAAATAGTATTATTCAAAGAAAACATCAATTTATGTGAAGACATCTTCTAGAAATACAGCCTTGGTTGGAGGTTTAATTTAGGGATGGAATTCCCTCATCTGCATCTATTTCTCCACATGGAATTAGAACTCTCTTCTCCAACACTAATGGATTATCCTGTTTTGCCAGTGACTAGGGTTTATTCTGGAATGAATACTCTTTTATCAGCCACTAGTAGGTCATTTGATCACTTTAATGCCAGATGGCCCTGGTTTGTTTTTATTTGTTTGAGCTGCTGTCTTTGGCTTTTGGATTGTTGGTTGTTTGTTTAAAATCACAGTGCTATAATTGAATAAGTTATCGCTCACTTCTTTGGTAAGTTTTGAAAAATCGCTTCACATGGGGGGGGGTCATTCTGTGGCATGAATAGTGGGGATGTATGTCCTGCCTGGACGTACATCCCTACTGTTCGTCTCCCTGCCGCTCCCAGTGCAAAGACTCCCTATATCAGGGGTCACCAACCTGTGGCCCGCGGGCCGCATGCGGCCCGCCAGGTCCCTTCGTGCAGCCCGCGAGGCTCTACCCCGGTGCGGCCCGCCAAGGAATTTACACGATGGGGAGCGAGGAGGAGCTTACCTTCCTGTTCCCTGCAGGTCTCGTCATCAGTCCAGTGGAGAACGCCGTTTCCCTCGCCGTCCCCTGCTGGGATATTGGGTTTCAGCTGCATTCCAACCCAGATGGCTGCTGGGGGGCGGGGCCACCAGGCCGTCCCGTCCAATCAGCACGGACCCCCAGGGAGATTGACAGCCTTACCCAGTGTCTTGGTTTCATGGCAACATGGCGTGGAGCGACAGGCAGGAGCTGTTTTGTAAGCAGCTGCATAGGTTGGCTGTGGAAACTCCGATTTTGACTCCCTAAACGGCCTTCGGGGCAGCAGCTGTGAGTAACCTGGTCAGTGCATCGCAAGACTTGCAGCAGGGAGCCGGGGCTACGGCTCTGTCCCGGTCAGAGCTCTGGGGAGAAGGAGTTCACTAGCAATGTCTCTTCGTGCGGCCCTGCTTCAGTTAACGTGTGCTAACAAGCAGCCCGGCGGGTGCCAGATGCTTGTGCTGGTTAACAAGGGGGGTGCGGCCCGCGAGGCTCCCAGAAGTCGGCTGTGCGGCCCGCGGCCCTCTGGAGGTTGGTGACCACTGCCCTATATGAATAACGCTATTGTATGGGGAGCCTTAGATGGGAGCGGGAAGGGGCAGTCTGGAGGCAGAGTGAGGGTGAGACATAGGCAGGCCATGACCGATTGAGGTTGGCCATGTAGGCGGAGGATCGCAGTGCCAGGCCTGAACAAAACAGTGAGGGGATACCTTGCAGCCTGACCCTGGCCATGGAAGGCCAGATCGGGGGTTGAGCTGTGGGGAAAGAGCACTTTGGGTTGGCGGCCGGGGATTGCAACTCTGTAATGGAGCTGCGGTGCCATGACACTGAAATTCCATGGCACTGCGGCTCCATTATGGAACCTGGCTGAATTAGCCGGGGATCTGCTGAGCATGTGGCCCATCAGAATCGGGGCCCGGCCTGCACGTCCAGGCCGTAGACCTGATTCTGATCCTGCGGGCACGTCTAGCCCCCGTGGGATCAGAATCAGGTGCTACTGCTGCACTCCCAGATTCCGAGGGACCGCACAGGGGCTAGACAGACAGAATAGAATTGGTCTCTTACTGTATATTATGAAAATATAGAACTTTGCTTTGTCTTTGTCACATCTTTTGGGACATGATAATTATAACTATGCCTCTTTATTTTTAAAGGTGTAACCACGGGGCAGTTATAAGAATTCCTTTTAATGTCATTCATTGGTATTCATTTTTAATTTATAGATTTTTTTTATACTTTTGCTTTTATTTTGAGCCTGATATTATAAAAGATTTTTGCTGTCACCACTGATGCTCACTGTATAAGCCTTTTTTTTAAAATTTGCCCCGTTCTACATATCATTTTATGTGTAACTTGCATCATTGCGAGCTCTGTGCATAACACTTCTGCATAGACCAGGATATGTTCTAGCAATCAAGAGCCCATTTCTCCAGTCATTCCACCAGCAGACCCAAGAGCTGCTCACTGTACAAATGCTGAATGGTCGAACTCTTATGCTGTCTTGTACATAGTTCTGTTACCATTACTATTTGTTCTTGTACATTTCTATGTTATGCTTTGTTCCTTATACTGTACAACAGAGTGCATCTTGCTGCCCTTTTCTGTTGTTGTTCTATGTAAACCGCCTTGGATAGTAGAAAGGCGGTATAGAAATAAACTTTCAATAAATAAAATAAAGGTGTGCCAGTATCAAACAATAGAGTTATAGATAGAGTGGTGAAATTCTGCTCTTCTGCTTATAACTTCTATGCATAAGACAGGTCAATAAAAGCAAGCCGAACTTATACATAGAAATGGCGACTGGTCACCACTTAGCCATATATTCAGTGGTGCTATTTAAATGGCTGGTGTCACCAAATCTATGAACAAAGCGCCCCACTGGTGTTTTACTTTGTCTGGTAACTCTGGCTGCTGAAATCCAGCCCTTTTTTTCTAAATTAAATGCACTTTCTGCGCTGAAGTAAACCTGGGGCAAATATTGGATTATCTGTCAAAGTATTAGATCAGTAAAATAAGATTGTATTTGGGAATAAACATATTCACCTCATGAAACTCTCAAATCCCCAAATTCAGAAAGCCTCTTTCCACAATGTTATAAGAATCAATTTAGTTATCAAATAAAATTATTTTTTTTGTTGGTCCTTTCTTTAAGTGGATTCTAGCACCTATTCCTCACAGTCCCCACATAAACTATCTCAGACTTTCACCGACTTAACCTTCAAAATGGCTGCGGCGTCCTTTTTAAAGGTTTGATTGACAGATCCCCTTCAGACTTATTTAAAGGCATCAATGTTGCACCAAAGTATTCCAGTTTTCAATGCAATGTAATGAATACCACTCCACTTCTGTATTCAAGCCTTACAGGTGCACTACATTCAGAGACTATATCCAAAACTGTTCCTTATAACTCAACATCGCAGGAGCCAGTGCACCTGTAAGGGTTGAATACAGATGCGGAGTGGTATTCATTACTTTGAAGTGTGCATGAGCTGGGAAATCCTGAAAGAAATCATTTACCAGTTGGATTAGTGCAATCATGGTATTACTCTGATGCAGAATTTATGACCTGATTGAAGTTTGAAATGTGACATTATGTCAGGTATAATCTGAAGAGAGATAATATACACAGATATATGGTGAAAGGATCATGAGCGTATTGTGCACAAGTAGCATTGAAATGGATGCATAGTAACGGCAACGAGGACCCAGTGGGCTGTATTTTAAATGAGTTGATATAAGTAAAGTAAGATGGACCTTGAAGAATAGGTGAGCTGGTTTATATGCTAGATTCCTCTTAAAGAAAGGTGCAACAACAAAACTGTGTTTGATAACCAAATTGGTTCTTATAACATTGTGGAAAGAGACTTTCTGAATTTGGGGATTTAAAAGTTTCATACAGCATTAAATAATATTCTCAAAGCCATAATTTGTTTCTTTCTAACTTTAATTATATTAGGTAGTGTTAGCTGTGAAGTCATTTTCACATGGGTTTTGAATGTGTGTAATTGCTGAACTGTGTAAATATTTGCTTGAATATTTAGGGATGTTTGACTAGTAACATTATTCTAATGATTCAGAAAAATAGATGAGAACCAGCTGAGGAGATGTTTGAACTCTCCTGTTGAGATTTATTTATGTGCATAGTTTTTTGTATACCTCCGACATAAATGGCATGGAAGTCCGTATATACTAGTTGAAAAGCCCAATTTTTGCACAGATCAAAATTACCAAGATATGTTACCAAAGACTTGCTGAGCACAGAGACCTTTACCAAATTCTTATAAGGCTTAATTTGATTTAGATTTGCCTTTTTGCTTAATATATAGTCATTCACTACAAGGTACGAAAGTGGTCCGTAATAATCACAATAAATAATCGCATTTCAGGTAATTCAATAAAACATCCAAATGAAAATATAAAACCACAATTTTTCCAACCTAATCTAATTTACAATAGACTTGTCTCCCTTAAAAAGCTAATCCCATTACAAATCATAACTTTGGCCATAGGAAATAGACTGTGATTTTGCAACCTGTACATGGAAGGGCTGCTACTTACATGCAGAAATGCTGGAATTTACATAGCTGGATGTCCAAGGGGAGTCAAAGAGCCAAGCAAGAAAAGACGCATGTTATGATTTTGAGATGATTTTTAATGCCAGAGGTTAGCACAATCACTCCCTCAAACACTTCTCCAAATCTTAGGTTCCAATGCATGTTTAGCTGACATCATGCCTCAGAGCAGATGTAAACGCAGACCTCTAAATTTTATGAACTAGACATGCATTTCCTTTGTGAAAAAGGAAATGCATAAATAGTTCTCAGGCTTACCCACACCCCACACAGAAGACCTTCCTTTGTGACTTTTCTAAAATTGCTAGGAACATAAGAACATAAGATATGCCATACTGGGTCAGACCAAGGTCCATCAAGCCCAGTATTCTATTTCCAACAGTGGCCAATCTAGGTCATACATACCTAGCAGTTTCCCCAAAAGACGCATAGAACCATTTACATGTGTAAATGCCACATAATCCTAAAATGATCTCCAATATAATATCAATTTTACACTGATGCATCATTTTTCTTTTAAACATATCTTTCTATTGCTTCACGTTGGAAGATTATGAATAGAGACTGCACAATACAGAAATTATATATCAGCAGTTAAGCACAAATATTTCTTTTAAAATACCACTATACAGGGTGGCCCAAAAAAAGTGAGAACATCTCGTAAATTAAAAGCTTAAATAGTTTACTTATTTACCTTTTTTAGCTATATAACATCTTTATTTCGACAATTTCCGGTCGCCATCTTTTTTTCTAAATTTGTCAATCGTTTACATCTGTCTTTTTGAATTTTTAAATAACTTATATGCTACGAGATGTTCTCACTTTTTTTGGGCCACCCTGTACAATTCTTTCATTATGAGTGTAGTTGTAAAATGTAGGTGCGCCAGTTCTAGGGCTAGTGTAAGTTATTGTGCCTTAACATAAGCATGTACTTTCGCACTTAACGCTCTATTTTAGAAAGTGAAATTTTCATGCATTTGACTTCATAAAACAGGCACACGTACTGCACAACGGAGTGCATCTTGATTCCCTGTCATGTTGTACTATGTAAACCGCCTTGAATAGTAAATAGTGGTATAGAAATAAGCTTTAAATAAGTAAATAAAGTGAAAATAAGTGGGTGCCTAGTTTTATGCCCCTAGGGCACACCTATCCTGAGCCTATTTTATAAAGAAAAGCGGGCAATTACTTTCCTTTATAAAATAGGAGTGTATGTGGTGCCAAAATCTAGGCCCCTGCATTTACTCTGCCCTAGGGCAGGTATAAATGAAGGCATCTACATTTGTCAAGTACGTGCCTAAGTGATAGTATATTATAACTTAAGTGTGCAAAGCTAGGCTCTGCCTTTTCTGCTCAACTTCACTCTTGTGCATGCCCACACTGAACGTATGTACGATTTCACTTAGGTGCATACTTGATAGCACCCACCTAAAATGCGTGCCTAAGTGCTCATTTAGGCACTTAAGCCCTTTAAAATAGGGACTTAAGTGCCTAAATGGTGCATATCTTTAGGTACCTCCTTTATAGAATCAGTCTCAAAGTATATACACCTGAAAATGTGGGTAGCTAGGTCCAGTTTATAAAAATACCCTTCATATATGGTAAGCATTTCAAAATGTTTTCAATAAGTATCATGGGGCTGATTTGATAAAGGATATATGAAAAGTTACATGCTGGTTATGAACAAAAGTCCTTATTTTCAAGGACTTTTTCATGTGAATAGGCATTTATGCATACGTATCAGGAAGTAATTATTTGTAAGCATGTGTGTAAGTCCTATCGTGCATATTTCTTGACTTTGGATGTGCACAGAGGTGGAGAGTGAGCAGTCTAAATTTACATACACAAGTTATAAAATATGATTATTCTAACTTACACCCATGCATAGATTGAGGCATGTCTTTATACCCCTATTTTATAAAGTCAAGTGTATTCATACTATACTTCAATTTATAAAATAGGCTCCAAACATGTACACGGTGATGCACGTTACCTGTCTGGGAGTAAATAAAATTAGCCTCCATATGTAGATAATACACTCAGAGAATGGAAGTATAAACCTTATGCATCAGCTGTGTGGAGGCCAGTGATATGAAGTATAAACTAAATGAACTCTATTTGGCTAACTCCAGACTAACCTACTTGCACTCTTTCTATTGCTGATAACCAAAACTGCATGATAAAATCATCCACCAAGTAAGAACGTAAGAGATGCCAGACCAAGATCCATCAAGCCCAGTATCCTGTTTCCAATAGTGGCCAATCTAGGTCATAAGTACCTAGCAGTTTCCCCAAAGGACACAGATTCCACAATGCTTCTATTGTGGCAAGCAGTGAATGTCCCGGGTCTCCTTTAATAATGAATGGTTTATGGATCTTTCCTCTAGAAACTTATCCAAACCTCTTTTAAACCCAGCTTTTACTACATTCTCTGGTAACGAATTCCAGAGTTTGATTACGCGTTGAGTGAAAAAATATTTTCTCTGAATAGTCTTAAATAGATTACACTGTAGCTTCATTGCATGTCCCCTAGTCTTTTGATATTTTGATGGCATAAACAATCAATCTACGTTTACCCGTTCCACTCCTTTCATTAATTTATAGACATCTATCATATCTCCTCTCAGCCATCTCTTTTCCAGGTTGAAGAGCCCTAACCTTTTTAGCCTCTCCTCATAGGGTATCCTTTACCATTTTGGTGGCTCTTCTCTATACCTTTTCTAATAACACTATATCCTATTTAAGATATGGTGACCAGAATTTCACACAATATTCAAGGTGCAGTTGCACCATGGAATGATACAGAGGCATTATAACATCCTTTGTTTTATTCTCCATTCCTTTTCTTATGATTCCTAGCATTCTATTTGCTTTTTTGGCCTCGCTGCACACTAGGTGAAGGCTTTCAGCATGTTATCCATGATGACGCCTAAATCTTTTTCCTGGGTGGTGGTTCCTAATATTTAACCTTGCATCATGTAACCATAGTTTGGATTGTTTTTTCCTAGGTGCATAACTTTGCATTTATCTACATTAACACTGGAAGCCCCAAAGTGCGTCAATTGACACAAATGTATCTTCGAAGAGATATACCAGCGCCACTGCTAGAACCATGCCAATCATGTTCCATGACTTTGTTAGCAAGGTCAAGATGTTCAAATATGTGCATCGAAAATTAATGACAGATGCACCACCTAGTGGGAAAATGAATTTATACCTAGAAGCCCCAAAGTACGTCAATTAATGCACTCAATTGTCTTGGATGCGTCAATTGACGTACTTTGGGGCTTCTAGATATAAATTCATGTTCCCGCTAGGTGGCGCATCTCAATCACTGTTTACAGTTTGTAATGTCTGAGTAAAACAATAAACACATGATGACATCATGTAATGATATCATATACTGCACGTATTTAACAAATAAGTAACTTCACAATAATTCACATCTGCATTTCATGCTAAACACAGAATTCCTTTTGGGGCTTCTAGTGTTAAATTTCATGTGCCATTTTGATGCCCAGTCTTCCAATTTATCAAGGTCCTCTTGCAATATTCACAATCCTCGTGGGTTTTAACAACTTTGAATAATTTTGTGTCATCTGAAAATTTGATTACCCCACTTGTTGTTCCCATTTCCAAGCCATTTATGAATATGTTAAAAAGCAGTGGAACCAGCACAGATCCCTGGGGTACTTTCTCCATTTGGAAAATTGGTCATTTAGCCTTACCCTCTGCTTTCTATCTTTTAACCAATTCCTGATCCACGATAGTACACTGCCTCCTATCCCATGTCTTTTTAATTTTGCCAAGAGTCTCTCATGAGGGACCTTGTCAAAGGCTTTCTGAAAATCCAAATACACTATATCAACTGACTCACCTTTGTCTACCTACAGTATTTATTCACACCTTCAAAAATCATAACAGATTAACAAGACAAGACCTTACTTGGCTAAAGCAATGTTGGCTGTCTCCCATTAAGCCATGACTTAATGTTCACATGTTCTGTAATTTTGTTCTTTATAATGGTTTCTACCATTTTTCCCTGTAATGACGACATCAGGCTCACCTGTCTGTAGTTTCCCAGATCACCCCTGGAACTCTTTTTAAAAATTTGGTGTTACATTGGCTATCCTCCTATCTTCTGGTATTACAGATGATTTTAATGATAGTTCCCAGATTACTAATAGTAGGTCTGCAATCTCATATTTCAGTTCTTTCAACACTCTTGGATATATACCATCCGGTCCAGGTGATTTGCTACTCTTCAGTTTATCAAATAGTTGTAATACATCTTCCCGGTGTATCGATATTTCTTTCAATTCTTCTGCTGCATTACCTTTAAATACCATTTCAGTCATGGGTAACATCCCTATATCTTCCTCAGTAAAGACCGAAGCAAAGGATTCATTCAGTCTCTCTGCTATGGCCTTGTCCCCTTTTAGTGCCCCTTTTACCTCTTATCATCTAATAGTCCAACTGACACTCTCACAGATTGAAAAAGTCTTTATTTTGTGCTTTTCCTTCTAAAGCAAGCTTCTTCTCAAATTCTCTCTTTGCCTGCCTTATCAATGCAAGTATATTACATCTCTTTCTACATAGAATATAACCCAACTAATGGCATTTATCTCTGTTTTTGATATTCTAGATCATATGTTCTTGATAGAACATCTTAAGAATATGGATGTAGCAGCAGATAAGCATGCAATAAATAAAACCAGGAGTCTTTTCAAGGATCCAAGCCAGTTTAATGTGCACAGGCTCAAGCAATAATCAAATTCAAAATGGCTGAGCAATGGTTTCTAGTAAAACAACAACTTTTATAGCTTTCTTTCCCATTCTAGACATAGGCAAACCTTTCATTGGTCCCGGTAACCCCTCGTACACCTTCTATTGGTCCCGGTACTGATATGGCTATCCAATTGGGACTCTGGTCTGGGCCCAGCACCTGCTCACCCCCCCTTCTAGTCCCAATTACAATGGTCAGTGTCTCTAACTTGTTACATCTCTCCTCCAAGGTCGCTCAGCTAGTTAAAGCATATGGGAAGCAGGGCACTGTAACTTTTCTTTCAGCACAGTTAATTAATTTCACAGAAGCATAGCACACCTTATCAGTACCAATTAAACTTGTTTTTCTCTACTTTCTAAGTTTCGATTCTGCTTAGCTATACCTAATTGTGCTCAGTTAAGTTTCGTTTCTACAATAGCAGCATTTGGGGAAATGTGTAATTCCTTTGGGCCTCTCCACAGGCTCCACTTACAGGTCAAGCTGTTTAGGCCTCCCTGCTTACGTCAGACACCATGGATCACAGACCTTCACCTACCACATTCCCCCCTTTGATTATTCTCACCCGCAAGTGAGAAAGGGTGAGAAGCAAATCGCATATTACTAAATAAAGATATCACTCTGTGGTATAGGGTAGTAGTTTCACATAGCTGGTAGCTTTGTAGCTGCCTTATGCTCTACAGTGTTAATAACTGAAGTTATCATTCGCAAGCAACGTGGCAAGAAACAAGGGAGCAACAAGCAGATAGTCAAAGTCCATAGTTTGGCAAGAGTGGGAAAAAGAACTAAAAGAATTAGAAGGTTCAGGAGCATTTATGCCGGACCACCAAGATATCTTCTTTGTTGTGCTGTTGTAAAACTTCTGATTTAGACAGTCCAGCTGTCCGATCTTCATAGCAAATTGTAGTCCGGTGCGAACAAAACACAAACTGTCAACAATGGGGTGGGCCAATACCCACTCACTAGTAGTATTATGTAAATCAGTCTGATTGTAGGGGATGGAGTAATTCAGTTCTTGCGTCTCCCAGGGCCACTGATCTCCCATCTTAGTTCCTCCACAAAAGAAACAGTCAGAAGTGTGGAGACTAGATGCTATTGCTCCAGCAAGTTCAAGAAACAAGTTCTGGGAGGCATGAGGAGTTGCAACGGTGGCTTGCATAGCCTGGTAGAAAGTCAAGATCTAGAACAACTGTTGAATCGGAGAGTATACCAATGCAAGTATAGGAAGAATGATAAAACAAGGTCTGAGTGACCTTCGGTCCAGTTCATGTTGTACTTATACAGGCTGCCCAGGGAGATAAGGCAAAAATCATCTCAAAGCACCCCAAGGCTGCTGCCAGAATAAAGCAATAATAAGGATTCATAATGAGCACAGTCTCTGGAAAATTGGTGGAACTGTCGACTTCCACAACAGATAACAGATGTAGGGTTGATTGTAGATCCTCAAGCTTCTGCCGTACGTAGACCTACCAGCTTTGTGGCAGGAGTAGGGCTGTAGATTCCAAAGTATCACTGTCCTCTGGGATGTCTCAATTTCTTAAAATATCATAGCATAGTCTCTTAGGCTATTATTACTTCCTTAGAGCAGTTCACTCTTTAGAAGATCAAAACAGTCTTTTCAGAGTATTTAAACACAGTCTCTTAGAAGATTCAATTTCTTAACACAACACAGTCTCTTTCTGATGATTGCAGTTTTTTTTTCCCTCCAGATGCGAAGCTTACTTTCAGATAAACAGACAGTCTTGAAATAGTGCAGTTTCTGAGGGACCAATAAGTCCGTGGCTGTTGTCGTAGGGTGAGGCGCAATGGAGTCTCAGGATGCTGTACAGTAGTCCAGTGATCAGGTTCAGAAGCAGTTGCTGGCTTTTACTCGACTATATTGGATCCAAGGTTCGAATTCTGCGACTTTTACTGCAGTTGGAGTTGACAAGATGACAACATAGGGTCCCTTCCAATGCAGGGCTAACGGTATCCTTCTTCACTCTTTGATCCACACCGAGACTCCAGGCTTGAAAGGATGCAGGGGTTCAGGCAAATTAATGGGTAGTCAATTTTTGTACCTAGGTATGAAGACTCTGCAAAACAGAACTTAAAACCAATAGTTCATGTCTAGTAATTTCAGATCCTATCTATCTCACATCTCCTTTTATTCCCTATAAATAGGCTACAGATTCTCAGAATCTCAAAAGGGGAAATTCCTAAAGACATAGCAGGGGCTAAGTATATCCTAAGAAGGGCTATAGGAAGAACCTGGGGCCACTTCAGATAAACCTCTTGGCAAAGTTTAGACAACTGAGATTTCAGGGTTCTATTCATACATTTTTTACTTTTTCCTAAATTCTGAAAGCTGTAGGCAGTATGCACCTGATAATGTCAATATCTTGGGGCCATACTTGATGGACTTGGTTCCTAAGGTTATCCACCCTTATTATTTGTACAGGGTCCCATGTGCATGCAAGGTTGTAAGGGCATACTTGAAATCTGGGTACACATTTAGACAGAGCCCTTTTCCTATTGTTAGTGCTCTAGTGAGGGCTATCAGTTCAGCTTTTTGTGGTCAAGTTTCTGGGGCTAGAGATGAGGACTCAACTACCAAATCAGGGGTCAGCACAACAATGTCTATTGATGATGAAACTGCCTTCAGCCACAAAGAAAGTCTGTTCAGGGTTCTCCAGAGAGACATCAGTCAAATCCAGGCGGCTTGAGAATACAGTGTCCATTATTTCTAAACAGTCATGATCAGGGGATCAAGACTAACTGATAACAACATAGCAGGATTGAAAGCTTGACTGACCCTTCAGTTGTATCTGGGGTTTTCACACAACATACTCTAATACTTCAACATTCATAGATTTGTTAGCTAGTAGTTTCCTTTGTATTTCATATTGGTTAGAACAGAGTGTGGTACAGTAACTTGAAGATTCTGTCTCAAAGGGATTTTTCTTTTAGTTTTTGCTTACTAGGAAGGCTGTAGCTGTAACAGCTTCTCAAATAAGGTCCAAGAGATTGAGTCAACACTCCTAGAACATTTCCTTGTGACTCATGAACATAGAGACTGAAAGGTATTCTGGACATCTGGTAGACCCAGAATTGGTGACAACATCAGAGTGTTTTTTTCAAAGATCAAAAGGCTGCATCCTGTTCAAGTCCCCATTCCAATGCAGACTTTTCCATTCCTTTGATAGCTTGATACAACGGTTTTGCTAGCAGCGCAAAATTGGGGATCCATATACAACATACTTTGTGGCACCCAAGAAGGCTCTCACTTGCCTCCTGGTGGTTGGAGTAGGAATACTGCATACAGCTGCTTTGCGTTCTGGTAAGGGTCCCAGGTGTCGAATTCCATTGGACAACGGGAATCCTAGGTATTTAACTTGTTTGGCATAATTGCACCTTGGCTCTTGAGACTTTGTATCCAGCCTCATTAAAAAGGTGCAAGAGTTCACTGGTGGCTTGTAGACATTCACTTTCTGAGTTGGTGGTTATAAGCAAGTTGTCCACATATTGCAGTAGAATTCTTTCTCCTGGAATTACTGGATAACTTGTCAAATCTTTTGCTGAGTGAGGCGAGTTCTTGAATCCTTGATGTAATCTTGTCCAGGTGCGTGGGCCCTGCCTTCCTGTAGTGGGGTCATGGGCTAAGCGTATGCAGAAAAACATTTTTTTTAAAATCCAGAATGGTGAAATGTGTGTAGCTTCAGCAGAGATCAGTCCTAAGAGTGTATAAGGATTTGGTACAACTGGATGTATAGTTCCAGCTGCATTATGCATTCTTTCTTAGATCCTGCACTGGGCGGTAATCACCTGTCCCAGGCTTCTTAACAGGAAGAAGGGGAGTGTTCCAAGGTGACTGACATTCCTTTGAAAAAGTCCATACTTCAATAGTTTCATTAAATGGCAGTGGATTCCTGCAATGGCTGGTCAGGGAAGAGGATACTGCTTCACATGCACTGGTTCCGCTTCTGGCTTGAGGATGACGATGACAGGGGCTTTGTTCTTCGCTAGGCCAGGTGCATTATCTTCTGCCCATACTTCAGGTGGGGCTATAAGGTTGGCGGGTATACAGGAACTTGTTGACTTGACTGGAGGTGTGTTATAGAACCGCCACTTCTCTTCTCGGGGAACAGTCAGCACCATCAATCCAGCAGGCTCTGGGTTCACAGTCATTTACATTTCTCTCTCTTCAGCAAAGGCTATCTGTGCCTGCAGCTTTGCAAGCAGATCTTGGCTCCGAAAAGTGGAATAGGGCACTCAGGGCATATACAGGAACTGGTGCATTATTTTCTGTCCCCCTTGTTCACTCATGCAGTTCTGCAAAAAAAAGGCTTTGTGGCCTTACCCCCAGTAGCTCTGATAATGGTGATGCATCGAGAAAAACACAGGGGCTACTGGCTTTAGTATTCTGCTCCTGTATCCCCCATAAAGTCCATATATTGGTCCCCTATTTTCAGACTGACCATAGGCTCCTGGGGACCCAGGGAAACTTAAGAGTCCGGTCTGGCCTAGTCTTCATTCATGCTGTAGCCCTCTCCGGCTGTTTTTTTTTTTTTTTTTAAATCAAGTACTCCCTCCTCCCCCCTGGGGTGGAGATAAGATGCGGGCATTCACTTCTCTAATGTCCTTCTTTTTCTACAATGGGCTTACTGACTCACACCCAGTTTTTACTTCCTCTGCTCCTTTGATTAGGAAAACCTCCTCCACATCATTCAACTAAAATATCAGCAAAAAGATCTGTTCTCTTTTTCCATCTTACAATTTTTACTTTCTCTGTCCCTCTTCAACAATCCACATACTTTCTGATCAACTTTCATTTAACTATCATGCCCGCAAATTCATCCAGTTTTCTGTAATTTCTGTTCATTAGTTCAATCAAGTCCTAAAACTTCTCAGTGTATAATGCAGTTTTTTTCCAGTTCTAAACAAGTCTGGTCAGCTGACTTTCACTTCTGGTCCAGAGGGGGTGCACATCCCCCTGCTGCGGAGGTGGCTGGCAAACTAGGGAATCTGCAGGGAGGAGTCCACCCCCCCTCTCCTGGGCTCTGTTTCTCCTAGCAACGCTCTATCCAGGAGGTTGATTTTTTTTTTTAATGATCTACTTCTCTGCTGTGGGCACATTAGTTCACGCCCACTGGGGGGTGACATCATCGGTGGACTGGGCCCCCCCCCCTTGAGCACTTTGAACGGAACCGGGGCTTCTTGGGGAGCTACTTACAGAGAAACTGACGGGACGGGATATCTAGAGATTCTGGGGCAAAATATGGTGAACTAAGGAAATATGGAGCAACTAGCAGAAGCCACTCCCTTTCACATAGCATTCCTAATTGGGACAGAGACATTTGATTACTATAGTCTTCAGTAAATCCCTTACTGAAATTCCTGATCATACTTGAAAAGACACTTATTAAAAAAACCTTATTACTATAAACATAAGGTTAGATTGAGCACAGACATACAATTTAGATACAGTTCTTAAAATATCTTATAGAGAGAACTATAGCTATCTGTTACGCATATTCAAGAGACATGAAACGGATACTTTTCCATAGCTGTGGTGGATATCTAAAATGCATATACACCCTCTTTTTGTTTTGTTTTTAACACTAAATGTCTTCTATCAGGTGCTTGCCACAGTATATCAGGAAATAACGTCTTGAAATTTAAAAAAACAAAGTACCCTCTTTCTCTGGACACGGACATACAAAATTCAAATACAGAAAAACAAATGAATCCATCCTAAATTGTAAAGGTCTTCATTAATCACTAATACAGAGTTTAACAATCCAATGTAATTACCTTAAATCTTACAGTATGGGGAAGCATGCATTCAAAATGCAAACACTCCAATCCTTTATTTTAAACAAGCAAGAAACTTTTCAATCGAGAACTGCGGTTTCATTTATTTTTTTTCCTCCTGTCCTCTTGCTGTTTGGCTCGCTGGAAACAGCTTAACTGTTCACACACACACACACACACACACACACACACAGAGACATGCCGGCATTCGAATAAGAACTTAACCCTTTCCAGGCTAAGCCCCAAAACTATCTGGACCCACAATCCTGACTAAACATTCTTATTAAATGATATATATTACATAACCATAGCAGAAGGAACATTACTATTAAAAACATATTGAATAAAACAGGTACAATTTTCCTGAAATAAGCACAAACTAACAGCATTGAGATTTAAGCCTGCACAGGGTTAGAAAGACACTGTACATTCTTTCCTTCAGACACGCCCCCTGTCAGTTTCACACTGTGCTATAGGAAAGCGAACTGGGTGAGACCAGCTTCTTGATTTCTAAAGTGACTCTAGGTGTTTTGCGTCTTCGTTCTGCTTTATTAATACAATTTCTTAATCAGTGAACTGTCACAAATTACTCAACAGAAGAATCTCACATTTATAACAGAAGGGGAACTCGCAGTTTCAACAGAGAACAAAAAGAACAGATACACAGTAGGGCAGACAATACACATCAAACGCTTCACAATCATGCTAGCAACATATCCCAAAAAGCCCAATCCTGTCTGTTCTGACTAGGCTAAATCATGATTCTCTATAACAGCTGTACCTCGCGAATACTCATGCAAGGATTTTCAAACAAATTTTCCCCACGCATACTCATGTAGGGACCTCGCGCATACTCATGCGAGGTTGACTTAAGTCTTACCAAACAAGAAGGACGATGGCTTCACCTCGCGCATACTCATGCAAGGTTAATAGGACCGCCCTTGAGAGGGGATCAGTGCTCTCTTTTCCAAGTTCCAAGTTCTCGAGATTACAAGTTACAAGTTTCAAATTCTTACTAAAAGTTTCACAAGTTTCAAACTGCAGTTCTAATTCATCTGTCTAGACAGGTTTTCAAAACTATACTTACCGGATCCGGTCCCCGATACTTCACTAGCTTCTGAGTTGGATCCTGGACTCCCCCGGGTCAGAGGTGTTGGCCAGCTGGATCCAGTGCCTGCCGAGGCCAGGCAGAACCCCCTCCAATACAAGAGGATTGGTGGGCCCAGGGAAATTCCCCTGCGTCGGATTGGCATGGTTCCAACTGGACCAAACCTCAAGGCGAATTACGTGGATTTATTCACTTGAACACCATCCACCACTCGCACTTCCCGGCCAACGCACCAAGAAATGTAGCAGCAGATAAGCATGCAATAAATAAAACCAGGAGTCTTTTCAAGGATCCAAGCCAGTTTAATGTGCACAGGCTCAAGCAATAATCAAATTCAAAATGGCTGAGCAATGGTTTCTAGTAAAACAACAACTTTTATAGCTTTCTTTCCCATTCTAGACATAGGCAAACCTTTCATTGGTCCCGGTAACCCCTCGTACACCTTCTATTGGTCCCGGTACTGATATGGCTATCCAATTGGGACTCTGGTCTGGGCCCAGCACCTGCTCACCCCCCCTTCTAGTCCCAATTACAATGGTCAGTGTCTCTAACTTGTTACATCTCTCCTCCAAGGTCGCTCAGCTAGTTAAAACATATGGGAAGCAGGGCACTGTAACTTTTCTTTCAGCACAGTTAATTAATTTCACAGAAGCATAGCACACCTTATCAGTACCAATTAAACTTGTTTTTCTCTACTTTCTAAGTTTCGATTCTGCTTAGCTATACCTAATTGTGCTCAGTTAAGTTTCGTTTCTACAATAGCAGCATTTGGGGAAATGTGTAATTCCTTTGGGCCTCTCCACAGGCTCCACTTACAGGTCAAGCTGTTTAAGCCTCCCTGCTTACGTCAGACACCATGGATCACAGGCCTTTGCCTACCACATGGACACTTATAGCATGATACGCTGATGTATGATTTGTTTTCATGCAGATAGGGTGCCAGTGATGAATTTGGATGAGTTTAGTTCAGATTTACACTATGTAAAATGGGGAGTTCCTTAAGGATCTATTATTTCTACAAGCTATATAATAAAGTATTTGTCTTACTCTATTGGGTAAATAAATCCAGGTGTTTAATATCTAGTGCAAGGATAATTTTATAACAAATTGCCTAGGTTGGGAGGCCAAGGAGGGGGGCTATTTTATGCAGATACATAGGCACCTATGTGTCTTTATAAAATTGATACACAAAACCCACCAAAATTGTGGCTAAAATGCAAAATTGTGGCTAATCTGCAGGTGTAAATGTACATGGCTGAAGGAAATGTGCAGTGTGTATTTCATTACGTGCATGTGTACTAGTGGAATGGAGGAGTAGCCTAGTGGTTAGAACACTGGCTTGGTAACTAAGCAACCAGGGTTCAATTCCCACTAGTACTCCTTGTGGCCTTGGGCAAGTCAGTTAACCTTCCACTGCCTTGGAAGAAAGGCCTGGCAATCTACTTCCAGTGATACTGCCAAGAAAACTCAGGCACTTCTGGGTCACCAGGAGTCAGGACTGACTCAAAGGCACACATTGCATTTTATGTGTACTAGTAGCCTAGTGGTTAGAGCCACTGCCTAGTCCCAAGAAGATCCTGTGGCAGGTGCAGGCCTGTGACCCACGGTGTCTGACATAGGCAGGCCAGCATGGCTAGCTTGACCTGTAAATGAGGCCTGTGGAGAGGCATATAGGATTGCACATCCCCCAATATGCTGCTATTGTAAGAAAGAACTCAGTAGAAATATTGAATTAGCTTAGATGGCGAGATAAGCAGAATTGCAGAATTAAGAAATGGAAAAATACAGAAAAGATGTGTTTTAAAGTTACTGATAAGAAAAAGTACATTTGCAGAGAAATATTGAGGAGTGCTGACAGATGAGTTACAGAACCTTGCTCATCTGCACGCACAAATGGTCCCATAGCCTTGAAAGTGTGAAAGTAACAAGTTGATGAACTGACCATTGTAATTGGGACTAGAAGGGGGGCAGGCAGGTGTCATGCCCACAGAAGCCCACAGAAGGAACATAATTGGAGAAACTTATCAGTACCGGGACCAATAGAAGGGCTACGGGAGGTACGGGAGAGTACCGGGACCAATGAAATGTTTTTCTATACCTAGAATGGAACAGAAGTCTATAAAAGTTGTTGTAATGCTTGAAAACTTTGCTCAGCCATTTTGAAATTGCCTTGCTTGAGACTTGTGCACAAATAAATGATTTGGACCTTCTGAACAGACTCCTGGTATCATTGGTTTGTCTGCGCTTTGCTGCTACATATTCCTTGGTGCGTTGGCCGGGAAGTTGTGGAATCAAAGTGTATATAGGGCAATATACCACGACTTTCCGCCTCTATAGGCTTGGTCCTGCCGGGATCGCGCCCTTCCGACGAGGGCCGCTCCCTGGCGCCACCGGTCCCTTGTATCGGAGGGAGCTGGTCGGACCTCGGCGGGTGCCGTGCCCGGTCGGAGCCAACGCCTCGAACCCGAGTGAGGGGAGTCCGAGGTCCAACTCATGCGCCTGCTTGGGAAGTTTAAGGACCGGATCCGGTGAGTATAGTTTTGATTTTGGGTCTAGACAGAAATAGAAAGCGCAGTACTGCCATTGGAACTTGGAACTTTGGAATTTGTAATCTCGAGATATTGGGAATTGGTAAGAGAGCATGATCAACTCTCAAGGAAGAGCCGAGTAGCCTGGCATGGGAATGCGCTAGGTGAAACCCTCATCCTTTTGTAATTGGGAAATTGGAAAAGACTAGTCAGAACAGATAGAAACGAATGCATTCTGGGATACGTTGCTAGCATGATTGTGTGAACGAAGTGTGAATGAGAGGTCTGGCAGCACGGACCAAGTGAAGGCGGACCCCTGATTAGCGCATTTCCTGACCGGGCGACCGCGTTCAGGTCGCGAAAAGGGGGAAGCGATTGTCGTCTTGTCTTGTTATTTGTATTCCCTATACGTTTCCAGGACCATGAGGACCCCTTACCCACGGTCCGCCTTCCTTTTCCCTTCTGTCTGTTGTTGCGCGCACACATCGAAATGGGAGGGGCGGAGTCTACTAGAAACACTCCATTAGAATGTATGATCGCACATTTCAAAGAGGGATATTCAGGAGATTATGGTATTAAAATGACAGCAGCCCGTTTGCAGATTTTGTGTACTAGGGAGTGGCCCGATCTAGACCCCATCTGGCCCCGAGAGGGAACGTTCACCGTAGAGATTATTCAGTCAATACACCGTAGAGTGCGGGTAGCGCACCCCGATCAGTACCCCTATATAGATTCCTGGTTAAGTATTTGTGAAGATCCGCCCTCCTGGGCGCAGCGCTGTTATGAGGAACAGTGCAGAATAATGTTAGCTAAAACAGATTCTAGACAGAAAAAGGAACAGCCTAGAATGAAAGAGCAGGATAAGAAAGCCAAGAAGAAACCCATCTTGGCAGATCCCGATTCCCCAGAAGTAGTCCTCAGGCAGCCCCGAACCCCAGGTCCAGTAAGAATAGCTCGGCGGCGTCCTGCCCCAGAACCCCAGAGACCGCCGGAGCCGAGGCGAGACCCAACCCCTGATCCCCCTCCTCCTGGAGGAGAGGAAGAGAAAGAATTAGCGGGAAGAGAAGAGGAGGACGTAAAAAGTGAGTCAGAAGCGGAGCTAGAAGAAGAAGGAGGGAATCCCCAGAAGAAGAAGAAGAGGACAGTGTACAAATAATTGAGAAAGCCAGCGCTAGCACTAGCAAGCCAGTGAAAGAAAACCCAAAGCAAAACCAGTTGAGAAAAAGAAAGCGACTCCTGCAAAGACAACGACAATAGCCCTTAGATCCCAGACCCAAATGACGCCTGGGACGACAGCCAAACTGTTTCCCTTAAGGCAAGTCCCGGGGGTGCCCGTAAAGAATGATAATGATGAAGTGGTAGCGGGACCCCTAACTTATGTGTATATCCCCTTCTCTACAACTGATTTATTAAATTGGAGGTCGCATTATGCCTCCTATACTAGCAAGCCCCAGGAGCTGACAGAATTAGTAACTAGTATTATGGAAACTCACCAACCTACTTGGCCAGATTGCCGTCAGCTCCTGACCACCCTATTCACTACAGAAGAACGAGCGAGAATTAGAAAAGCAGCTATTGAATGGATGGCAGAAAACCCTGCCGCTCCGGCGCAGGGGCAGAATATAATAGATCGTAGAGAAGCAGCTCAGAGAGAATTCCCGAATGAAGACCCCCAATGGGATCCAAATACAGATGAAGGATCCACAGCCCTAGCCCGTTTTCGCCAAGGCTTTTTACAAGGCCTGAAAAGGTGGGGCCAAAAAGCTATGAACCTGTCCAAAGTCGCAGGAGTTATCCAAGGAATAGATGAAAGCCCAGCAGATTATTATGAAAGATTAACTGAAGCATACAGAATGTATACTCCCTATGATCCCGAGGCACCAGGAAGTTTATGCATGGTGAATTCTGCTTTTGTAAACCAGTCTCAACCAGACATTAGACGTAAATTACAGAAATTAGAAGGGTTTGCGGGCATGAATGCAACACAGTTATTGGAAGTCGCTCATAAAGTGTATGTGAATCGTGATACTGAAAGACAGAGAGAATGTGATAGAAAGATGAAGAAGAAAGCTGATTTTTTGGCTGCGGCCATAGTTGAAAAGAAAAGGGGAGGTGTCCCTAATCGAAGGAGCAGAGGAAGAGGGCGGGGTCAAGGCGGAGGCCGGACCCAGAGACTAGGCGTGAACCAATGCGCCTATTGCAAAGAAGAAGGACATTGGAGAGATACTTGCCCGCAACTCGAAGACGCCCAGCAAGATGACGACAACGATCATCAGTGGCGAGAAGAAAGACGAGGCCGTCCCCGAGGCCGAGGAGGAGCCAATCGAGAACAATTCCAGCGAGAGAGGGGAGGAGGAACCATTCAAGCATTGGCCACACCAGCCCATGATGAGAATGACGTGGATTAGGACAGACCGGGCTCCAAGTTTGCTTTAGGTCTCCAGGAGCCTATGTTCGGAATACAAATAGGAGACCAATTTATGGACTTTATGGTTGTTACTGGAGCGCAACTTTAAGTTATAGACAAAAAGATAGCCCCATTCACTACAAAGCAGTCACCATTATAGGAGCAACTGGTGCCAAAGCCACAAAGTCTTTTCTACAAAACCGAATATGCAGTCTAGGAGGACAGCAAGTAACTCATCAATTCCTTTACATGCCCGAATGTCCAGTACCCCTACTGGGACGAGATATGCTAGCCAAGCTTCAAGCCCAAATATCTTTCTCCGAGCAAGGAGAAATGCAAATGACAGTGAATTCCCAAGCCAAGCCAGCAGGAGTAATGCTGCTGACAGTACCCCGAGAAGAAGAGTGGAGATACTACATTGATGATTCGATTCAAGATACCTATTTTGAACAAACTTTAAAGAACATTCATGCACCACTTGAAGTGTGGGCAGAAGGCAGTCCCCCAGGCCTAGCCAAACATATAGCTCCAGTGATTGTAACCCTCAAGCCTAGTGCTACCCCAGTGCACGCCAAACAGTACCCTCTCCCAAGAGCCGCAATTGAAGGCATCCATCGCCACCTACAAAGATTGCTTGAATATGGCCTACTAAAAGTATGCCAATCCCCATGGAATACCCCACTTTTGCCAGTAAAGAAACCTGAGACAGATGATTATCGCCCAGTGCAAGATTTGAGAAGAGTGAATGATGCAGTTGAAACTATACACCCAGTTGTACCCAATCCCTACACTCTACTAGGATTGATACCCGCTGAAGCTACCCATTTCACTGTACTGGATTTAAAAGATGCATTCTTTTGCATAAGATTAGCCCCTGTAAGCCAAATATTGTTTGCATTTGAATGGCAGGACCCCATCTCTGGAAGAGGGGGCCAACTCACCTGGACAAGATTACCCCAAGGATTCAAGAATTCACCTACCATCTTTAGTGCTGCACTAAATCAAGATCTTTCAAGCTATCCAGTAGCCCCGGGAAAGAGAGTACTTCTCCAGTACGTGGATGATCTGTTGATAGCTGCCGTATCAGAAAAAGAATGTATATTAGCCACCCAAGATCTCTTGCAGTTACTAAATGAAGCTGGATATAAAGTTTCCAGAGCCAAAGCACAACTATGCCAAACAGAAGTGAAATACTTGGGTTTTCGTATTACCCAAGGAAGCAGAAGATTAGGCAGAGAAAGAAAAGAAGCAGTATGCAGAATTCCAACTCCAACAACCAGAAAGCAAGTTAGAGCCTTTCTGGGAGCAGCAGGATATTGCCGAATCTGGATACCCAACTTCGCCCAAATTGCCAAACCACTGTATGAAGCCACAAAAGGAGAAGAGAAGTCACCACTGGAGTGGGGACTTGAGCAGGATACAGCCTTCCAGAAGTTAAAAGAAGAATTGATGTCGTCACCAGCACTTGGACTACCAGATGTCCACAAACCTTTCCGCTTGTTTGTACATGAAACACAGGGAAATGCCCTAGGCATGTTGACTCAGAAATTAGGAAATTGGGAACGACCTGTAGCCTATCTATCGAAACAATTGGACCCTGTGGCCAAAGGATGGCCACCCTGCTTGAGAGCAGTTGCAGCTACAGCACTACTAGTGAGTGAAGCAGACAAACTCACACTAGGACAGAACATACGAGTCACTGTGCCACATGCAGTCCTTGCCCTTATGGAACAGAAAGCAAATTATTGGCTCACCAATTCCCGAATGTTGAAGTACCAGAGCATGTTATGTGAAAACCCACAGATACAACTTGAAGTGAGCCATGCCCTGAATCCAGCCACCTTGATACCCATCAGTGAAGAACTCCCAGAACATGACTGTATCGAAGTCATGGAAACTGTGTTCTCTAGTCGACCTGACCTAACAGATGTGCCCATAGACAATCCCGACCAGATCTATTATGTTGATGGGAGCAGTCTCATCCTTGATGGACGACGCTGTGCCGGATATGCAGTCGTCACTCAACACGAAGTAGTTGAATCATCAGCCCTAGCCTCAGGCACATCAGCCCAGAAAGCCGAATTGATAGCACTCACCAGAGCTTTGTTATTAGGAGAGAAACTTGTGCTAAATGTATATACAGATTCCAAATATGCTTTCACTACCTTGCATGCCCATGGAGCTCTCTATAAAGAAAGAGGACTTATCACATCAGGAGGAAAATCAGTCAAATATGGTCCCGAGATATTGATGTTACTTGATGCAGTCTGGGCCCCAACACGTGTAGCTGTCATGCATTGTAGAGGACATCAAGCAGGAAAAGGAGAAGTTGCTCGAGGAAATAGATTCGCAGATGCCTCAGCACGACAAGCAGCTATGACAGGACAGATTGCCCCACAAGCTATGCCAATGCAAGCAGCATTGTTTCCAGTACCCTTGAATCTATGGACCCCACGATATACCACCAAAGAATTGGATTACTATTGTGACAAAGAAAATGGAGTATTGAAAGACGGATGGATTGAGATGCCACCAGAAGAGGGCAGTCAACCTCCGGGAAGAATAGTAATTCCTGAACTATTAGGACCACCCTTTGTCAAAGCTTTCCACGAAGCCACCCACTATGGGAAGAGTGCTATGGAGAAAGCACTCAGACCGCATTTCTACATCCCCCTGATGACAACCATATCAGCCTCAGTAGCACGACAATGTCAGATCTGTGCCAAGAATAATGCCAAGCAAGGCCTTATTACAGCACCCCGAGTTCAGTCAAGAGGTGTGACCCCCATGCACAACCTCCAAGTTGATTTCACCGAAATGCCAAAAGCTAATGGATACCATTACCTACTAGTATTAGTTTGTACTTTCTCTGGGTGGGTAGAAGCATTCCCAACCAGAACTGAGAAAGCCCGAGAAGTTACCAAAGCCTTAATGAGAGAGATTGTCCCCAGATTTGGAATCCCAGCAGTAATAGGGTCAGACAATGGACCCTCATTTGTCTCCCAAGTTACTCAGCAGTTAGCAAAAGCTTTGCAGATACAGTGGAAGCTCCACACTGCATACAGACCCCAGAGTTCAGGGAAAGTTGAGCGAATGAACCGTACTTTGAAAGCCCAAATGTCTAAGCTTTGTCAGGAGACACACTTGAAATGGCCCCAAGTGCTCCCCATAGCTTTACTCAGAATACGCTCAGCCCCTGTAAAGTCAACAGGATTTTCCCCTTTTGAAGTTTTGTATGGTAAACCCCCACCAATAGTGCAGGGAATCAAAGGAAGTTTAGCCCAGATTGGTTCAGAAGTAACCAGACAAGAACTCCTAGCTCTTAGTTTTGTTCTGCAGACTCTCCATACGTGGATCCAAGACCAATTGCCTATCAACTTGACGGAACCCTTGCATCCCTACCAGCCTGGAACTTCGGTGTGGATCAAAGATTGGAAGAAGACACCGTTGGAACCCCATTGGAAGGGACCGTACACCGTCATCCTGTCTACCCCAACTGCAGTAAAGGTAGCCGAGATCGACGCCTGGATCCACCACAGCAGAGTCAAGCCCGCCGCCGATCCTGAACCAGAGCAGTGGACAGCAGAGCAGCACCCTGATGTACCCTTGCGAGTCACTTTAAGACGGCAACCAGCAGCATAGACACTTCATCACAAGTGCTTTGCAGTAGCCAAGTCTTTCGAAGAGGATTGCTGTTTTCCATGCAGCAACAGTTTTGTTTCAACGAACCCAATTTGCATGTGTGATTTGACACACTACTGTGAGACTACATTGACTAAGCCAGACTTCACAAGCCAACTGAATTGCTAAGTTGGTTAATGTGTGCTGGACACCTTGAGGATCTTCAATCAACACTCAGCACCCGTTAAATTGCTTCATTAGCAAACGGGACGAAGAATAATAGACCATCGTGATCAAGATCAGCAAGCTGAGGATTCAGAAGAACTCCAATCAACATCAACATGTATCTTTGCTTCTGCTTTGCCTTGGTTGCCTTCTTCGGAGGTTTTGAACAGACTTATGCTCTACCTCCATGCACTGCTTGCATTACTTCTACTAGAACTGGACTGAAAGTAACTCAGACTTTGCTTTACCATTCTTACTATACCTGCAAGGGAACAATAACTCGGTGTATCTATAACACCACTGAACTAAATGTTTGCACTCATGGCAAAATCAAAGCATGCTATAATCCGCATCAGAATCCATCCTATTACACGTTGGAAATAAGATGGAAGGATGCAGATGGACCTATATTAGCTGCTACACCACCACTTAAGGACATTACTAAACCTGCTGTTTTGAATTTTGATGCATGTAATGCTATTAATAGAGATAGTCAGTCCACCTGTGGTACATGGGAGAAAGCGTACCGAAATGACCATAAATATATGTGTCCAGAAGGTGCCACAAATTGGTGGAAGTGTACAGGTAAGACAGGATCAGGGTATAGTACTGCTACGGCGGCAGATTACTATTGCCCGTATTGGGAATGTGTTTTCTATGCTACCTGGAACACTGGTATAACTGATGAGAAAATAGATAAACGGATGGCTACTCTAACCAAGCCAACCACAAATGATAAATGTCAGAAAGATGCTTGCAACCCTTTACATTTGCGTGTACATAACCCCCATGCATGGAAACAAGGATATAAGTTTGGTTTACGTATTGCTGGAGGAGGAACAGATCCAGGGACCATTGTGTATATTAGATTGAATACTCAAGCCCATAAGTCATCTAAATATCATATTCATAATACCTTTTATGAAGCTATGCATGTAAATAAGTTTGAGATCCCTCACCCTTCACAGAATTTGTTTCTAGAATTAGCCGGAGCAGTAGTATCTAGTCTAAAGATCTCAGATTGTTATTTCTGTGGCGGAACCCAAATGGGAGATCAATGGCCCTGGGAAGCCCAAGAATTGAATTATTCCATGATTTACAATCAGACTGAATTACACAAGACAACCAGTGAATGGGTGTTAGCGCACTCAATCGTTGGACGTCTTTGCTTTGCCAGAACTGGACCCCAGTTCACCCAAAAGGTAGGACAGCTGGTCTGTCTTAGCCAGAAATACTACAATGCCACGACCAAGAAGGTAGCATGGTGGTCAGGAATCAGACATCCTGAACCTCCTAACCCATTAGCTAGATTTCCTGAACTTGCAGGTCTATGGACTAACCTTGCCAAAGTCCAAGCCTGGCAAGCCCCACCTGGCCTATATTGGATCTGTGGAAACCGAGCATATGCGCAACTCCCGCCACACTGGGGAGGAGCATGTGTCTTAGGAACCATCAGACCTTCTTTCTTCCTGTTAAACACTGAACATGGAGAACAATTAGGGTACCCTGTATATACTACCCACAAACACAAAGGAGCATCAAGACAGAAAAGAGAGGCCTTACAGATAGGCAAGTGGGAGAAGTGGCGAGGTGATGATTGGCCACCAGAAAGAATTATTGAGTATTATGGACCTGCCACTTGGAATGATGATGGTATGTATGGTTATCGTACCCCAATTTATATGATTAATCGTATTATTCGCTTACAAGCAGTAGTTGAAATAATAACCAATGAAACTAGTCATGCTCTCACGCTCTTAGCTAGACAAAGTACTCAGATGCGCACTGCCATATACCAAAATCGCTTAGCACTTGATTATTTGCTAGCAGCTGAAGGAGGAGTATGTGGTAAACTGAATTTAACTAATTGCTGTTTGAAAATAGATGATAAAGGTCAAGTAGTTGAAGAAATTGCTAAAGATATGCAAAGACATGCTTATGTGCCAGTACAGACTTGGCACGCCTTGAAATTTCCTAATTGGTTTGCTAACCTTTTCTCTTGGCTGGGAGGATTTAAGACTTTCGTTATCTTAGTACTAATCCTTGTTGCTGTTGTCCTCTGCTTACCATGTTTAATCCCATGTTGTATGCGTTCCCTTCATAGTGCTATTGATAGTACCGTAGAGCGGAAGACCGCAACTAGAATAATGGCTTTATATAAAGCTAGCCCTAGTGGAACTAGTAAGAATCCTTTAATCAGGATGTGAATTTTCTAGAAAGTGATTTAATTCTCACACCTTATTAAGTAATAGGGTGAGATTAATCAAAGGGGGGAATGTGGCAGGTGCAGGCCTGTGACCCACGGTGTCTGACATAGGCAGGCCAGCATGGCTAGCTTGACCTGTAAATGAGGCCTGTGGAGAGGCATATAGGATTGCACATCCCCCAACATGCTGCTATTGTAAGAAAGAACTCAGTAGAAATATTGAATTAGCTTAGATAAGCAGAATTGCAGAATTAAGAAATGGAAAAATACAGAAAAGATGTGTTTTAAAGTTACTGATAAGAAAAAGTACATTTGCAGAGAAATATTGAGGAGTGCTGACAGATGAGTTACAGAACCTTGCTCATCTGCACGCACAAATGGTCCCATAGCCTTGAAAGTGTGAAAGTAACAAGTTGATGAACTGACCATTGTAATTGGGACTAGAAGGGGGGCAGGCAGGTGTCATGCCCACAGAAGCCCACAGAAGGAACATAATTGGAGAAACTTATCAGTACCGGGACCAATAGAAGGGCTACGGGAGGTACGGGAGAGTACCGGGACCAATGAAATGTTTTTCTATACCTAGAATGGAACAGAAGTCTATAAAAGTTGTTGTAATGCTTGAAAACTTTGCTCAGCCATTTTGAAATTGCCTTGCTTGAGACTTGTGCACAAATAAATGATTTGGACCTTCTGAACAGACTCCTGGTATCATTGGTTTGTCTGCGCTTTGCTGCTACAGGCGTGTTAGTCCACTACAATGGTACTTCAATAAATGGAGAAAAGGAAAACAAGGCGATACCTTTTTACTGAACTAACTTAATACATTTGTAGACTAGGTTTCGAGCTCAGGACAGTATTAAGTTAGTCCAATAAAAAGGTACCACCTTATTTTCTTTTTTGTTTCTCCTTTTATTTAATTAATCATTTGAGAAACTATTGATCCCATCTCACCACTGTCAGTAAAGTTTCACTTATCTGTGACCAGAAGGCTCTGGTTTTAGATTATAACCCTAGTTTTTAGGCTTCTGCATCGCCTTGTACCTGTTTAGAGAATCTACACCCCCTCTGTGAGCGTTCTGAACTTTGTCAGGGTCTCTGCTTGAAGTTTGTTTTGCAGATCGCCCATGTTTCGGAAAATTGCACACAGGCCTTTTCCATCGCTTATCACAAGCTACTTCTTGGACTATGCCAAACTAATGGCCCTCTTCGGTATCCCAGGAAAGTTAAGGCCCATAATTCTACTTTGGCTTTTAGGCTGAACTGCTGAAATCTTGTGTGTTACAGTAATTATTGGGGGGGAGGTGTCTTATTTTTTTGTGTATTGTATTGAATGTTAGATGAAATAAAATGGTGGAGGTTCTTCCGGTGGCATGGTGGGCTAGGCAGGACGTCTCCTCCTTAGCTCCGGAGCCCGCTCCTTCCCCCCCCCGGCCGTTAACTAACTTTTTAGCCTTGGTATTATCCCAGAGTGGGGGAGAGCAGTTATATTTTGGCTGGAACCCCCAACTCTGCAATCTGTGGGAAAGAGTACCTTCATGGCAACAAAGACTCCGAGGCGGGAGAAGCCCCGCGGTGATGAAACCAAAATGGCGGAAGGGGCTTCTGAAGTGCAAACGCCGATGGCCGTGCCGACAATAGTGGCTGAGGTCTCCAAGGCCGTGGTGGAGGCGTTAGAAGATCACCTTGGCAGTCTGGCATCGCAAATCACTGCGGTAGTAGTGGCGGTGTCTGATTTTACCAGCAGGGTTGAACAAGCGGAGCACCGCATCGGATCCCTAGAGGACGCACGTGTGCACGACGAGGCCCGGATCAAAAAGCTAGAAGAGGCTCTGAAAAAGCACGAGGAGAAGCTAGATCTTGAAAATCGCAGCCGTCGGAACAATTTGCGCTTCATTGGAATAGAGGAATCTGTGAAAGACAAAGACCTTATGCAATATCTGGAGCGTTGGCTGCCGGCTAACTTACCTTTAGCGGCGGAGCTGGGTGCCGTAGTACTGGAGAGAGTGCACCGCTTGGGGCCATATCGCTCCGGCGACGGTAGGCCCAGGGCAGTGATCGCGCGCTTCCTGAATGCTGCCCAGAAGGAGGGTGTCTTGCGTGCTTCGCGGCAGCAGAGGCGCTTGGAGAGTGCAGCTTGCAAGGTCCTGATCTTTCAGGACTATTCTGCTGGGGTCTCGCTGCGTCGTCGAGCCTTTAAAGAGGTATGTGGTCGACTGGTTGAGCGGGGCCTGCGTTTCACGATGGCGTACCCAGCGACCCTGCACGTGGAATGTGCTGATGGCCGACGGACCTTCTTGACGCCCCAGGCGACGATGGATTTTTGTAATGGTCTCGGCTGACTGCGGTGCCCTCACTGAGCTGCGTTGACTGACTCGGACCCTGTATGCTGCCAAGCTTGACTTGATCTCTATTGGAGGTGACTGTGCCATTGGTGGAGGCCGGACTCTGGGCGAAGTTTTTTTATTTATTTACTTATTTTTATTCATTTTTTTTAATCTTTATTTTTTATCTTTTATTTCCTTTTTCCCTCCCTTCCTTTCCCCTATTTAGGGGCCGATGTTATGTTGCAATACCTCCCCCTTTTATTATTTTTCTGCCCGTTTTATTTTGTATTGCTTATTTCAGACATGGTATATTTTGACTGCCTTTTTTCCCTTTCTTTTGGCTCTGTTTGACTCAGATTTATTGTGCAAAGTTAGTCCCTCGGTGCCTTTTGGGGAATTCCTTTGGTTGTCCTTGGGGCTGACCGGCTGGGCTGTACTGTAGGTAGTGCTTGGTGTAGGGTTGGGGGGCAGGGGTATTGGCAGCAGCCTTTGCGGTAATGGGGCTCGGGACCTGGTTGCTGGGTGTGCTCCCTCGGGCCTGGGAGGGGTGGGCAGTCGATTGCCCTCTTTGACCCTGTTTCAGGCTGGGTGGGCTCACTCCTTTCTCTCTATGGGTTTAATTGCTATTGCGGTGGTGGGCTCCCCAGGGATTTCGGTGTGTATGTGTGGTTGTCCCCTTTTGGCAGGCTCAAATATGCTTAGCCATGTAATGTCGGTGGCTCCTGTCTGGCGGGGGGGGGGAGGGTACCCGGTGAGTAGCCCATATATAACACCGCTTGAGCCTGTTTTTCTCTCGCTATAATCTGCACTTGCTGTCGCATTGGGGCCCCGGGCTAAGATGTTATCGAGGCATGATACCTGGGGCTGATTATCTGTCTGTCAGGGGCTGTTGTTATGGGTAGCAGGGAGTGGGGATTTGGCTCATGGGAGAGCCCCTGTTCGGGTTACGGGGATCTGGCTGTGTTCTTGCCATCTTGGGGGGGGGGGTCTGCATGCTACGGGAGTCATGGAGGGGCCAGCGTAAGGAGCGGGCTGGTATTTGGAGTAGGATTGGGGTGTTGGGGAGGTGGGATGGTGAGGGTTCTGTTGGTAACGGGGGGGCTATGGTTAATGGTAGTTGGGCTGGGAGGAGGGGGCAGGGGTAGGGCTAGGGTGGGGAGGGAAGATGGGGTGTGTGTCTGGTCTATTGGGTGTGTTAGAGAGATTGGATGGTTGCCTGATCGTCTGTGTGTGGATATGGAGGTCTTGGGATATCCTGTTGAAGTGGTTGGGGGGGGCCCTAGGCTGGGGGGGGGGTCTCCGCCAGATGGAGTACTGGTGTTGTATCAGTTGGTGGTTTTTCACTGGCATGAGCGATGAGCGTAGGCATTAAGATTGCATCGTGGAACGTCTGTGGCCTTGGTTCCCCAATTAAGTGCTATAAAGTGCTTTAACAACTGCGACGCAAGCAGATTGGGGTTATTATGCTGCAGGAGACCCACCAGTCCACTGCTGAGCACGACAAGTTATGCAAAGGTCATGTAACTAAGGTTTATGGGTCCCCGGCGATGGGGAGGAAGCGGGGTGTGGCCATCTTAATCACTAGGTCGGTGAGCTGGGTAGAAGAGGGAGTGGACATTGATTTGGAAGGTCGGTTTATTTGTGTGAGGGGGTTGCTGGCGGGTATGAAGGTGGCTCTCTGCTCGATTTATGCACCGAATGTGTATGAGGCCCGCTTTTTTCAGGCTCTTACCCAGCTTTTAGCGGATACCACTGGGTATCAGGTGATTCTAGGTGGTGACTTTAATGAAGTGCTGGATGCGAATATGGACAGGTCTGGGCCAGCCGGGGGTCGGAATCAGAGGACCCGACGGCGTTTGTGGGGCCTGTGTGAGGGGCACAAGCTTTTGGATATTTGGCGGGTCTTACACCCGGGGGACCGGGAATACACGCATATGTCTAGGGCGCATGGCTCCTGGTCCCGACTCGATTATTTTTTGATCTCTGATTCTTTATTCAGTTGGGTCAGGCGCGCGGAGGTGGGTCCCTCTGTTCTTTCGGACCACGCGATGGTAATCTTGGAGATGCGCGATTGTAATCCTGGTCGGGCTAGGCTCTGGAGATACCCGCTGGAACTTAGTGGAGATGTGCAGTTTGAACGACATCTCCGGGATCGTTGGGCAGAATACGCGGCCCTCAACGATCGGCCGGGGATATCTCCTGCCCTCTTTTGGGAAGCCGGGAAGGCCGTTTTGAGAGGTGACATTATCAGCTACTCTAGTCTGTGGTGCAAGCAGTTGAACCGGCGGATTCTTCATTTAGAGAAAGATTTGGGGAAGGCGCGGTGGGGGGTGGCTGGTTGCCGGACGGCAGCGCATCAACGTGCGCTGCGGGAGCTTCAGACGGAGTTGGAGATGCTTCTGCATCGGCGGGCGCAAAAATCAATGTTGTGTTATCGCTAGAAGTTATATCAGCATGGGAACAAGGCGGGTAGACTGATGTCCTCTTTGGTGCGGCCTGCAGGGGGGCCACGTACTATCGGGGCTATTCGGCATCCGGATGGGACCCTTAGGCGGGGAGCTGCGGATATTGAGGTGGTGTTTCTGGATTTTTTTCGACAGCTTTATGCGGGCGAAAGGGCTCCGGAGGTAGAGGGTCGGGCTTTTCTCCAGAGATGTCCTTTGCCGCAGCTTAGTAACGAGGGCCTCCAGGCTCTTAACCAGCCTCTGTCGGGGCACGAGGTGCAGGAGGTGATTAAGACCTTGAAGACTGGCAGGGCCCCTGGGGTGGATGGGTATCGGGGCGAATTCTTTAAAGCCATGGGCGATGTCATCGTGGAACCCCTGATCGGGTATTTTTGAGGACTTGGTTAGGGGGGGAGGTTCCCCTTTGAGGCCAATAAAGCATTGGTTACCATACTGCCGAAACCTGGCAGGGACCCGCTTTTGCCTGGCTCGTATCGACCTCTCTCGCTCCTCAACGTGGACATCAAGATTTTGGCCAAAATCATGGCGGATCGGTTGGTGCAGTTTTTACCGGAATTGATACACCGGGACCAAGTGGAGTTTGTGCGGGACTGGTATGCCGCCTCCAATGTGCAGCGGATTTTGCTTTCTATGTGCTCGCGGCAGTCGGCGGACCTTGGCTCTCTCCTTATTAGCTTTGACGCTGAAAAAGCGTTCGATCGAGTCAACTGGGGATTCATGTATCAGGTCCTCGGGGCGATGGGCTTCTCCGGCTTCTTTGTAGACATGGTTCGCTTATTGTATGCCGACCCGAAGGGTGCTCTTATGGTGAATGGGCACATGTCCGCAGATTTTTGTATTCAGAAGGGGACTCGTCAGGGGTGTCCATTGTCCCCGCTTTTATTCGTTTTGACATTGGAATTCCTATTGATCTGGATCCGACACGCCACGGAGTTTCGGGGCGTTTCTATTGGAGGGGAGGAGGTTCGAGTCGCGGCTTTTGCCGACGATCTGCTTGTTCATTTAGCTGATCCTAGGGAAGGGTTGCCCCACTTGTTACAACTTATTAGAGAGTATGGTGTGCCCTCAGGCCTACGGCTTAATCTAGACAAATCTGAGGCAATGTGGTTGGGTCTGGCGGCATCGCAGGATTGGCTCTCCCTGGGCAGTCGCGTAGCCCTATATAAGATGGCCATTTTTCCTAAGATCCTATACATGCTTCAGCTTCTTCCGTTGTTCATTAAGCGCTCTGATCTTCAGAAACTGAACGCTCTCCTTAACCGCTTTCTCTGGAGGGGGCGGAGGCCCCGGGTGCGACTGGCGGTCTTGCAGCAACCTAGAGCGTCAGGTGGTCTATGGCTTCCAGACTTGCGGAAATACAATATAGCTTGCCTCCTGCGCACTTTGCGCGAGATTGGCTTTGGGATCTGGAGGATTATTCGCCTCTGGGGCTGCTTCGGGAGGCAGTCCGTCCCTTCCATCTGCGGTATCTTCTTCACGCTCCGGGAGTTCGGGGGTTACCTCTAGACCTACGGGGAACAGTATTGGTGCCGGTGGGGCAAGCCTGGCGGTCTTTTTGTGCTGGGCGTCGGTTGTTGGCGCGTTACTCTCCCTATCTTCCAATTAGAGGCAATGCGGATTTTTTACCAGGTATGGAGGGGCCTCCGTTTGCCCGCTGGGCGCAACTGGGGTTAGAAAATTTGGAGCAGGTTGTGACGGCGGATGGGGCGGCGGAGTGTTTTTCCTTGTTATGTCAGCAGTATCCCCTAGTGCCGTGGGATGTCTTCCCGTATATGCAGCTTCGTAGCTATATTCGTGGTATCCCCAGTGAGTCTCTAAGAGGGGAGGTTAGTTCTGACTTGGAGCTGGCACTCTGGGGGGGACCAGAGGATGAAGGTTTCGGGCCTGCATAAAATGCTTTGGGAGTTTGTGCAGCCGATTACGCTAGAAGACTTAGCGAGCGCATGGACTTTAGACTTAGGCGAGGAGGTAACGGCGGATGAGATCTTACGAGCCTTGGCAGAACTTCCTGAGCTGAGTGTGATGGTGCTTCACCGAGATGCTCAGTTTAAAATATTGCGCCGTCTGCATTTTGTGCCTCATCGGGCGTGGAGAGCGGGCATTGCTGCGACTCATGGCTGTCCTCGATGCAGGGAGCCCCGGGCAACGCTGGGGCATATGTTTTGGACATGCTCAAAGGTCCAGGACTTTTGGGGGAAGGTAGTGGCCCACTTGGTTGTTTGTGTGCAGCAACCCCTCTCCTTGAGTGCTGGTAATGTGGTGCTGGATGTCTGGGATGATACGCGGAGGGAGGAGTTGGGGCCCGGTGTGCTGCGCTGGCTGCGCTTGGTGCTGCTGATTGCCCGTTTGACAGTACTACAGCAGTGGCTGGCTGCGAAAGGGCCTACGTATGGCATGTGGAGGGTTAAGCTGCATGGATTGTTGCTCATGGACAGGATACATGCCAGTGGCCATCCACGGCGCTGGCAGTGGTTTTTGGAGGGCTGGGGACCACATCTTTCTCTCTTGCCTCTTCGGGTGCGTAGTAGGGTCCTGGGTGGGCTCTGATGGTTACCTTTGGATAGCTTGGCCATTCCTCTCTTCTGTGCACACCTGGTCGGGTGGTTGAAAGGAATGACTGGACCTAGGGAGGGGGTAGGATGGGAGGGGTGGGTGGTTAGGGGTAGGGCTAGGGAGGGCAGTACTGTAGGGGTCTGGTTGGGGGGGGTGTCACCTGGGCTTAGTTCTGGCTGCGGATGGGCCTGGGAGAAGAGCTCACCCTGGGCCTGTCCTGTTTAAGATGGGCGTGTTTGCTCTGTGCTGGGGATGACGGGATGTAGGGGGATATGTTTGGGGAAATAGTGCTATCTCGACGGTATTTTGTTTGATCTGTATGGGCGTGCGGCGTCTTGGATTGGGGGGGGGGGGGGGTTGGTGGGTTGGGCTTGGCCTTACCTCCCCGGGAGCGCCACTTTGCCGGGCGAACAAGGGGTGTGGGGTCCCCTTGGCACTCAGGCATCGTTAATGCCTATGTTGCTTGTTGTGACATGTGTGGCTATGATGGGGTCATGGGGAGTATCTTTCCCCACTCTTCTCTGTTGGTTTGTTCTGCCCATATCTTTATTGTATTTTCTTTATGCAACTGGATGCCTGTATTATTGTTTATTGTTTGGAGTTGCCTGTGAAAATTTGAATAAAATAGATTTGAACATAAAATGGTGGAAGGAGTAGGGTAGGCGCTTAATGGTGAGAATGGCAGTCAACGAATCAGGAAAGCAAAAATTCAAAGACCGTTGCTGCGCCTTGTGAACTTTGGCAAGTCACTTAAACCTCCATTGCCTCAAATACAAATTCAGACTAAGCTCTCTGGGGACAGGGAAAAACCTCTAGCACCTGAATGTGACTAGCATCGAGCTACTTCTGAAAAAGCTAAATCCAAGTTTATTTATCTGATAAGCAAGTTCAACATGGAGTCGGGGATACCAGAGATGAGAAACTGAATGCATTAACTCATGATCCACTTTCCTTAATGTTTCGCTGGGCTCCGCTCCAGACAGCTCAGGGGCTGGTTTCTTTAGCAATACTGTTAAAAGGGATCATCATTGGAAAACCACTTTCTAAACTCTTTAATGGGTTTTTAAAAAACTTTTTGGGAACAAATGGAAGTGTCAGAGGAAATCTGAACCCCAGTTATACAGCAAAGTCATATAGCCTGTGCCCAAGACATCCTCTTCGGTTCTGTAAACAACATTTAACAGTGATACTCTTCCAGAGACAATGTCCTCAAAGGGGTTAGTTTTGCGCATACCATGACATAGAAACATAGAAATATGACAACAGAAAGAGACCACATGGCCTATCTAGTCTGTCCTTCCATAACAACAACTACAACAGTCCCCTTTTTACCTTTAGAGATCCTCTGTGTTGGTCCCATGCTTTTTTGAATTCAGTTACTGTCCTCATCTCTACCACCTCCACTGGGAGACTATTCCACGGATCCACTACTCTTTCCGTAAAGAAATATTTCCGCATATCACTCCTGAATCTATCTCCCTTCACCCTCATCCCATGTCCCCTCGTAGCAGAACTTGCTTTCAATTGAAAGAGGCTCTCTCCCCGAACATTTATGCCACGGAGGTATTTAAACATCTCAATCATATCACCTCTATCCCGCCTTTCCTCTAAGGTGTACATATTAAGATCCTTCAGTCTGTCCTCATATGACAGCAATGAATGTCACCCCAAAGCCGGGACCATCAATGGGCCTGAAACGCACTGGGACCATGGCCCTAAGAGAATCGCAGAAAATGAAGAGATTGTGATCACCTGGGATGTTCGTATTCGGACCAATAAAAAACTGGCTGCAAAGAAACCAAGACACACAGTCAAGATAAAAGAGAAGAATGTCAGCACGGCATCGATCATAGAGATGTCCGTTCTGCTAATTGGATAGCGAGGGAGAAGATCCGAGTATGAAGAGATTCAGTTAGAGGTCAAGAAAATGTGACAGAAAGATATCGAGATATTTCTCATCTTACCGGCTGCTACAGGCCTGATTGTAAAGAATTTTCAAGCCTATCTTGATAGTTTTCCCACAAATGTTTCATCCTATGACCTCTAGAAGGAAGCTGTCTTTTGGCTTGATGCAAGTACTGCGATAAGTGTTGGTGGTAAATTTGAGAGACTGAATTCTTACTCCTCATATGAGAGATATATGTGGAGTAAGAATTCAGTCTCTCAAATTTACCACCAACATTTATCGCAGTACTTGCATCAAGCCAAAAAAAAGCTTCCTTCTAGAGGTCATAGGATGAAACAATTGTGGGAAAACTATCAAGATAGGCTTGAAAATTCTTTACAATCAGGCCTGTAGCAGCCGGTAAGATGAGAAATATCTCGGTATCTTTCTGTCACATTTTCTTGACCTCTAACTGAATCTCTTCATACTTGAGGATCTTCTCCCTCGCTATCCAATTAGCAGAACGGACATCTCTATGATCGATGCCGTGCTGATGTTCTTCTCTTTTATCTTGACTGTGTGTCCTGGTTTCTTTGCAGCCAGTTTTTTATTGGTCCGAATACGAACATCCCAGGTGATCACAATCTCTTCATTTTCTGCGATTCTCTTAGGGCCATGGTCCCAGTGCGTTTCAGGCCCATTGATGGTTCTGGTGTTTACAGAGCTTCCAATGGATGAGACATGCCACCTTGTTGTGCTTTCTGTATAGAGATTTCTGCCATCAGATCTTCGCTGCTAGCTATGAGATAAGTAACTGTTTCCAGCTCTCTCCTACAGAATCTACATGTGTCTCTTTTAGTAGTTTTAGGTACTCTTGCTGTGAACCATTTCATCCATAATCCACCAACCTGGCTGCAACTGTCTGTCTCATCCTTAAGTTTCAGTTCACCTTGTCTTAATCATTCATGTGTCTAGTTTTGATCAATGAGTGGTTCCTGGAATAAATCTGTCAGAATCTATTATTAAAATTTGAATGTCCCACTCTTTGCCCCAACCCCCAGAAGCTTCCAGCCTAGGGGACTGCCTAGTTTGCTTGGTGGTTGGCCTGTCCCTGCTCCAGTAGTATAATTGCCGACAGTCCTGGGCTAAGAACTGGCTCTCCCTATTCTAACTGTTGAACCTGTTCAGATACCAAGAGAAGAGGCATGCAGAAAACCCAAGCTTACAACCACCACCAGCTCTATAAATATCATCTATACAACACGCCAATGGTAAGATTTGATGCAATGGAATGGTTCAAATGGAGGAGAGGTTGGCACGGTAGTTTGTCCGTTCTTTTGGACATCCAACTCAGTCGATCAAGGCCTGGGACCTAGTGTTATAAGCTTGGGAGCCGCCCAAGAATGTTTCCCTCAATTCTGCATCCCAACTCACCTTGGCACTGCATTGACAGTCCCTGGCTGAGGACCATGCATTAGGACTCATACCAAAGCCCTACAATCATGGGCCTTAAATCTGGCCACCAGATGTCACCACTGTGCAATAGCTATGATCAGCTCCCCATGTCCAGGGCACTGTAAACACTGCTCCAGCCCTAGCCCCAACCAGCCTGAAGACAGAAAAACCTGAACCTGGAAGCCATGAAGGCATCAGACAAGCTGTGCATGTGAATTTACTAGAAGTCAGATGTTCTTTAAGCAAAAATTCATTTGTGACACACAATGAGGACTTTCATTTAAAAGTTTCAATTCAGCAAATGAAGTCTTTGGCTCACAGCCAAGGCCAACGAATAGCGAATGTAGGGCTTTTTAAGGAGACGGCACTCAGACAAGTCTCTTTCCTTCCCCATTTTTATATAGACAGAGACAGAAGGAAGGGCCGGCTCCAGGAGTTCTGTTCTGAATGCAGAGTCTCTTTGAAAAAGCCCTGGATGCCAAGAAGATTCAGAAAAGATACCCCAAAGCCATTCTTTTCCTGAGCTGCAGGTGTGCATTCCGTAAAGATATACTAAGTGTACAAAGGGTCTTGCTGGAACAGGCCACTAAACATGTAGGGGAGGGGGAGGAGAGACAAGCCCCAGGCTTAACAAGCCAGTTCAGGTTCATGCAGGTTTGCCAGGTATTCTCTCAATTTCCTTCCGTCTACCCAACCTCGCTCCAGTCCTGCTCTCCCAACCTGTCTATCCAGCAGGCACCTCACACATCTTCCACACGCTGGTAATTCTGGTGCAGAATGAGGGTGGTTTAAGGAGGAAGGATGCCGGTGTGGCCATACTTTAGCCTCCTTCTTCACCCCCACTCCTCATGAAACAACACTAACCAATGCTAGCCAGCCCTCTCAGTGCAATGCTTCAGACAAGGACTGAAATTCTAAGCATTCAATAAGAGTTAAAAAAATAAAACTCCCACCTTAAGCTATTCTCCATAAGACAGATATTCTGTGATCTTCCCTTCCCCCCCCCCCCTCTTCAAAAGACAACCCCAATGAACACACCGAGAAAGCATTTTACAACTGGGCATGTAGGTGGGCAGGCCTACAAGGTGCCTATTGCAAGCATAAAGACTTGTAGGCACCCGGTCTTTATTTAAAATAGAAATATTAGCAGAAGTTCTGCAGAAGTCACAGCTAAAAGAAAGGTGTACCTTTCCTTACTTCCACCTACAATTGTATACCCTGTGTTGTAACCGCTTTGTTTGAAGGATAAGGTAGTACATAAAACGGGTTAAATAAATAAATAAATGTCCACAGCTTCGTCAGGAACTGGTATATTTTAGAATTTATGCCCATACGGCACATCTCTGCCCACACTCCGTCCTTGAGCACATCCAGGCCATGTAAACTACCTTTATTCTGGTCACTCACATCCTTTCTGCTTTACAAGACCCGAGTGATCCAAGAGGGCAGCAAAGTAGCCACTTACTATTTAGGAGCCTTACAAAGTCAGTATAAACACAGCCACCACCTGAACATTTGCAGAGAGAGAGTTAATAAAAGCCAAAAGGATTCTTGGGCAGGCATCAACTCTTTCACACTTGTAATTTCAGCACGCTCATCTTCTTTACGCTCTTTCCTCTTGGGAAGCAGGGAAGCAGCAATAGGAATAAGTATAGAAAGCTTTCTCCGGAACATTCCCAGCTTGCGCTAGCTGCCTAATGAACACCTGAGGCCTTGGTTAACGACAGAGCTTGGAACTTTTCTCTTGGTTTCAGATTGCAGGGGCCTTATATAACTCTGAGTCATCTGAACTCTAAAGCGAAGAGGGAGGGAACGCAAACTCAACACTTCATATCCTGTCACAAGATTAAAAACTTCACCCCAGCCATCTCCCCTCACCAAACTGGCTTCTGTGGCACTAGCGCCAGGGAGATTCTCCATAGCAGAACGTGTGAGGAGCTCCTACGTCCCCTGCAAACTCATCCCAAATGGTACAGCATTTAGGTAGAATACCCGCAGGCAGGATAATGAATGCTTTCAAGACACAAGATTTCAGAATCACGCCAGCCTTTCCTCAGGCTGCGTCCACAGCCTCATCCCCTACAGCATGTCAGCGATTGAAAAATCATAAAAAAAGAAAAATGCAGAGACAAAGAAAAAACCAGCAAAGGAATCACGACGACACTAGAAACAAGAAGGGTTACAATCCCTTTATTTAAGACACCAGTGCAAGCTATATAAAGCGATCGTAAAATTAGAGCACTGCTATAGTTCGGTTATATCTTGAATAAGCTCTCAAACAGCAAAGTGAGATAAATTAGGGAAGGGCCAGCAAGTTTAAAAAGAAAAAGGAAATCTAGAAGAGACCAAAATGTGAAGCAAAATGTTAGAATATCTCGTTCCAGACAGTAGAGGCAGCAATTATTTTTTCTTTACAAATTTGAGCTCAGAAGGCACCCGTTTCACATCCCCCCCCCCCCACACACACATATGTGAACATACCTCTGCACCCTGACACATGTACAATTTCTGCATCCCCTCTTCCCTCCACTCCCCAAGTTCATATCCAAGATTGGGATTCAAAGGCACAGAAGGCAAACCACTTGAGCAGCAAACCTTTTTCAAGAGAGACTGCTCTAGATCAGTGGTTCCCTATTTGTGGTTCATAAGACCATTACAGGAGGTCCGCAGGACACCGAAATGAGATCTAGAGGCTGGTGGAGGTTAGCTGGGAAGAAGGAAAATGAGAGGAACTGGCTAGAAGAGGGGGAGAGAAGAACTGGTGGGGAGGGAGGGAGAGAGACTGGTGGAGAAAAAAAGGGGAAGGAAGATCAAGCAGGCTGAGGGGAGAGGATCAGGGAAGAGTAATCAGGCAGAACAGAGTCCTTGAACTTTTGGTATGTTAATAAAGTGTCCACCCAACCAAATAAGTTGAGAACCTCTGCTCTAAACCGATATGAGGTTCCAAAGGGGCAGAAGTGCAAGACAACTTGGAAGAACCCCTAGAGCAGGCCGAAACAGTGAAAGGAGTCAAGAAGGCTGGGAAAAGCACAGAGTATCCCCTAGGTGAGAGGAGGTAAAGGAAAAGCCACCCATCAGCTGCGATCTATAATAGTGCTCTGGGGTCTATGGAGGACAGGCCTTGTGGTCGTCCTCATCTGCCATCACATTGCGAGGCCAATGCAGAACCTCGTGCGTTAGAGCTTTGTGCTAAAGCTCAGGAAAGGGTTTCCTTTTTTTTATTGCAATTTTTCATTACAAATGAAAAAAAAAAAAGCGATTAGAAAATGAGACAAGAATACAAATCAACAAAAATAATCCACAAATTACTCAACAAGCCCACATCAAGGAGGGCACATGACCCCAATTTCGTTATGAAGCAAAAACAAAAAGTATAGAGGAAAAACTAAAAAAAAAAAATCCCTGAATACTAACAGCTCAGCAAAACCATGCAGTTAATTGCAGATGACTTTAGACATTTTGAACAGTACTATGAGCATTGATGAAATCTTCCACTTGTGAAACATCTAGAAAACTATAATTGTTATCTTCCAAAGACACCTGACATTTGCAAGGAAACTTAAGGAAAAAAGAAGCACTCGGCACCAAAACATGGGGCATCAAACTTGGGAAAGCCCAGCGCCTTAGCTGGGTAATCCTATAAACATCTGGAAAAATATTAATCTTATGGCCCCAAAATAGCTCTTTCGTTTTTGAGAAATACAAATTTCAAGATAACATTTTTTTCCAATTCTCAATAAAATGATACTAATAGTGTTGCGCTGGAAGAGATCTCATCCCTAGAGGATTCCAAAAATGCAGAAAGATCTAAACTTCCTAAGGCCAAATACAACCCTGCACCAGTTGGCAGTGAACCCCCCCCCCCCTCCCCCGAGCCTCTTGGTACATAAAAAATATTGTTTAAAGGTATAGTTGCATGGTCTTGAAAACCCAAGAATTCTTTTAAATATGAATGGAAAGAAAGATATTTTGTAGTAGGAAAATTCAAACACCTTAGATTCTTAGACCTTGAGGCATTGTCCAGGTTCTCCAGCTGCTGGTGAAGGGCAAGGTTATCGGTAACAAATGAGGCCAAAGCTCCCTGAAGCTGGGAGCAGTGTGTCAACTTCTACATTTTAGATTCAACAAATGATAATTGACTATCATGTTGAACCAATTTAGCCACAGTTTCAGTTGTAAAGTCAGCAAATTGAGAAATTATACCCCGCAGGGAAGCCTCCATACGAGAGACCAAAACCCATAGTTCCTTTACGGTAACAGACATCTGCTCACTAACAGTGAGTTCAGAAACACCTCCCGACACACTGCCCAGCGATGAGACCTGAATGGTCTGCAGGAGGGGAACCTTCCCTCCAGACTCACATCTGGTCAAGGAGCTGGGCAAATCAGAAGACAACAAACCATGATCCTGCATAGCCTCACTTAACTTCAGGCGAGACGCAACAGGACTCACAATTCCACTGTTGATATGTGGGGAAGAGATTCCAACCCCCAAACTAGATGAGGAATCAAGTGGAGAGTCTAAACCATCAGACAATGGCCCAGCAGAATCCTCCGGTGTTTTCACCGACACAACAATATGCCTATCTATAGGCCCAACAGTTTTAACCTCCTTCGTTGGATTAACAGTAACACCTCCTTCTGCTTCCCCATGTCACATGGCTAAACTCACCAATGCTCCTCCGTGCTCCAAAGGGGCAGAACCTTCCCCTTTGGAAAACGCCTGCGGCCGTGTCCCACTCCTTATAGGCCCCAAGATGTAAAAGCGGCACGCTATTGGTAGGGTCCATCTGCGGCTCAGGCAGGGCTCCCTCCATCCTCCTGCAGCTACACCGCTAGCGGGGGGTTCCTCCAACCAGGAAACAAATGCAGTAATCTTCACTACCCACAGAGGGTTTCCTAATGTATACATGTTTAAAAATTTATTTATTTATTTATTTTATTTATTTAGTATACATTTGTATACCGCTACTTCCAGCGATCAGCAGCGGTTTGATTACAGATTGGAAATTGTCAAATCATGACAGGAAATTTTTGAGGTATAAACACATTGATTAGACAGGAAAGCACAGCACACAGAGAACTATTTTACAGGGAACATGGGCTATGGAGGGTTAAGTGGCTTGCCCAAGACCACAAGGAGCACCTGTGGGACTAGAAACCCCAGTCCTTCCGGCCCAAGGTTGCTGTCCTCTAGTGGGATTTGAACCCCCGACCTTCCGGCCTGAAGTACCTTGCTCCAACCACTAGGCTACCCCTCCAAACAAACCTGCGTCCTAATGCAATAGGCCAATTGTATGCAAATATGCTGCATGCAAAAACTATGCAGCAATATGGGAGAGCAGGCCAAATGAATACATACAGGGGTTTGCAAAAGGGCACCTATATTTTGTACATTAAAAAAAAAAAATAGCATGGGCACTTCAGATGGTGTGAGCATAGATCTGTGCACGCGCCAGAATACTATTCTGCACAAACAATTTTTGCAGTACTAATATTACATGCAGGTAAATCTAAGTGCAGAGACACAGTTTTTGCAATAGTAACAGAATAAATGACAGCCCATCCTTTCTGCCTAGCAAGATGGTTAGGGTTGGAACGGCTGCTCCGTGCAAGTGAGCCCCCTCTATGCGTTCTACTTTGGCTTGTAATAGCAAATATTTCTCAGCAGTTCTGCAACACTTTGTCCCAACACACCTACCCCTCCATGCCTCTTCAACAAAGCCAGAAAAGGTTAGGGGTCTTACGTGAGAAGAAACAGGTCCAGCACTGACCACATAAGAATGAACTAACCTTCTACTCCTCCTCAGACTGAAGCCCCAGTCTTAGTAAACTCATTTGGTCTTCTGCACCCTTTCTCTGCATTGAATAGCTAATCTCCTTCATTACCATGAGATTCAAATGAGCTGTATGCCGATGTCTAACCAAGGCTTTGTGCACAGTTGCTTATGCGTAGGACTCGTTCTTTTTACACAGGGCACACACGGCAGTGCACAAAATTGTGCACAAAAGCCAAACAAACCTGGGAGCAGAACTTAGCACATTTTACTGCATCAATCCCCAAGCTTTCGTAGGTGAACTGCATTTCAGTACAGTCAAATGTAAGCGATGTCAAAATGCTTATCTGTAGGTTACAGCTATTATATACACCCCAGGGAAATGTTAAGCAAGAATCTTAATTGCCTTCAATTCTGAGCAGTTAATGGAGCACTAAAGCCAGGTCACTGGCTTATTCCTTGGGAAGGAATACAATGTCCTGAAACGTGTTCCTCCACCAATGATGGCAGAAAAGCCTTCCAGAATAGCTATAATCCTATAATCCGTGCATCGCTAGGGAACAATTTTACCTGCTTCAGACGCATCACGTGGCATGAGGTCAATGGCCAAGTGACTCCTGTATAGGGCCTGGCTGCGTTTATAGTATCTCCCCCCCTCCCCCCCAAAAGACACAAGAAAGAGTACATTATGCTGTTACATCCTACCCTCAGGGATACACAGAAAACACTTTTAGACGGATACGTAATAAAATGTTCAAGTATGTACAGGGTTTTTTTGAAACCTCAACCCTTCTATGTCTAGTAATTATTCCAGACTTAATAGGTGCCAAGCTCATCTTTCAGATCTCTCAAGGAAGTCACTTCTGAAACAGTCCTACAAAATCCATCCATGACAAACTTTCAGATAAAAATACCCCCAATGATCAGAGGAGCCTCTTGGATTCACCCAGTCACAAGCTGGTGAGAATTCCTTGGGATCTACCAACAGTGAAGGAGCAACCAGCAAACTAGCTGTTAGCAACAGACTATATCTCATGCTTTACCAGGTCATAGAACGATCCCATCACATGCAAAACAAATCATGTGATCCATGTCCACTCCAATACAGTGGACTAGAAACACTTTATGGTATAAATCACCCTTGATGGCTGGGTACTGGGCTGTGGTCTACACATTTTTATAAATAAATAAATACATAAAATATAGGGGGCACTGATAGGTGCCATGTAATCCTCATCAACATTTTTTGGAACTGCACATGGAAAGCTTACATAGGCTATCTAGTCTGCTCCCTACAGATTAACCCCTACCCTTGAGCCTTCATTTAGGGTTGCAATTGCTGCTCTCATTGAGGTTGTGCCACCCCCCCCCCCCCCCCAAAAAAAAAAGCTGTCTTAGATCTGATCTTTACCATATTCGTCAACCATTCCCATCTAGACCTTGTTGCAAGTCAAGCACCATTTGTTAAGGCAGGAGATATGATGGAGACATATAAATATATTTAGGGTATAAATGCACAGGAAGTGGCCCTTGCAGTTGAGGAAGCTCAAGAACAAGGGGTTATAGAATGAAGATAAAAGGGGATAGACTTGAGAGTAATCTGAAGGAAATATTTCTTTACAGAAAGGTTGGTGGATGTGTGGAACAGCCTCTCAGTAGAGATGAGAACTGTATTTGAATTCAAGAAAGCATGGGACAAGTTCAGTGGATCTCTGTGGGAGAGGACGAGATTGTAGAATTTAATAACGTTTATGGATGGGAAGACTGGATAGGCCATATGATCTTTATTTGCCACCGTTTTCTGTTTCTGTGTTGTTTCTATGGTAACAAATCAATGCCTTTTTTTAAATTTTAATTTTGTAAGGTATTAGATTATGATAAAGCTAATTCACAGCTGATGAGGCAGTAAAAATACCAGACTATGCAGGTGTATATTTTGCAAAATTGAATACAGATAATGTATGTAGAAAAGGTAAATTCAATTAATCTCTTAAATCCTTAATAATGTGAAGGAAGAAGGTTTAGGGGGTGGTAGTTAGAGCAATGGGCTGATGGAGCTTAAAGCCCACATCTGCAAAGACGCTCCTTGTGACCTTTGGCATGTCGCTTATCTTCTCTTGCCTTGGGTACCTGCTTAGATTGTGAAGTTCTTTGGAGCAGGGATTGCTTTTACTTAAAAAGATTACGTCTGCATGTCCAGTAGCTCTAAAATGAGAAGTTAACAGTTTCATTCCATATTTTTCACCAAAACCTCAACTTTGTTTTGTGCCACACCACCAACATGGAATTTGAGAGACTGAGATCATACTTCACATACCCTGGCTTAGAAGTCAGGTTCATGGCTGTCACGGTATGCACAAAACTAAGCTATTTGGAGACATTGCTCCCCCCCCCCCAAGAAAAGCTACCAAAGATGTTAAGCAACCTGTGCAAGTATAGCGTACTAGAAAAGTTACCGCTTATATTTATGTATTGGCAGATAATTAGTAACCTTTATCTTCCCAGCACCATGTCATAATTTGGAGTCTGCATAATAGGACTCTTTCTGAATGGAAGTCCACTGGTCAGCATAGCAAAGCTGCTAAATTATACCTATGGACATGTCATTTTCCCAGTTCATGATTTGACTGAACAGATACAGACTCCATGCATGCTCTTCTAGGCAACGTTAATCTTCTAGTCAGGTCCTTAGATATTAATAAAGCAGTAAAGCTCAACATGTGGCACTTTTCTATCTGGATAATCAGATATATTACTCTATAGTTCGGCAAAGAAGCCAAGAGACAGGGTGCAAGGAAGATGCCAAAAAGAACATAATAAATCAAGACTCTATTTTAACAACATTCTCTCCGCCTGCGTAGCACATCGTGAAAGAAAATCCAGCTCAAGATTTCTCTTGATCTCTTGGCTAATAGAAATATAATTTGCCTTCTACACATCTTATAAGTGGGGACTCGCTTGTATTCCCCAAATACCTAAAGCCTGAATTGTTATATTTAAAAGCAGCTAGACTAGGAAGACATTTAAATCATAGGGCCTAGTTCAAATATTTCAAACTTAGGGTAAATGTACTCAATAGCTCAAGATTCTGCTGTATGCCTTGAGATTAGCGAGACCCAACAGGTAACAGGCATCATTTGCATAAAGTGGCATCTTGGGCGTAAATGCGCTTGTACGCAAAGCCAGTTATTCATAATATGAACCTTAATACATTAACAGGCCTCCATTTCTTGATGTAAATACTCAGCAATACCGCCCCAATGCATAACGGAGTAGCTAGCTCCTATCAGTCAATCACAGTGCAGCTTTCATTCACCCATACCCACAACAGAGCAACACTAAGCATTTCCAGAGAGCCAACTTTTGACATTCAACATGAAGACGATATTGACATCTCTGCAAACCCCTGGAATAAATGGCTCATAGCTGCCTCTTCAGAAGCAGTGCTAAGGTAGGTATCAAGCTTGTCTCTACACGTATGACAGATTTAGAAACCAATACAATGCTTTCCCTGCAGTCTGATGCAGCGGTAAAATCAAAGAACATAGCTCAGTGCAGGCATGCTTGGAGAGGAATGTGTTTTCCAAAGGCCAGAGGTGAGGGAGTTGGGGAAGGAGAACAAACTTGGCCCATGGCAACTCTCGTAACCCTTAGATCGGATGCCACGGATGCAGGCGCTGCCAACACATGGCATTAGGGATCTGCTAATGGAAAATGTGGCTCAGGGAGAGCTCATGGGGCCTTTGGATTATGTTGTACACAGAGACAGACTTCCATATAGTTGCAGATGAGTATTTACAATGAGTGGAGATAAGTTGAATAAACGGAACATCGCACTATGTAGAAACAAGGGTCTAAACACGACCAGGGCTTCGCCCCCCCGTTACAACTCATTTGTTTGCATACCAAAAGATTTATATGCATAAAAATGTTTATCACCTTAAAAGCACAATTTGATTACCGCTGTTCCTTTCTGCAGGGAAAGTGGCAGAGTTAGGCTGGTTGAGGGAACGCACGCCCAGCGATTTCATTTTGGGGGGGGGGGAAGGGGGTGAATTGCTGCATGTACTTTCGGGGCAGTGGGCTGAGATTTTCCAAGGGAAACATCAAGGACGTTCCTTCTGAAAATGAGTTCGTACTCAGTCCTGCAGCCTCCTTGCGCAGTTTGAGTACTTCCTTCAGAAATGCTAAGTCATAAATTGCAATTTACTTGTGGGAAAAAAAAAAAAAAGAGTAGCAATGGCTGATCATTTTAGCTAGATCTTTTGCAGGTACGTTTTTCAGTTGCACAATGCATTTAAATCGAAAGTGCTTTACAAGTTCCTGACAAGCCTGGGAGGTCACACATATGACTAGATAAAGAAATAAGTCAGTAACGTCAACTGAAGGAGGAGGGGAGAAACAAACAAATTAAGGAGAAAAGCAGCCTGTGGAGATCTGAAGGGGACGTGAATGTAACAGTAATGCTAGAGGCAGGATCTTACCATTAGAGCTTTGTGATGCAGAAACTGCTTTGGGCCATGAATTCAAGACCTTTTTTCCCCCCCACTTTGCCACCAACTTAGTGACCTTGGGAAAGTCCGGTTCAATCTCCCTGTTGGGTGGAGATGATTAAGGACCTCAAGAGTTCAGCTAGGTACCATATTATGCAAGCACCCAGGACTGACTAAAAGGAAAGTATAGAGAGAAGCTCTGCTCTCCCAGTGCAGAAGGTGCTCTTAGGTAAGAGGGAAGGAAAAGGAAAAGGCGTGGCGCCCGTCCTGTTTATGACTGGAACACCATGATGCGAGTAGGGTGGGGCACCAGAAAGGGCGACGCACAGAACTTGCTCAATATAAAGCAGCAGTTAATAAATACATTTGCCAAAAAACCTGTTCTTTACTGCTCCAAATCCTCATTTTTTTGGTTGAAATCGAGCAGGCTCCTCGGATCTAAACAGACAACGATGGAAGAATGCTTTCCCATTGGCCAGAGCAGGTGGAAACAGACAAAACAAATACTGCCCACTTCGGCCAAATGGCACAGGTGCCCCAGCTGTCCTTGCCATCATCAGCCAAGGACCATGTTCAATGCACGGCTATGGCAAAGCCTACTACATAAAGGCACCAAAGGGCACAGCCGCAAAAGAAATGCACACCGATTTCTTAAGTGTACCCACTGTTGCTTTTGATCAGCGCAGAAATGGTAAATTCTGCAGGGTATGAACGTGGGACTTTGGTCCCCCTTTCTCGTGCAACAGGCAAGACAGACTTGGTGGTGGGCAAGGTGGGGAAGATTTATCAGGTGAGACACTGAAAGCATAAAAACATACCCATGATCGGCCAGAACGCTGCGTCAGACTACTGTAACACCAGTCTTCTTACTTACAAAATACATGGCAAACATGGGCCGTGAGATCCAGTGAGTCTGCCCAGTTAAACAGAACCTCGGCAGTACATCTTGGTCTCCCCATTCTCTGCTAAGGAGCCTCCTACGGATCCCAGAGCTTTCTGAAATCTGTAACTACTATTCACACCAACTTTACTGGGAAGTCATGCTTTTTCCACAGTCATCTTCAGCGGTTCAAATACACAAGAAACCATGGCAGCAAGTGCCCAGTGTGTAGAATAGTTTCTTCCAGGTAAGATCAAATGCATGCGACCCAAGAGTTTCATCGCTTCCAGTGGCACTGAATCACATGACAAGTTCTACAGCTGCCATGCTCAGTCAGGGCATCAGCCTCCCCTCCCTCTTCGCTGTGCCTTATACAGGTGTTTCGCCCTATTCATTTGCATCACAGTTCTCCTATTTAATCATACTTGGCCTTACATGACTCATTTTTGGAGCAAGTTTTGCTGCCTTAAGGCTGGGAAGGTTGGCATCCTGCTGCTCTCACAACTGGCACAGCAGGTGTTGGGGTGGAGATCCATCTTATTCTGCAAGGACAAAAGCACAGGAGTGTCTATATGCCCAGTAACTCGAGAGCTGAAGAATGATTCAAACGCTTCCTTGTTCCAGATCATCATGCACTTAATCAATGGAACTGAGACCATGGCAATAAGATCTACGTAAAACTTCCAAAACCAGTTTACAAAAAGCCTGGGGTTCTGGCTATGGGGACACTTTATCAGTCGGAGATTTTTTCATGTTATAGTTACTAGTGCTCTAGGAAATACAGCACATCTTAATCAGACATCTTTATACAAATTCACACTAAAAGTAATCCTGAAAACCCTCAAAACTATTTTCTAGAATTTATCATCATCATAATCTAATCACGTTTTCAGTCTGAATCTGTGTGCTGTAGCTGCACATCCACATTTGGTTAACTGGGCATCAAATCAACCCACGGGTGCCACTTCAGGGAGAATCAAGGACTTATCTATACAGCAGCTCGTTCTGGCTCGCACTGTAAAAGAAAAAAAATTATGTCATGCCTTCCTATAACAGTCATGTCACCTTTCTTCTCATTCCAAAATGTAGAATGACGCCAAATGTTCCTGTGGGACATCCAGGTCACACTCCGTTTCCTGCAGATATCAGCTCCCCGCTGCTCTTCATTGAAAACAGGAGACAACTCCCTTTCGCATTTGCTTTGGTTTCTAGCTCATACCCCACCCTTTTAGTCCAAAGGACAACTCGGGACAGCTTACAACAAGCTGAAAACCAAGACATAGTTAACATAATAAATATTAAAATAAATTGAGTCTGTACAGAAGCTTCCCATGGACTTCCATCTCCGAATACAAGACCGCTCACGCCTACCTTCTGATATTTCTGGATATCTCTGCAGCGTTCGATACAGTCGACCATAGCACGCTCCTACAGCAACTACAATCATATGGAATCCAAGATACTGTTTTCAAATGGTTTCAGTCCTACCTCACTGACAGACGACAGCAGATAAAACTGGGTACGAGCACCTCCAAACCATGCCAACAAACGCAAGGCGTACACCAAGGTTCCACACTATCCGCACCCCTCTTCAACTTATATATCCAACCCCTATGCTCGATCATTAAAAAGCATGACATCCACTTCCACTTATATGCAGATGACATCATGCTATATTGACCACTCCACACAAAACAACAGACATACACACGAATTCAGCACTGCTTCACAGACATCTCCCATTGGCTTGCAGCAAATAATCTATCAATCAACTACCAAAAGACTGAAGCTCTGTTTCTTATAAGGGACTCCTCATTCACCCCTCGAACCACACCACCACTAAACAACACTCAGATAAATGTTAAACCGGAGCTGAAATACCTTGTGATCACTCTCTACCAACAACTTTCCTTCAACGTTCAAGTAACGATGACAACCAGAACAATCTATTTCAAAACAAAGACCCTCCAATGACTCCATCCCCTCCTCGAACCAGCAGATTTCCAATCAGCAATTCGAGCCCGCACTTTCCCTCATGCAGACTATTGCAACAGTATCTACCAGGGCCTGCCACAAACCACCCTCTTTCCCCTTCAAACTGCTCTATACACTGTTGCTAAACACGACCACATTACCCCCATTCTAAAGCAGCTCCACTGGCTGCCCCTCCCCAGCAGAATCAAATATAAATCCTTATTCCTAATGCACAAAGCACTACACTCCCAACCGGCCACCGACCTCCATTCCCGCCTTCAGAAACTCACTACAAACCGACAATGAAGAGCTGCTACAATCAACAAACTTACTATACCGCAATCCAAAACAAAATTCAACCAAAAACTTTGCTGCAGAGCTTTTGAACTCTATGCACCGTCCCTTTGGAACTCTCTGCCAGGCACAACGAGTAATGTCAACAACCTACCCTCCTTCCGCAAACACCTGAAAACCCTCTTATTCTGTGAACACTTTAGAACCACCACCTAAGATCCCCTCCGACAGGACACCAAACACAGAATCTGCACTTGTAAATAATTAAAGAATATACCATCTGTAAATAATTCAATGATTGCAAATTGCTTGCTGTTATATATATTATGGGCCTGAATTTCAGTTGGGCGGTGCTTTGCGTCGCATCTGCGCATAGCCTGCCCACCTCCCGCTTAACCTGGATTTTCCATGCTGGGGTCATATACAGCCCCAGCATCGAAACTCCAGGTGTCGCTGCACAGCCAGGTAGCCAAAGGAGCTACCCGTGTAGCACAGATTTTCGATGCTACACAGTTAGCCTCAGCGCCTTAAAGATAGGCACAGGAAAACCTTGCCTATCTTTAAGGAGCAGAGCCCTAACCAAGTAGCATCGAAAATCAGTGCTACACAGGTAGCACCCCGGAATACCCCCCAACAAGCCCGATGCTATGTGGATAGCATCTGGGGCGTTAGCGGCATATCCGGGATTTTTGAAGGATACTACCTATGTAGGTGCCCTTCAAAAATCTTGGATAAGACCTTTACACGGGTAAGTAGTGAAATTACCCGTGTAAAGGCCTTCGAAAATCAGGCTGTATATTAACTAAGGTGTTATTTGTTCCATGTAACTGTGTTACTTGCTACCTAACGTGTTACTTGTTCTACGTAACTGATGTTGTGTTCACTGTAAACAGTGGCATATAAGCCTAGCTAAATAAATAAATATGGAGGCCCCTCCTGTCCTCATTACACTTGGAAGGAGTTTAGGTTAAGCCTGGGGAAGATCACATAGCATAACATAGTAAAGGATGACAGATAGAGACCAGCCTGGTCCATCCAGTCTGCCCAGTAGGGTGGCAAGAGTCGTAGGGTTGCACCATGCAGGTTACTTCCCCTCTGTTTAGGAAGGTTTTTTAAGTCTGCTTTTGATAACATCCTCTTGCCATAGAAGGATCCTCTGTCTGTTCCATCTCTATTTGAATTCCGTCACTATTGTTGCCCCCACCACCTCCACTGGGACAGCATTCCAGCATCTATTGCCCTTTCCGTGAAGAGGTATTTCCTGACATTGCCTTCTCTTCTTTGAAATAGATTTGTTCATTAATACCTTTTAAGTGTTTAAACTCCTGTACTGTACCTCCCATACATGCTCTGGTGCAGACCCCCTATCATTTTTGGTCGCCTTCCTCTGAGCTCTTCCAAGTCTCATATCCCTTTGCAAGGTGTGATCTACAAAACTAACACACAAATACTTCAAGTGAAGCTTCACCAGCTACTTGTTAAATTCTCCTTTTGCCACCTTCTGCTTTATCTGGTATTTTTTTTCCATGTTCCTCTTTTAGTAATCTTCTGAATTCTGTGAACGCTGCTTTTTTCTGCCTTTATTTTTGCAGCCACTTCTTTGCAGAACAATATTGGTGTCTTTTTTCCTCTTGCTTTTATATACTTTCCTTACATGTAGATCTGTGGTCCGTATTATAGCTTCTTTCAGTTTAGCCCACTGCCTTTTCACTTCTCTTATTTCCTCCCATCCTGCCAGCTCCTTCTTTAGGTACAGTACTTCCCATTTTACTGAAGTCAGCCTGCTTGAAAGCTAGGACTTTGAGCTTGCTGTGCTTGGACGCTGCCAAGGTTTTCACCTCGAACCACACTTATGGTGATCACCCTTGCTCAAGTGAACACTCGCCCAGATATTAGACATATTGGACCCAATATTCAGCAGCGACTAGCTGTTATAAAGCGGTTAGCCGTCACCACTGAATCCAAGACCTAGATATTCAATGCTGGAGACATAACCAGCCGCCAGCATTTGCAGTATTTCCAAAAGTGGCTGCTTTTTGCCACCGTTTTCTGGCGGCAAGAAAGCAGTGGCAACAAGCTGCCATTTTTAGAAATACTGTCACTGTCCACCTCTCCCACCCGAGACGGAATCGGCAACAGCTGGAGGGGGGGAACAAACGGTGGCAGCGGTAGCTGGAGGGGTGGCGGCGTGACCAGGGTTTCCACCTCGGGCAGCAGAAATCCTTGGGCCAGCCCTGCTTGGGACTCTTCTCTCTCTACACTTAGTCCCTTGGTGCACTTATTTCCTCCCATGGTTTTTCGGTACCATTGTTACACCAAGGACTCTCAGATCTACCTCTCTGCACCTGAAATCTCTCCAGGAATTCAGGCCCAGATCTCTGCCTGCTTATCCAATATTGCAGCCTGGATGTCTCACTGCCATCTGAAATTGAACATGGCCAAAACTGAGTTCTTTTCCACAGAAACGGAGAAGGGAGGAAGGGGGGAGGTGGACTGAGGGGGAAGATAACACTATATGCCTCCCTGTTCCCTCTGCTCGCAACTCAGATGCCATTTTGGACTCTGCACACATCCAACAGATAGAGAAAGAAGTGACGGGTTTAAACTAACAAAAGCTAAATTTGACTCTTCCATTCTGAACATACTACTAAGATGCTTATCCACTCTCTGGTCACCTTCCGTCTTGATTATTGCAAACTGCTCCTCGCTGGTCTCCCTCTGAATCATCTCTCTCCCCTTTAATATATTCAAAACTCAGTTGCACGGCTTATCTTCTGCCAGCATCGTTAGGCTCATGTCACCCCTCTTCTCAAGTCACGTCACTGGCTCCCTATCCATTTCCACATCCAGTTCAAACTTCTCCTGCTTATCTACAAGTGCATTCATTCTGCGGCTCCTCTCTTAGTTCACCTTACACCTCTCCCTGGGAACTCCGCTCCTCTGTTCTCTTCTCTGCCACCTCCAGACTTCGTTCATTCCACCTTGCTGCTCCTTATGCCTGGAACAAACTACCTGAGTCAGTGCATCTAGCTCCTTCTCTGGCCCTATTCAAATCCAGGCTAAGACCCACCCTCTTTGAGGCTGCTTTTGGATCCTGATGCCCCTCACTCTCTTCTTCACTACTTATGTGTATCTTACTATACTCAAGCCCCAGTTTTGTGATATTGTTCATCTTGATTAGGTTGTAAGCTCTGATGAGCAGGGACTGTGTCTTACATCTACATGTACAGTGCTGCGCAAGCCTTGTAGCGCTATGGAAAGGCTAAGCAGTAGTTTAGTAGTAGTATCATTTATATTCTGCTAAGTAGTAGTGAAGTGGAGGAGCCGCCTGCTGGTTAGAGCAACAGCCTACTACCCAGGAGACTTGGGTTCGATTCCCACTTACCCTCCCACTGCCTTGGAAGAAAAGGCCTGGCAATCTACTTCGTCATACCTTGCCAAGAAAACCCAGGAGCTGCTGGGTCGTCAGGAGTCAGCATGGACTTGATGGCACTTAAAAAAATAAAATAATAATAGCAGCAGCCGCCGACACCAGATAGCAGAAGTTAAGCCCGATGCTAGCCAGCTAGTATCGGGGCACACGGCGGCAACATCCACGTTAGTGCCACTGAATAGTCCGGTCACCGCAATTAACGGGTTAGGTGGTCTACCATCGCTTTGAATGTCAAGACCATTATCTCCCATTGGCGAGAAGTAGAACCAACATCAACTCTTCCCTGGTGGATTCTATCACCAGCATGACCAAAGCTCCTTATAGGGCATCCACAATCGTTCTACTTCTTTCCAGATGTGCAGACAAGATTCTCCAGTCCACATCTGGTAGATTAAAGTCACCTAGTATCACAGAAACATGATGGCAGAAAAAAGACCACGTGGCCATCACATCTCCCTTCTTTATTACCTTTGCAATATCATCGATCCTCTGTTTGAGTTGTGGAGGGTAGTGCTATCTCTCCTTTGCAAAACGATACACAGTGCTGCTTCTTTTCCCCACGTCCCCTACATGTCAGCTGCTTTAATACTGTTTATGACAGAAGGCTACACCTCCTTTTCTACCCTCTCTGTCCCTTCTAAATAGATTACAGCCAGCTTTGGTGATATCCCATTAAGAGATTTGTTTAACCACATTTCTGTAATGGCCACAATGTCCAAGTCCATTTCAGGTCAGGAGCTTTGATTCCTAGCAATGTGGGCGTTTGTGCTCACTGCCTTCCAGCAACCCCCCCCCCCCCCCCCAGCAGAAGATGGAGTTAAAACTATGTTCAAAGAATGGCGAAAGCCTGGCTGGACTGGAGAATTTGCCTAATGGTTCAAGCAGTGGTCTGAGAACCAAGGAGCCTGGTTCAAATCCCATTGCTGCTCCTTGTGATCTTGGCCAAATCACTTAACCCTCCATTGCGTCAGCTACCAACGGATTGCAATCCCTCTGGGACAGGGAAATACTACTTTAAGTGCCGTCAAAGCCAGTGCTGACTCTAGGCGACCCAACAGCCCCTGGGCTTTCTGGACAAGGTATGGCCGGAAGTTGGTTGCCAGACCTTTTCTTCCGAGGCACTGCAGGGTAAAGTGGCACGCTGAAAGGGGCACATATGCAATTTAGCCACCCGTTAAACAGTGGCACAATGGCAGCGTTAAACTGGGAGAGCAAGCCAAACACATGCACACAGAAGTCGGCACAACTTTGGTATGTTCTTCCAGAGAAAGCACAGTTACTTACCTGTACAGATGATCTCTGGGAACAGCAGGAATAAGTCTTCACATATGGGTACGTCGGTACCGACGGAGTCCGCGCGGGAACGCTTCCCAACGTCCAATCAGAAAGCTTTTGGAAGCATCCCAACACGCCTGCGTGCTGCCTTCCCGCCTTCCCAACTGCCTCTCCTCAGTTATGTTTTAAAGCTGAGACAAAGAGAGAGAGAGAGAGAGCAAGAAAGGGAATGATAGAGATAGAGAAATGCAGCTCCTAGGAGAGGTGGGAGGGTTGTGAAGACTTATTCCTGCTGTTCCCAGAGATCACCTGTTACAGGTAAGTAACTGTGCTATAAGAACATAAGAACATAAGATATGCCATACTGGGTCAGACCAAGGTCCATCAAGCCCAGTATTCTGTTTCCAACAGTGGCCAATCTAGATCATATGTACCTAGCAGTATCCCCAAGAGACACAAGTTCCACAATGCTTGTACTGAGTCAAGCATTGATATCTTCGGTCACTTCTTAATAATGGTTTATGGACCTTTCCTCCAGGAACTTGTCCAAACCTTTTTTAAACCCAGCTACACTAACAGCCTTTACTACATCCTCCGGTAACAAATTCCAGAGTTTGATTACACGTTGAGTGAAAAAATATTTTCTTTTATTAGTCTTAAATAGTTTACCCTGTAGCTTCATTGCATGTCCCCTAGTCTTTCTATATTCTGATAAGGTAAACAATTGATCTACGTTTACCCGTTCCACTCCATTCATTAATTTATAGACTTCTATCATATCTCCCCTCAGCCGTCTCTTTTCCAGGTTAAAGAGCCCTAACCTTTTTAGCCTTTCTTCATAGGAGTATCCTTCCATCCCCTTTACCATTTTGGTGGCTCTTCTCTGTACCTTTTCTAAAATCACTATATCCTTTTTTAAGATGCGGCGACCAGAATTGCACACAATATTCAATGTGCGGTCTCACCATGGAACGATATAGAGGCATTATAATATCTTTTGTTTTATTTTCCATTCCTTTCCTTATCATACCTAGCATTCTATTTGCTCTCTTGGCCACCACTGCACACTGGGCCTGGAGTTTTAACATGGTATCCACAATGACGCCTAAATCTTTTTCCTGGGTGGTGGTTCCTAATGTGGAACCTTGCATCGTGTAACCATAGTTTGGGTTGTTCTTCCCTAGGTGCATAACCTTGCACTTGTCCACATTAAATTTCATCTGCCATTTTGATGTCCAGTCTTCCAATTTATCAAGATCCTCTTGCAATTTTTCACAATCCTCTTGGGTTTTAACAACTTTAAATAGTTTTGTGTCATCTGCAAATTTGATAACCTCACTCGTTATTCCATTTTCCAGGTCATTTATGAATATGTCAAAAAGCAGCGGACCCAGCACAGATCCCTGGGGTACACCACTATTCACCTTTCTCCATTGGGAAAATTGGCCATTTAGCCCTACCCTCTGCTTTCTATCTTTTAACCAGTTCCTGATCCACAATAGTACACTGCCTCCTATCCCATGACTCTTTAGTTTTGCCAAAAGTCTCTGATGAGGGACCTTGTCAAAGGATTTCTGAAAGTCCAGATACACAATATTAATCGACTCACCTTTGTCCACCTGTTTATTCACTCCTTCAAAAAAACATAACAGATTAGTAAGACAAGATCTTCCTTGTCTAAAGCCATGTTGGCTGTCTCCCATTAGGTTGTGACTATCTACATGCTGAGTAATTTTATTCTTTTTCCCGGTACTGACGTTAGGTTCACCGGTCTGTAGTTTCCCGGATCACCCCTGGAACCCTTTTTAAAAATTGGTGTTACATTGGCGATCCTCCAATCTTCAGGTATTAGAGATGATTTTAATGATAGTTCACAGATTACTGATAGCAGTTCTGCAATCTCATATTTCAGTTCTTTCAACACCCTTGGATGTATACCATCCGGCCCAGGTGATTTGCTACTCTTCAGTTTATCTAATAGTTGTAAGACATCTTCCCGATGTATCGATATTTCCTTCAATTCTTCCGCACCTTTAAATACCACTTCAGTCATGGGTAACATCCCTACATCTTCCTCAGTAAAGACCGAAGCAAAGAATTCATTCAGTCTCTCCGCTATCGCCTTGTCGCCTCTTAGTGCTCCTTTAACCCCTTTATCATCTAATGGACCAACTGACTCTCTCACAGGTTTTTTTGCTACGAATGTACTTGAAAAGGTCTTTATTTCACGTTTTTGCTTCCGCAGCAAGCTTCTTCTCAAATTCTCTCTTTGCCTGCCTTATCAATGCCTTGCATTTGACTTGCCAGTGCTTGTGCTGTTTCCAGGTTTCGTCGTTTGGCTCTTTTTTCCATTTCCTGAAAGATGCTTTTTTGGCAACAACAGCCTCTCTGACCTCACCTTTAAACCATGCTGGCAGTTTTTTGGACTTCCTTCCACTTTTCTTAAAGCGTGGAATACAGCTGGTCTGGGCTTCCAAGAACAAGCAGGAATGAGTCTTCACATATGGGGACTCCCAAGCTCAGATGCCCGGAGGGAGTCCTAGCATGTTGCAAGTCTAGAACGAGCCATGCTATTCCTCAGACCTCAGGCATCCTGGGGATGGAGGGTAGGAGTTGAATACAGAACAGGAGCTGTGGAACAGCTGACTAGAACAGGGCTTCAAAAGGGGAAGACCCTGTATAGAGGGCATTTAGTAGTAAAATATTGTAATCTGGGCCTCCCTTGTTGGTATTGCACAAGTGCACTAAGCTACATATGGATCTGATGGAAGAGCCAGTGAATGTGCTCAAGGGGTACCTCACTGAGAAGTAGAGGTAATAAAGTAGAAGAAAAAACAAGTGGAGGTCAAAACCCTTCAAGGTGAGAAATAGCCCCAGGGGAAAACTGGGGTAGTATAAGAGGTAGAGCTTCAGCGGAGACGCAGAAGGTACTATTAAAGAAAGCTTAAACTGTTTTGGTCCAAAATTTAGGACCAAGAGAAAAAATGAGTCTGACCCAACTGGACTGGGGTTGGAATCAGTCCATGTAGGGGAGAAAGAGTGTGGAGACCCTTGTATCTGATAAGAAAGTAAGGACAGACTCAGGAGCGCTAAGCTTTAGAGCAACTGAAGCTCCGCAATGTCTTTCCTAAATGGGGTCAATTAGGAAAGAAAAAGGTACATGGAGAGCTTCAGGAGTACCTAACCTGAAAAGGTTATGGGAAGGAAAAAGTTTGTTAATTACCACAGGAGTGGTTATAGGTGTAGTCCCCTAGGTATGCTGGTACAGCATTGATAGGGTTAGTGCCCATTTGTCAGGATCATATAGGAATGTCAGGATATATGAACCTAACAGACAGATAGATAAGTAGATGGATAAAGATCTATCTGAAAATATATCTCATTATATCTATTAATATCTATATATATAGATATAGATATATATAGATATAGATAGATAGATTTAAATATATACACATATAGGGTATATATGCATATATCTATAAAGAGATATGTATGGGCAGAAGACACACAGATATATATAGATATATATATATATACTTATTTATATCTATCTATATATACCTAGATGAATAGGCAGGCATATAGAGACATGTCTCCAGGTATATGGATGGAGAGATGTCCAGAGAACCCCATCCCCCATTATAGGGAGAGAGGAAGATTCATCTGACAGCAAGAAGATTGATACCTGCTTGAATAGATAAATAGAAAAAAATCCTCTTCTCCTGGTTATGACTGGCATAGCCAGAGGAAGGGTGTCCCTGACAAGAAGGCGGCTTCATTCTTTGCAGAATTTGAGCTCTTGAATAACCAGGATGGCCTACGTGAAAATGGCAGAGGATAACGTCAGTCTGCAGACAGGAAGTCCAGATATCTCCAGGATTGTAGTATGGAGATTGGATAGAGGAAGCCTCTGGAGGAAGATCTTTATCTTTATCTTTATTAAAACACTTGATAGACCGCCCAGGCCGAAGCATCAGGGCGGTGTACAATCATAAAAAATGACAGCCGCTGGAAAAGAAGGGAAGAAAGGAACACCAAAATAATAGGACAGGAAGAGGGACAATAAAGAACAGAGAGAGAACAATAAGAACGCAAGAAGGGCAAAAGGGGATGAGGGGAAGAGGGAGAAGAACATGGGCAAATTTAAAAAGGAATGGGAGGCGCAACTAGGGGGATAAAACACCATCAGTGGAGGGGAAAGCACGGGAAAACTAAGGGGGCTGGGAGGCGCAACTAGGGGGAAGAGAACCATCAGCAGTGAAGGGGAGATCGAAAGCCTGACAGAAAAGGTGTGTCTTAAGAAGGGCCTTGAAACGAGTGTAAGACAGTTCGGTGCGGAGTGAGAGGGGAAGAGAGTTTCCAAAGGGCGGGACCTAAGAAACAGAAAGCGGAGTGTCGAGTGGATTCGAGGCGGGCCTGTGTAGGTGAGGGAAGGAAGAGACGATTGCCATGGGATGAACGGAGAAGGCGGGGAGAGGGCTGAATATGAATGATATTGGCTAGGTACTGGGGGGTATCAGAGTGAAGGGCCTTGTGAGCAAGGATGAGTAGTTTGAACATAAACCGGAACTTGATTGGGAGCCAGTGTAAGGAAAACAGACACGGTGATACATGGGAACGAAAAGGGGATGAAGTAACAAGACGGGCAGCAGCATTCTGAACAAGTTGGAGGCGATGGAGTTGATAAGATGGAAGACCAGCATAGATGACGTTACAATAGTCGATACGAGAGATAACCAAAGACAGGACAAGAGTGACAACAGAGGATAAAGGGAGAAAGGAACGGACGGCCTCGATACGGCGTAGGTGAAAAAAGAAAGAGCGGACAACGGAGGAGATATGTTCATGAAAAGAAAGGGAACGGGTCTAGGGTAACACCAAAGTAACGAAGGGTAGGGGCAGAAGGGATGGAGTGAGAGCCCATGACAGGTAGTACCGTGGGGGGTGGGAGACCAAAGGTAATCCAGAGAGCAGCGGATTTAGCGGATTAGCATGCATGAAATTCGACTCAAACCAGGAGGCGATAGAGGACAGACAGAGGTTGAGTGGAGCCAGGTCCGGGGAGGAGGGGGAGGTGTGGTGAACCAGGAGGATGTCGTCGGCGTATATGTAAAAGGAAAGAGCAGATTGTTGGATTAACAGGGCTAGGGGAGCAAGAAAAGCATTGAAAAGCAGAGGAACGAGAATGGAACCCTGGGGGACGCCACAGGTGGCGGGGGTAGGGGGGGATACTGAGGTACCAGAGTGGACTGAAAAGGTACGGCAGGACAGGAAAGAGTGAAACCACCGGAGGACAGTACCATGGATGCCAAAGATACCCTAGTGACCCGCTTATGAGGGCAAGATGGGTATTAGGTGTCCTCTAGCTGCCAGTGAAGAATTTATCTCTGACGGGAAGACCCAAGGAGATATGGGCCAAACCAGGGAATTGGCCCTTCTTTTAGGCTTTCACGTAATGAAAGGCCTGAGGCTTATGCCTCAAAAGAGATTTAAGATAAGATGGAAAGGGTAAAGAATACCTGCCATGCATGAAACATGACTGGGGGAACCCCTTTTAACCATCTGGGGTTATCTGCTAGGCAAGATACTAATGCTCTCTAGCAAGGGCCTATAGTGCAAAGCTACTCTGTAGAGTTGCAAAGAGCATGCTGCAGGTTGATTAGAAGAAAAAACTGGCTGTGGACGATCCTTGGTGAGGAATGTGGAAAGCCAGCAGGTAACCAACTATTCTGCCAAGGACAAGGGGGCAAAGAATAGAAGTGAACCAACCAAACTGTGATAAGAGGGTTTCCCAAACGAGGTTGATAACCTGTTTGGGACTTAGCACTGAGGCTAGGAGGATTGCTAGTGGAGGGGAAGCCCTGGTTGTGTAGTGAACAAAACCAGTGGCTTAACCACTAGGAATTTTTGCATCTGCAGCAACTATCAGGGCAGCATGAAGAATTTCTTTTCCCTCCTCTTTTTTTAGATTGGGAAAAAGAAACAGACATGGTAGGACTTCCTGATGTCTGAGGAGCTGCCCTAAGGTAACAAGGGGGAAGACAACTCCAGAAGGGAGAATCCCCCGGTAGAACAGGTAGAGGACCATAGGGGCTTACCCGTGTAAAAAGTCACTCTTACAAACCAAATGATGTAGTAAGAGGGAGGTAAGAGAGTTGCAAGAGACCAACTATGGAGGAAGTCTCTGACAGGTGAGATGATACATGCCAGTACAGGGAAACAACTGTCTATGGATAGTTGTTACCTCTCTTTCCTCCAAGAGGAAAATCTGTTAAGTATGGGCCTGATCATCATAAAGACTCTTAGAGAAAAGATGTCTCATGAAGAGATATCTAGAAAGGTTAGGATAAATTTAGTGCAGATACTGCAAGTGAAAAGAAGCAGACTGCCACCCTAACCACCAACCAAGAGGGACAATGATCTACTTGAAACCCTGCGACCGAGAGTTGCAGATCCGAAGTATCGGAACCGAGCCTTCGGTACCGACGGGAGTCGGTACCAAGGCGAGTCGGTACCCAGTCCTCCAGACTGGAGATCGATTCGAGACTCGGCATCGAAGGAAGCGAGTCTATCGATGCACGTCTGGAGGTTACCAACGTCGGTACTAGTATCGGTGTCGATACCAATACTGGAAGGTCGATCTGAAGTGTATCCACCGGCCTCGCAGGTACTGAGGACGCCAGACGACGATCCTTGGTGAGGAATGTTTCATCCAACACCAGTGCTGATGCCGGGGTATCAGTACCGCTCAAAGCGGATGCCACCACCGGGCATAGCTCAGGTATGTTCTGTGAGGGGTGAACCTCAGGAACAACCTGAAACCCCACACAGGCTTTGGAGGGCAAAGACTCCCACCGGGGTTTTGAAACCAGTGAATTCTCGAGGACAAGGCCATAGGCATCTCTATGCTGTGCATGAGAAGTGCCGCTCGAGGACTGGCTAGTCTTAACAGACTGTTTTTGGGTTATCTGATCCTGTGTAGAAGATGATATGGTCGGTGCCCTGAAGTTGAAAGGGGACTGCGTGTCAAGGGGAACTCGATGTTGAAAACTTCTTCTCCCAATACTGGTGCCCGAGGGCTCCGGAGGAAAATGGTCAGGACCCAAGCAGGTTAGACACCAATTGTGAGTGTCTAAAAATAAAGTTGTACCGCCACAGTTTGTACATTTCTTGGGGAAAGTGGCTGGCGGTTCCATGAGGAAAAACGGAGAGGCCTAGAAGGCCTGAGAACCGTGAGACACTAAGAAAGAAAAAATATATTCCTAAAGGAAAAAATTTTACAAGAAAAGAAGAAAGAAACACCGGCGGTACTGGTGGCGTCGGGGAAGGCAGCCACGACCACAAGAAAACTAAAAAATAAAAGAAGAATTTTCTGCGGTGACAGGACGACGTCCTGCCGGCTCCGCGGAAAAACGAAAACTGAGGAGAGACAGTTGGGAAGGCAGCACGCAGGCGTGTTGGGATGCTTCCAAAAGCTTTCTGATTGGACGGTGGGAAGCGTTCCCGTGCAGACTCCTTCGGTGCCGACGTACCCATATGTGAAGACTCATTCCTGCTTGTTCCTGGAGATACAGGGGCACAGCATGGCTAATCTGCATATGCACCCTGACACTATTCTTTTTTTTTTTTTTTTTTTTGCGATTTACTTTTATTCAATTATTCATAACAAACTTACAACCTTGTTCAACTCAATGTCAGCTTTTTACATCTTTGTACCTTGCCATACATTGCTATACTTGCAGAACACAATTTTTAACATTTTATTAACATATCCTATATACTTGCTCCCAATATTTACCTCTCCCACCTATACCCTCTTTCTTTCATCTTGCACATCCTCCCCACCTCCTTCATATAACGTTTTACCATACTTTTAACTTTACATAACCACTATTATGGTGAAGAAGGTTAAACAGTCCACCATTTGAATACATAACATCTCTCAAATACTTAACATATAACAAGGACTTCCGGTGATGCGGTGAGCCCGAGCGGTCGCACGCCGCTCGAGCTCTGGGCCCCCTTGCTCCCCCGGAGCCGTGCAATGCCAATTCGGGGCTAGATTCGGGGCTCCCACACACCCCCCGAGCAGCCTTACCCAGATCGCAGCCTGGAGGGATGATTCGGCGCTCCCCTCTCATCTCCATCTGAGGATCGGTGGAGGCGGCCTGGAACCACGCGGCTCGCGCTGCAGGCGCCGCGCTGGGGTGAGTGCCACGTGGCGGGGTAACTGGGCCAGCCGGCGAGTCTGGACGTCCTGCCCGGGATACGGCTGCGGCTCCACGGATGATGCTCATCCCCCCTCATTCTTTCTGCCTCCAGCTTGTGCCCGGAGTGGCTGCCTGACGCGAGAGGGACCAGGGGAGGCTGTGATCCCATACTAGGCCCTGCTGTGGGCTGCCTCTTGTTCTGCCTGCTTCCACACCCAACCCCAGGGGACCCGTACAGGCCTGAGTGGATCTGACTCCAGCCCTCCTCCTACCTCCGTAGGAGACAGAGACCTGTGCCTTCTTCTGCTCGATGGGAGCCTTCTTGCGTCGAGGCATGCAGGACTGACCCTTGCCTCCCTGCCTCCGGTATCCTGGAACCTCTGACTGGTGCCCTGCTTTCACTAAAGAAGAGCCTATGACCTGTGCACTGCACCCGGCCTCCGATACATGGGAGCCCGGGACTGAAGCTGTACTCCCCCCCTGCGTGCAGGGGCCTGGGACTGGTGTTCTTTCTTCAACATAACCGCCCCGCCCCACTTTTGGCACCTTGGGGCCCTAGATCCGTACTTGTTCCAGGTGCAGCGGAGCCCGTGACCAGGCCTTCTCTTCAGCGCTCGGCTGACCGGGATCCTTGCCTCTCATCTAGCTCCTCTGAAGAATGAATCTTCATTTTTATCCTGTGTACAAAGTCCTTAGCTGCCCAGGGGACGCCTGAGGCTCGGATCTGGGGACTGTGCTGTGAACCAAGGAGGCCGACGACTGAGGCCCTCGTCGCCCGGCGTGTGGAGCGGGGACGGGTGAGTGACCTCCCCTCCCCTGAGTGGACTATAGAAGTGGCCCTGGCGATGGCGGCAAAAGGAGGCCGCCGGGTGGAGAAGGAGAAGACCCCCGTGCCGCCTAAGGGGGGAGAGCAATCCTCGCCGCTGAAGGGGGAGGCTAAGACCACAGCAGGGATGGTGGATGAAATCTCCCTAGCCGTAGCGGGGGCGCTGTCGGCTCAGTTCGAGGACTTGCGGGGACGTATGGACCTTGTCCAGACCTCAGTGGAGGCCTTGGGCGGCGCCCGACTACAGGAGGCGGCACACCGGATAGAGAAATCAGAGGAGCACGTGCTGGAGCTACAGCGGGAGATGGCTCGGGTGAAAAACTACTCCAGGAGCAGGACGCCAAACTAGATGACCTAGAAAACAGATCCCGCCGCAATAACTTGAGGTTTTCTTGGGATCCCAGACACCGTCGAGGATCGGGACTTGCAATCCTACTTAGCAGATCTGGTGAAACAACTCCTGGCGACAGATCCAGAAGGTGCCTCGGTGCAGATAGAGAGGGCGCACCGGGTTGGACCTAGGAGGAATAATGATACCCGACCCAGGGTGACAATAGCACGGTTTCCTGAGATTCCCACAGACAGACGCGGTTGTGCGAGCAGCGCGAAGGCAAGGGACCATTCAGAAGGACAATGCCCGGATACGTATTGTTCAGGATTACTCAGCAGCACTGGGGCAGCGGCGGAGAGATTATGGACCATTGTGCCAGACCCTGATAATCATATTAAATTCATGGTGCACTACCCCGCCCGATTGGTCTTCATCCATGATGGGATTCGTCGGACTTTTGACTCCGCGGCAGCAGCAACGCCCTACGTGGAGGAGATACGCGGGTGGGCTGCTGGGGCAGCCGTGTCCTGTGTATGGGGGGAGACGACTTTGGCCCTGGTGAACATGTTCAGAGAATTTTGCCTTGGACAGTAATGTGTTGGTTTTGGTATTTGGGGTGGGGGTGGAGGGTTGCTGGGGTTGTTTTGACTGTCTTTGCGTAGGGATGTTGATGGCTTCCTCTGGGTGTGGGGATGGGGCGGGGAGAGGCCCGGGGCGGTGACTGTGTCTTGGGGGGGGGGGGGCCCAGGGGGGGGGTGGCGGCCTGTAGCGGACTTGGGGCGCCGGTGGAGTGGCGGGGTACCACACGCATCTAGGAATTCATGGAAGAGGAGACGAGGATGGTTGTAGAATTAAGGAATCGAAGGGGGGTGGGGGGGGGAGGGAGGGGGAGGGAAAGGGAGGGAGAGGGAGTAGCTCAGGGGGGGGAGAGGGGAAGAAGGGGGATAGGGGTTTGGGGGGGGAGATAAAAGGCTGTATTCCTGGGGACCAGTTGAGGTAGGGACGGGCCAAGGACTGTCTTTGAGGGGCGTGGGGGGGGACCCCACGCCGGGGGGGCGTCTTCCCTATATTCTGTATGGTACATAACAGATATTTTTGTGCCTAATTTCATAATGCATGCCACTTAAGATAATTTCCTGGAATGTTTGTGGCCTGGGTAGTCCGATCAAGCGGGCAAAAATTTTGCAGGCCCTGGCTAGACAGGGAGCAGACATCGCTATGCTTCAGGAAAACCACCAGACTGCTGACGAACAACCGTAAACTCTGCCCGGGAGTGGGTGGGACAAGGTCTGGGGGGCCCCAGCCCTTGGTAAGAAGGGCGGGGTAATGCTGTTGATACATAAATGTGTAAGGATGGCGGTGGTGAACGACCTCGTAGATCCGAAGGGCAGATTTGTACTGGTGCGGGGAGTCCTGGAGGGGAGGCCGGTAGTTCTTGGTAGCGTGTACTGTCCCAATGTACTGGATTTGTCCCTGTATGCGCGCATTGCCTCCACACTTGAGACGTGGCCGGAACTACCCGTTATTTTGGGGGGGACTTTAACGGGGTCATGGACGTTGACCTTGATACCTCTAACGCGGGGGAGCACAGAGAAAGAACGGCGACGGTTCGGGCAATGCGACGTTTTTGTTCTAGGCTGGGGCTAGTGGATCCCTGGCGATTATTACATCCGGTCGAGCGGGACTATACACACCAATCCCGGGCCCATGGCACAAGTGCACGTATAGACTACTTGTTGTTATCCGCAGGGCTGTTTGCCAAGGTGGGGGACGCCCGGATAGGGCCTCTGGGAGAGATATCTGACCATCCCATTTGTGTGGATGGAAGTCTTCTGGTCTGGGAGTACTTCACGGACTTCTCAATGGCGTTTTTCGTTTTCCATTGGAATTACATAGAGACGACCCAATTTCGCTCGTTCATTCAGCGGGCGGTGGCAGGAATTTGAAAGCTGATCATAGGGGTCATCAGATGACCCAGAATTGCTTTGGGAAACAGCGAAGGGGTCGTACGTACTGCGGGGGATATAATTGGGTTCCTTGCCAGAAAACGACGAATACGGGCCGAACGTATTATGGCTTTGGAGAGATTGGTGACTAAAATGCGACGCCGCTGGGCTCACAATCCCACTGCGGGGCTTGAAAAGCAGCTATGGGATTCTCAAATGGAATTAAACGAACTGTTGCACCAGCGAGCAACGAAGTCCGTATGTAATTATCGCTACCAATTATACCGCTATGGGGACAAGCCGGGGAAGCTATTGGCTCGGTGCCTTCGCGGACCCCGGGGCTCAAAATTGGTGCCCGCCTTGCGAGATGATCTTGGGATCCTACAAAGGGAAAGCCCGGCGATAGCAACGGGTTTTCCGCACCTTCTTTCAGACTCTCTACGCTGCGGAGGCAACCTTCTCCCACGCGGATGGCGGATTATGTGAGGGGACTGGACTTGCCAGTCGTCTCTCCATAGAGCAAAGAGCTCAGTTAGATCAGCCAATTAAACGGTGGCTGAGTTACAAGGGGCTATTTCCAAGGCCAGTTGCTACAAATCCCCAGGATCCGATGGTCTAGGTGCCGAATTCTATAAGATACTCAATGCACAGATTTTTCCCCAACAGCTGGCTGTCCGTACATAATCGGAGAGCACAGCAGGGCTCATTTCGGTGGGGGGCTAACCATGCTCACATTGTTCTTATCCCCAAACCGGCAAAGGACCCTCTCTTTCTGCGGCCTCATATCGTCCGATTTCCTTGCTTAATTTTGGACCTTAAATTAATGGCTAAGATCTGTGGCGGACCGTTTGGCGGAGTTTTCTGGGGCAGCTGGTCGTTGAGTCCCTGGTCGGTTTTGTTAAGGGGCGATTCGCGGTCCGTTACTTTCGCAAGTTTATCGCGTCTTTAGATTGGGTACAGCTTAGACACCTGCCCTCTCTCTTGATTAGTTTCGACGCAGAAAAAGCCGTTGACCAGGGTGGATTGGCAATACCTGAGATTTATTCTCCCTCAGTAGGGCCTTGGGGACGTCGTTCTGTAACATGGTCGAAAGCTTGTATGCCAATCCCACCGCTGCGATACTCTGTAATGGGGTCCTGTCCGAGCCTTTCTCGCTGCAGAGGGGGACCCGCCAGGGTTGCCCCCCTCTCTCCTCTCCTCTTTGTTCTTTCTTTGAACCCTCTTCTGCGCCGTGGTGGCGGATCTGCGGGCAATCCGGGGAGTAGGTATTGGGGCTTCAGGTATTTAAGATCTCGGCCTTTGCCGATGACTTGTTGGTGCACTTGCTTTCCCCCGAGGACTCCCTACCCCTTCTTGTGCGGGAGTTCCACGCCTTCGGGCCGTTTGCGGGGTTTAGTATCAATAGGGATAAGTCTGAAGCCCTCGACGTCTCTGGACGACTTCGGGGCCGTTGGGTGGGCGACTTTCCCCTTCGCTGGGCGGAGCACCAGTTCCTCTATCTGGGGATTGTACTGGCCTGTCACTCCGGTCATCTCTATAGGGCTAATCTGCAACGGATGTTTACCAAGGTGAGGACCCAACTGCAGGCGTGGCTTACCCCTCCCTCTGTCTCTTATGGGGAGAATTGCGGCGATCAAATTGGTCCTCCTGGCCGTGGATCTTATATTGGCTACAGACCCTCCCTGTTTGGATCCTTCGTCGGGATGTCGGGCGCTTTGAGGCGGAATTTTCGGGGCTTTCTATGGAAAGGGTCGAGAGCACGTGTCTCTTATCGTAGACTAATGGGGAGGATCCGTGGGGGGGGGTGGAGGGGGGCTCCCAGATCTTGGTGCTTATGCTTTGGCCTTCAAGCCCGCCATCTGGGGGACTGGCTCGGAGATACCGATCATTATACCCCCCGGGCATTTGAGGAGGCCTACGTGGCACCCCACTCTTTACGGGCCCTTCTGCACCTGGAGGCAATCAAGTGGCCTACGCACTCTGGCGGACAGCGTGTTACTGGTCCCGGTTTCTAAAACATGGCGGAAACTGAATGCCTATTGGGTCCGCCGGTGGCAGGTGTCGAGCTGGTTGCCTATTCGGGGCAATGCCAATTTTTTTACCCCCAGGCACTGAAACCGCAAGCGTTTCGTCTGTGGGGGGAGAGAGGAGTGTTAACTCTGGGCCATGTGGTGGATCTGGCGGGGCAAACCTAAGCCTTTTCGCGTGCTATCCCGCGAATATGAATTGGGGCCCCTACATTTCCTTTGCATATATGCAAGTGGCCCATTACGTGGCTTCCCTTCCCATGTCGGAACGCTGTGGCGACCGCCTTCAGGGGGGGGGGGTCCAGATAATAGCGTTTTTTTTGGGTTTGAAAACTCGAAGTTTGAACGGCCGTCTATTATTTCGGACCTTTCCCATCTTCGGTATTGGAACAGTTTCGACCACAACCAGACTATGACGCGTGATCGGAAAAGAGCCTGGGGGGGGGACGAGAACTGGGGGTCGAGGAATATCCCCGCGGGGCACTGTCTTGGTGGGCCCTCTCCCGTAGAGTAAGCAAGCTTGGCAAGATGGTGTTCGCCTGGCGAGAAATTCAAATTAAGTGGGGTTTAAACTCGGTTTTTCACTTCTCTCCCGCGGGGCGAGCCCGTTCGCTAGCCATTTGAACAGCGGATGAGCCAGCTGTCCACTGGCTGTGGCGAGCCCCTGGCGCCTTGGTTATCAGATGTGGTGGGGGCTTGCCCGACCGGCATAACGCCCCCCTACTGGCACAGAGAATTGCCCTATTTTATGGCCTGACCTCCTTGGACAAAACCATAATTGCCCTGGGCATGCGGCGGCCATTGAATCGTCTTGGATCTCTGCCCTGGTCTTCATCACCTCTCCAAAGGGGAAATGGAGTCGTTGGCTGTTGCGGAAGGGCATGTCACGTGCGGTGTGGGTAAGGGCCCGATCCTTCCGGGGGTGGATGGGACAAGCCACCCTCACCTCTCTTTATGGGAGTGGCGTAACTCCCTTCCGACCTACGAACCTTCATGCTCCCTGCGGAATGTCGGAGCTGAGCGGCCGAGGTCCATGTGAAGCGATGTGTCCTGTTTTTTCTGGTTTACTGTGGGGCAGTCCCTATCCTCCAACAGTTTGAGCGCCTCGGGCACGTAATGTAACCCTGCAAATTAGGTTGTTGATAGCCCCTGTTTGTATGTGGAGACCTACTGAGGCTCGGCAATGTTATGTATATCCTGGTCCGGGTGGTACTGGCCTTATGGGTGGGGGGGGGTGGGGGGGGGGGGGGGGGGGGAGTGGGGGGGGGGGGGGGGGGGAAAGGGTTTTCTTCTTGGTGGGGAGGAGGGGGGGGGACTTAAGGGGTACTGTATTCTCAAAAACTATTGTAACCACTCTCATGTAATCGCGCACCTTGGGGATAAGAGTCCACCCCAGGGAGCGATTGTATTATGTTCTGTATTTGCTGTTTTGTTTGATGGTTCAAAATAAAGTATTGAAAAAAAAACATATAACAAATACATCTCCCTGCACTCTCCCACATCTCATACTCTTCATCTCTCTCCAATACAGTTTATAAACCCCTCCTGCCCTCCCCCCTCTCTCCCCCCAACCTACCCCCCCCCCCCATCCCCTCGTCCCCTACTCCTCTGTTCCCCTCATCCCACCCCTCCCTCCCCATCCTTAGGTCTTACTCTCTCTCCCTCAACCCACACTCTCCTCCCCTTCCTCCCCTTCCCCATACTTGCTCCCACTCCCCTTCCGCCTCCACCTTTCATACCAGCACCACAACACCCTTTTATTGCTCCCCACTTGATGGTTTCTGTA
>CM066035.1:154938651-155051709 GCA_033557465.1 Ichthyophis bannanicus | reverse complement strand
GTTACGCCACTGCCTGTGCAGCCAGAGGTCAGGTGGTTCACTCACCCACAGTGGGGTTCTGTGATAGGGTTTTCCAAAGCATTTTTTACATTTACTGGGTACATATGTTGATAGCCTGCAATAACCAACCCTCAGCGGTACTGTACCCATAAGGTACCTCTGAGGGTGCTTTATTGGGCGCCCTATAGGGCACTTTATGGTTGGCATCCATATAGGGTGCACTATACATTATCCTGTGCGCGACATACATGCTGCCCTATAGGGGACATTCGATGGGGGGCCATTGGACGGACGGTGAACTGTAACATGTGCCTTAAGGTCTGGCGCCTTATGTTAACATTGCTGTGAGAGGTGCGTTTTGCTAGTATGTTATCAGCACAATAGAATTAAAAAGCCAGCTAAAGCACTCCACAAACATAAAATATACTGCCTAAGCTAGCCTTTTTCAATAGGCATTGTGTAGGGATTGAACCCCTGGTCCACTGCACCATTGGTCAGTGTCTTAAACATTGTGGCTGTGGCTGTGTTCCTTTGCTGCCCGACAATTGAACATTGCGCCACCTTATGCGGCCCACACATGAACAGTGCGCCGCCTTATGACGCCCCAAGTATGAAAAGTGCGCAGCCTATTGACGTCCCACAATGGAACAGTGCCTGCCGCACTTATTCCGCCCCCAATGATGAACCGTGCGACGCCTTAATGCCGCCCCACAATGAACAGTGCGCCGCCTTATGCCGCCCCACAATGAACAGTGCACCGCACTTATGCCGCCCCAAAATGAACAGTGCGCCGCCGTTATGCCGCCGCAAAATTATTTTGGCCTTCCTGCCAAACACATTTCCACAGTGCAAGGTGGTGCCTCCGCCATCCTTTTTGAAGGCTGCACACACTGGGGATTGAACCCAGGTCCCTGCACCATTGGTTATTGTCTTCACTTGTTGATGCTATGGCTCCTGTTCCTATATGTGCACAGCTGCGCCCCACTTAGCCTTCCCAAGCGCCTAATGTGGGCCCCGCACATAAACGCGACGCGGCACACAGTACAGTCTTTTTTTTTCTTTTTTTTTTTCGGCCTGAACCGCCCACTCCTTATATGGCACAGGACCACTACCGCGTCGGCCCGCACGTTAGGAATGGTTAGTAAACCATGCCCCCTGTTGATTCAAGCCCCTAGGTGTCTTAGGAGGGGTTGCAACCAGAAGTAGATTTTCAAGTCTTTCTTTCTGCCGAGTAATTCTACATTAACATAAAGTGAAATAAAATAAGATATGTAGCAACTACCTTCAAATAAGTAATTAATAAAATTACTGAGTCTCACAAGAACACAGTATACCAAAATGTGACGGCAATTTTTCAGAAACCCAGAAAAATCACACTGATCTTACAGAAGGGCTATAAGGTAAGGTTCACCTCTTTGTGGAGGACACAACAAATCTGCCCAAATAGATAAGAGTAGAAACCCGGGAAGCCATAGATTAACATGAGGAGGGTTCTAGGAAAGCTTTAGGAATGGGTTGAGAATTTGGCAGTTGTGATTTAATGCTTAAGAATTGAAAGGGTCATCTCATGGGCGTTACAGAATCCAAGGGATTGGTACAGTATAAGGGGGGAGAAGTGCTGTTTGTACACAAAAGAAGAGTGGGACTTGGGCCCAGGTCTCGGACTGTAAGGTGGCTAAATGGGCCTAGGGAGAGGGAACGGCCATCAGAGAGGAGGAGGGAATTAATGCCTCTGGCTAGTCTTTGATGAGACCTACCGTAATTTTAGAGTATTGTTGTGCAATTTCTGGAGACCAACAACATCAAAAGGGATATAAAACAGGTTGTATGTGCAGAGGACTGGCTACCAAAATGGTCCGTGGGCTTTCATTTTAAGGCATATGGGGGCAGACTTTAAGATCTCAATACTGTATACTTTGGAAGAAATATGGAGATATGACTAGAGACATTTAAATACCTCTATGGCATTAAATGCACAGGATGAGTCTCTTTCAAGTAAAGGGAAAACTCTGCCAATAAGGGGGCATCGGATGAATGTGAAAGAGAGGAATATATGTGGAAAGTACTTCTGATAGAAAAAAGTGTATATGGCAGGGAAACAGCCCTACAAGTGAGGTAGCAGAGACAAGGACAAGTATCTGATTCAGAAATCATGGTGACCAACATAACACAGAAGATCTCTGGAGAAAGAAACAAAGGTACTATAGTAGTTGCTATGGAAGGTCAGAGGACTGCAGCATTGAGCATTAGAGGGCAGGAATAGGTCCCCCCACACTAAATGCAATGTTGCGTTCCATGTCCAGGTTTTCTATCCTAACACACAACCCACCCATTTCTCTAACCCATTGCATCTGGGAAATAGCATGAAAGTAATTATTATGTTTTATATTTTATCTGGTCCCAAAACTCTTTTGTAATTTAAATTAGTAGAGGAGACGATGAGAGCCGAGAGTGAGAAAGAAAATGGAAACCGAAAACATCACCTGGAGTTCAGCTTGATAGAATCTCTCTTTGACGTCCAGACCAGCGTCAGAAGTCCTCCTGCCTCTGACTGGAAGGGACTGCGCTGGAATTGGTCATAATTCTTGTCCTTAATATAGTTTAAAAGTTTCTTTTAATAAAAATACCCATTTTCTGGATTTTAAGTAGCAAAGTTCCGAAGTCATTTCTAAGCTCATTTCTTCATCCTAGAACCTCACTGAGAATCGCTAGTGGCCCTAGTCAGCTCATTTTCTATTTAATCAAAATTCCTTCCAAAAAAAACCCATACTTTGTTCTAATATTGTTTTAGATTCACATCTAAAATATGGGGACAGGCAAAGAATCTTAATATGTATACTTCAGAGGAAAGGTGAGATAGAGAAGATATGATAGAAACATGTAAATTACCTCAGTAGCATAAATGCAACATGAGGAGAGCCTCTTTCGAATGAAAAGCAAGCTCTCCTACAAGGGGATATGGATGAGGGGTGAACGGGGCTAGACTCAGGAGTAAAATATGGAAAGAGTGATATATGCATGGAATCGTCTCTCCAGTGGAAGGCAGGAAAGACGTGATTTTGATGACTGTAAATAATAATTACATCTGACTAAATGTATGTGCATATATGTCAAAAATGATTCACTAACTCATTGGCTGCCTGGGTTCCTGGCTAGGGTGTGGCAGAACCAGACGGGAAGGGAGGCAGGACATTTCTTAAGCCCTTGTGGCCAGGACAGGGGCGGGGGAAGAAGTTTAGGCAAATTTTTCCATGGCTCCCTTGGTACCAGAGGAGGGAGAAAAAAAGAGGGGAGGGGGACTGGAGAAAGGTGGCGGGGGGGGAAGTGGGACTGGATAGAAAGGGAGGCAAAAGGAAGGGGATGGGGTAGGAGGGAAGGGGATGGGGAGGGGGAGAGGGGAGGGAGGAGTAGGAGGGTTCAATCAATGCATCATATCACTGTGACAGGACACAAAACAACAGAGGTGCTTAAAACTTTACAAATCATAGTCATCTCGAGTGGATCGAAAATATGTAAATATACAGGGCTGTTGATCAGAGTCCAACAGGAAAAAGCACAAATCCCATGCAATAATCAGGCCCAGTACAAAACGTGGATTGCAAAGATAGATTATGTTTATTTCAATTTATTTCAAAAACCAAATTGGGCCGTGGCTGGAAGTGGTTTTTGAAATAAATTGAAACAAACATAATCTTCCTTTTGCAATCCACGTTTTGTACTGGGCGCAATATACAGGGCTGTACACCAAAGGAACACAGTTAGGAGGAGCCTGTTACAAGCAAAACTTCAAGACACGTGCATTTGCGTCAAGCACATCTTTCATTGAAACCATTCACCAATCACTACTACTACTACTGAGCATTTGAATAGTGCTACAAGTCGTACGCAGCACTGCACCAGACATTTAAGAGACAGTCCCCTGCTCATCAGAGCTTACTATCTAATCAAGACAGACAACACAGAAGGTGTAGGCAGGGAAAAAACAAGGGGGAAAGAAAAAGAAAATTTGTTTGCCCCGTGGAGGAAGAAATGGTATCTAATTGGAGGGGGGAGGGGGGTAAAGTATAAACCTTAGGCTGTTTTCATGCTTGCATTGTGCCAAATATATCTTCCTTCTGATCCCTATATTCCACAAAGGCATTATCAATAGCAAGGTGTGCTTAGAATTATATGTTAATCAGATTGAAGGCCCAAATTCAAATGAGACTATTTTTGTCCCATTCTACTACATTTTCTTGTTCCACCTGCTGCCCCTGCCCCAAACAACCGCTCCCCTTAGAGGCACAGCCAGCCGGCACCTGCCTCACCTCCGTAGAAGCCAAGATCCCCCCAAAAAGAAGCAGCTGGTACTACTTCTCCCCAAGCCAAGCCAAGTCAAACCACCCCCACCACCATAAGCTGGTTAGCAGAGAAAGCGCCAGAGAGACAGGCCCCAAGCAACCCCTCCCCTTAGAGGCACAGCCAGCCGGCACCTGCTCACCTCCTTAGAAGCCAAGATCCCCCCCAAAAAGAAGCAGCTGGTACTACTTCTCCCCAAGCCAAGTCAAGTCAAAACCACCCCCACCATAAGCTGGTTAGAAGAGAAAGCGCCAGAGAGACAGGCATTCCCCTCCCTAGCCAGGTCAGCCCACGAGCAGTGAGCAGCTGGTGGGAGGAAGTCGCCAGCTAGAAACAGCAGGGGCGACGGCTTACTCCCGGCTCAGACCATGCCACTTCAGGAGCCAGCCAAAACAGCTCTCCACCACAGACACGTCGAAAACCGAGGCCCTCTCTCACGCAGTGCCGGCGGCCCAGAGAGGACCAGGAGAACACGGGCCAGACAATGGACACGCATCACAGAATAATTTGCTTTACTGTGTGTGTGTAATACTGGCTGGCTTTTTTTTTTAAGATTCCCACGGAAATGGAATTATAAAGCAGTCGTCGTCGAACTTGCAGGCTACAGCAGCAAGCACTCAGCAAACTCCAGTTCCACGTGCAGCCAGCTGGTGTGCCGAGTCAGAGTCAGTGGGAGGAGTTTTGGGTCTACGTCATACGTGCCTGCCTATAGCGAATGCACGTCGACGTCGGGCAGCAAGCAAATCAGCAAAAGGAGTCGGATCGCAGGAGCGGGGCTGCCGCTGGGGCTGATAGAAATTATGCAGCGGTGCCGCAGCGGCACGTCGACGTCGGACTCGGGCAGCAAGCTAGCAAATCAGCAAAAGGAGTCGGATCGCAAGAGCGGGGCTGCCGCCGGGGCTGCCGGGGCTTGTAGAATGCAGCGGCAGCAGGATGGAGCACTTTTTCTAGGCATCGGTTCAGGCAGGCAATACAAGGGCAGGAGCAAGAATGTCTCTAGCGCGGGGCCCCCCGAAGCGCGGGGCCCTGTGCAAAAACATTCCTTGCTCAATGGACGGGCCGGCCCTGCCCACCACACTAGTCCTGATCACAGTGCCGACATTGCTAAACTGTGCAGGGGGTAGTAGTAGTGCTCTGGTGATAACATCATCTCAATGCTGGGGCCAACAGCCTGCCGCTGCAATGCATCATTGGATTGTGGACCTGTGTGAGTGGGTGTCTGCACCCCTGTTCGCCGCTGCTTTGGGCTTTGCACATGTTGTATTGTATCTGGCATTGTAGAGTAAAATATAGGGACTTTCTCTGCAGGAACCACAGCTGGGACTTGCACCTGTGACCCTCTGCTCCTGGACACACTGGCTGGTTGTACTGCACCACACTGTTACCACAGATGCATGGTAGTCCCTGGGGCTACCTGCAACTTTTCCTCAGCCAGACCTTTTATGTTGCACTGCAAACCACGTACTTGATGCAGAGCATGGCCTAGGTCCACTGCAGGGAGGTGGCACTGCTCCCTCCAGTACGGGCACACGCCCCCCTGCCAAGCTGACGTGGCCATTTGCTGTCGGTGCTGGTAGTGTGCAGTCCCAGGCCATCCACTGTGTAGGTAGGCGCCCACCTAGGGAGTGGGTTCCGGGGTGGGGGGCATACATGGACATCCTCACATCCCCCCATCACTGCCTACCACTATTATGTCCCCTCCACCTGGGGGCGGGAGGGCTGGCGGGATGTCAGGTCGGTGCCCTAGCGACGATTGGCTAGGGTGGACCAGGTAGACATTGGTGGAGTGTGTTTGGCCTTGGTTAACTGCTGTCTTGCTGATCTCCGGTGTCTATGTTCCTATGTGCCACCTAGGCACCCGCCTGGTCCACCCTGTGCCCCAACTGCCCATGCTACATGTCCCGCCTGCGGCCCCCTATGCCCCATTTGCACCATCGCCATAGTGGCCATTCATACTTTGGCACTATGGTATTGCTGTACATGGAACACTACTATCATAGTTTTTGGGCTCCCTGCCTGGGCTGTACATTGCTGACACGTAAATGGTTTCTCTCTCCTGCATATTTGCATCTAATTGCAGGTTTTCAATCATGTTAGGATTCAGCTCTTCATATCAGCGCGTTAGTGTGAATGGAGCCTCTCCCCGCCCACATTACGCCCATTGACCCCTTCTCTCCGTCCTCTCTCCACCTTCTGCAGTGTTTACCGCGTCGCGGAACGTCTACGATCGTTAACGTTACATAACGCGCGTTATGTAACGTTACCGCAGTTTAGTAAACATACCCCTTAATGTCCTTAGGGCACCTTAACCTAAGGTGCTTTATTTTAAGGTGCCCTAAGGGCTTTAAGGTGCCTTAACTTAAGGCACCTTAACGTCTTTAGGGTACCTTAACCTAAGATGCCTTATATTAAGGTGCCCTAAGGGCTTTAAGGTGCCTTAACTTAAGGTACCTTAAAGACCTTAGGATGTCTTGTCAGGCTTAATATGCCCTGTTTTTCACCTTAATGTGCAATGTCCCGTTAACGTGTGTTAAATGGCCAAGATTCCCTTTAACGCACGTTAAACAGCCCATTGCTCCCTTTACGCCAGAACGCCCCTTACCTGCCCACTGCTTTATATGACTTCAGGTACCTTAATGCTGCACTTACCACTGGTAACTTTACCGCGGTTTAGTAAATATATCCCTAAATTTCTTCTGCCATTTGGACATCCAGTCTTCCAATTTATCAAGGTGCTCTTGTAAATTTTTCAAAATCCTTTTGTGTTTTAACAACTTTGAATAATTTTGTGACATCTGCAAATTGTATTACCTCACTCATTATTTCCAGGTCATTTATGAATATGTTAAAAAGCAATAGGCCCAGCACAGATCCCTGGGGTACTTTACTATTCACCTTTCTCCATTGAAAAAATTGGCCATTTAGTCCTACTCTCTGCTTTCTATCTTTAACCAGTTCTGGATCCACAATAGTACATTGTCTCCTATCACATGACTTTTTAATTTCACCAAGCTTCTCTCATGAGGGACCTTGTCAAAGGCTTTCTGAAAATCCAGATACATTATATCAACTGGCTTACCTTTTTCTACCTGTTTATTCACACCTTCAAAAAATGTAACAGATTAGTAAGGCGAGATCTTCTTTGGCTAAATCAGTTGAATTTCTCCCATTAAACCATTACTATCTATGTGTTCAATAATTTTATTCTTTACAATGGTTTCTACCATTTTGCCCAGTACTGATGTCAGATTCACTGGTCTGTAATTTCCCAGATCACCCCTGGAATCCTTTTTAAAAATTAGCATTACATTGGCCATTCTCTAATCTTCAGGTACTACAGATAATTTTAATGATAGTTCACAGGTTACTAATAGTAGGTCTGCAATCTCATACTTCAGTTCTTTCAGCACCCTTTAATGTACACGATCCGGTCCAGGTGATTTTCTACTCTTTAGGGGTATGTTTACCAAACCGTCCTAATGTTACCGGCGCTAGTTGCAGCGATAATGTGAAGAATGCTATATAAGGAGTGGGCATTCCAATCCTAAGGTAGCAAGAATATGTATCGCGCAATAGTGTGCGCTGTGGCACGTTAACGCGCATTAACCCTAAGTACATGCCAGTGCAGTGTTAGAAGCTATAATGATGTAGCCCACTGGTTACTGCAATGACTGTGGAGGCAGAGGTCATGGGTTTGATCCTGCAGTGGTGTAATCTAAAACAGCTGTCTGAGGCATTTTCTTTTAATTTAAATCAGTGCTGCCAGCAAAAACACCCTCACAGTGCCCTAACCTAAGGTGCCTCATAGGCGCCCTATAAGGTGCCACATAGGTCACATTATAAAGTGCCCTGTCTGCCAAGCCACCCTATAATGTGTCCTATAGGGCGCCTATGAGACACCTTAGGCTACAGCACTGTGAGGGTTTTTCTGCTGGCAGCACTGATTTAAATTAAAAGAAAACACCTCAGACAGCCTTTTTAGGCTACACCACTGTGGGATGGAAGCAATGACTTCTGCCTCCACAGTCATTGAAGTAACCAGTAGGCTACATCTCTATAGATACTACCACACTGCTGGCTGGCTACAGAAAGACTACAGGTCACCATACAAACTGTCTGCTGTGGATACCAGGATAGGGTAAACCCACCCGTACCCATGATGCACTGCACATGCAGATCAGCAGTCTACAGCTGATCACATAATGGGGTATGTACCCCCACAGCACCTAGGTCTGGTAGGGGGAACTGACCGAGTGTGTTACTGGCAAAGAGTAGCTACAGACCGTGACATTGTGTGGGTCCTGTGCTCACCATGAGGGTGAGGTGGGGCACCCAGCACCAGGTCTGCAGCACCTGGCTTGGCTGAGATAGGCTATGCTATGCTGTAAGTCCCCATCAGTGCCAGTGTCTGATGGGTAGTCTTTGCAGACACACCTAGGATACACCTGTGTCCAATTGTATTTCCCAGTCACGTCTAACCCTTGTAGACTATGATGCACCCAAAATAGTGCATATCCTGTGTGGGTGCCATGGTCACATGTTAAAGATGAAGGGGGGTGTTTGGACCCAAAAGCAGATAATGAAGCACTACCCAACCCACCCTTTGTGGCTCAGAGTGGAGAGGACAGGATCTCCCACCAACAGATTCACATTATACATCTCTGCAATGGTGGCAGTAGAGAGAACCATCAACCCCATTCCTGCTGGGGAACAGGCACCCTACAGGGCAGTCAATGCAGATCTGTATGCATCGCATAAGGCAATGGCAGACAAGTAGAACACTGGAGAAGCTCAGCTTCCCCCCACCACTATCTGACATTCACCAGCAGAGGGCACAGTCAGTCTCTACCCACTGCACCCTGCAAGGCATTCCAGCCATACACATGCTAACTGCAGACAGTCTACTAGCTAGCACATAGTGCATGTTCCTGGAGGAACTGTGTGCACCCAAAAATGGGATGTGAACACACACCCCAAGTAGGTATGTCAGTGATTGGGCCCCAGAAAAGAGAACCCATAAATGTCACTTGAGAGAACTGCTGTATAGAACTATGGGGGAACCTAGCCATGCCGTGGTCACTGCTCAGTCAGGGTGAGAGTGACCTCCCAGCATGACATGCTGTGGCCACCCATTCCGTGCAGGTGGTAGTCGAGCACTACAATGTCCCAGCCATTGTCCTATACCCTGTGCAGATGCATCCTGCCCAGGCCACCCTGTCCGGGCCATACACACAGTACCTTACTCCTCATCATGCATATTGGCAGGCTAACACTGGAAACAGTGCAAGCAGTGTGGGCTCAGTAAGGTGTAGACAGCCACAACGCACTGGATAGACAGATACATACTCCCACACCTATGCCAGCATTGTGCAAATATAGAGGTTTGTGGCAGCCCTGGCCGCCACACCAGTCCTGGGCACAGTGCAGGCATTGCTTTGGTACGCAAAACTGTTGGGGTCACTCCCCAGGGTGGTAAACACTGTCATAATCAATAACTGAAACACACTGTACAGATATCAGAAAGGTTGCTATGATGAATCTCTATCAACAAATCCTGTTTAACTTAGGATTTGTTATCTGACATTAATCATAGCAAACTTTTGATATATGTGGAACGTGTTCCCTAGTTTAGGACGGCATTGCTAAGGTATGCAGGTGCCAGTATTGGGAGATGCTGCTCCGCGCAGGGCCCAACAGCCTGACTCTCCATGAGGCGTTGGATAGTGGAGCCTGTGGGTGTGGGTGTTTGTACCCCTGTTGGCCTCTGCTCTAGGGCTGAGTTTCCCAACTCCGGTCCTGGTGGGCCAAACACTGTTCAGGTTTTCATGCTGTCCCTAATGAATATGCATGAGATACATTTGTATACAATGGGGGCAGTGCATACAAATGCAGCACAGGCATATTTATTAGGGACAGCATGAAACCTGAATGGTGTTTGGCCAACCAGGACTGAAGTTGGGAAACACTGCTCTAGGGATTGCACATGTTTATGGTATCTGTGCTCTGTAAAAATATAGGTGTTTCAGGCATGTTTATTTACCTGTAATAAAGGTTCCGTCTTCATTACCATGGTTTGGTAGTGGGTAAAATATGGGGCCAGGGTTGGTAGGAGCCACAGCTAGGACTTGAACTTGTGATCTTCTGATCATGAACACACTGGCTATGTGTACTGCACCAAACTGTTGCCTCGGGGCAGATAATTCCCTGGGGATACCATGACTGTTCATCAGACAAACCTTGTCTGTTGCAGTGCACAGTACCCACCTAAATGGGGCTTGGCCTTGGTCTGCTGTGGGCAGATGCCACTGCCCCCCTCTGCCACTAGCACCCCTCCGTCACCATGCTGACATGCCCTTATGCCGGTGGTACTGGTGCTGTGCAGTCCCAGGCCATCCAGTTTGCCGGTAGGCAGCTGCCTATGGTGTGGGTTCTCGGGTATGGGTGCCTACATGGACATGCGCGCTTCCCCCCCCCCCCCCCACACCGCCTGCAAATGTTATGTGCCCTTGGGAGTACCTGCTGGGTAATATCCCCTGTGACACTGTGGGACACACACTCATGCCCATGTTTGACTCTCGTCAGTTGCTGTCTTGCTGCTTTACAGTTTCGGCATTCCTATGTGCCACCTAGGCATCTGCCTAGTCCGCACTGTGCCCAGTTGGACCACAACATGTGCCGCCTGCAGCCCCCTGTATCGCATTTACAGCATCAGCACAGTTACCCTTTCCTACGTGCCCACTCTGCTGTTGCTCCACATGGCACATAACAATATGGCACATAACAAACCTGCCCAATATAAATGACAAAAACCCTGATCATTGCTATTTCAATGTGGGATCATTCACTTTGTAGGGGGACAGAGCATAGACCCTTCCAAACATGATATCTTCCTTTTTACGCTTTGTCAGTAGTGTTGCTTTATGTTTATCATTAATATCACTATTGGCCGGCTTGGTTATTGGGATTTCAAATGTGGTTTTGGTCATTTTATATGTTTATTTGCCTTTTTTGTTCCTGCACATGTATCACTACGATCACTTTTCTGGGTTTCCCTGGCTTTGCTGTACATTGCTGACTGAAATGGTTTCTCTCTCCTGCAAATGTGCCTCTAGCGCATGGTTTTCACTGGCGCTAATTTTCAGACCTTCATTTCACGGCGTTAGTGTGCATGGAGCCTCTCCCTGCCCACTCTCCGCCCATTGACCCCTATCTCTGCCCTCTGGGGAGCCTTACTCCACCCTTCAGACCTGGCTTTCACAATGTTAGTGTGCCTTAACACTGCTGCCGACGTTATCGCGCGATAACGTTATGTATCACGCAATAACGCCGGCGCTGCTAAGTTAAGATGGTTTAGTAAACATACCCCTTAGTTTATCAAATAGTTGTAATACATTTTCACAGTTTACCAAAATGTGTTTATATTCATCTGATACATCATCTCTAAATACCATGTCATGCATGAGTAACTTCCCTACATTTATTTCAGTAAAGACTGAAGGAAAGAATTAATTCAGTCTCTCTGCTACGGCCTTGTTCTCCCTTAGCGCCCCTTTTACTCCTCTATCATCTAATGGTTTAAGTGACTCTCTACAAAGTAAGCCAACAAAATAATGCTCCAGAGATATATCACTAAAGTGGTAATAGTGAATTAAATGACTCCCTTACATGTCTTTTGCTGTGAATGTACTTGAAAAATATTTTATTATGCATTTTTCTTTCCATGGCAAGCATTTTTAAAAATTCCCTTTTTTCCTGCCTTATCAATGCCTTGCATCTAACTTGCCAGTGCTTATGTTGTTTCCCATTTTCATCATTTGGCTCTTTTTTCTATTTCCTAAAAGATGCTTTTTTGCTACAACAGCTTCTCTGACCTAATCTTTAAACCATGCTAGCAGTTTTTTTGGCCTTCCTTCCACCTTTCTTAAAGCGTCTGTCTGGGCTTCCAAGGTAATATTTTTTAAAACTGCCCATGCTTGATGCAATCCTTTAACCTTTGCAGCTGCTGCCTTTTAGTTTTTTCTTAACTATTTTCCTCATTTTATCATATTCTCCCTTTTGAAAGTTAAAAGGTAGTACTGCAGATTTCCTTGCTGTCCTTCCTTCATTTATTAAATCAAATGTGATCATGCTATGACCACTATTGCCAAGTGGCTCTAGCACTGTGATCTCATGCACCAGATCCTATGTTCCAATAAGGGGTAGTTGTAAAATAGCTTTCCCTCTTGTCAGTTCATAAACCAGGTGCTCTTAGAAGTAGTAATTTATTTCATCTAGAAACTGTATCTCCCTAGCATGTCCTGCTCTGACATTCACACAGTTGATACTGGAATAATTGAAATTACCCATTACTCTGTTGTAACTTTTGTTAGCTTCCCTGATTTCTTTGAAAATTTAATCGTCCATCTGATCATTCTGGCCAGGCAGACAGTAGTACACACCCACTCTCGTTGCCTTCCCCTTTTTACATGGAATTTCTATCCATAGAGCGTCTACAGTGTGTTTTGTTTCCTGCAAAATTTTATCCTGTGTGACTCAACGCCCGTTCTAACATGGAGCAGAACTCCTCCACCAGTTTCATCTACCCTATCATTGCATTATAGTTTGTACAACGGTATCATAGTATCCCATTGGTTGTCCTCCTTCCACCAGGTCTCTGAGATGCCAATTATACGTATCATTTAGTGCTATATATTGTAGCTGTCCCATCTTATTTTATAGACTTCTATCATTTGCATACAGTCATTTTAGAGGTTGTATCTTATTTATATCAACAATCTGATTATCAGTTGACAAGGATAATTTGGAATCTTTCAGCTCTATTTGCTCTGTACTTGGCATCTGGGTAACTTTTATCTTTATTGGAAACTCTCTGTTAGGATGTCCCAACTTCCCTCTTTTGCTAGTATCCTTCAAGGATACATCCTTCTGAACCATGCACTCTAGGGTGACTGTTGGCTTTCTTCTATTTCTGATAAGTTAATCAAGTATGCATTCTGAGCACACATTCTATATGGCAATGTTGTTTGCATGTCTTGCTTTTCCTCTGTCCACTTTGGAAATGAGAAAAGTCACTGAGATCTTCAGACATTCATAAATGCATAACAACTTTTATTACCAACTTCAAACAATCTTCAAAGTATAATTAATCCATTGCAGTAGTTTCTGACTTAAAAACCAATATGAATGAAAGACCTCAATCAAAAAATAAGGGGCTTTACAAGAAAAACCTTTAAAAGCCATGTCTTGATTGAGCTTATAGAGGTGAACAATATTTAAAACGAAAATTGTATTTTGGCTCTTTTTTTAAGCAGAACATGATCAAATTCCCACCCTCACCAAGAAAGGAAAACCCAGTGCAGTACATAGAAACATATCTCTAAAAAAAAGTTTCTTGTTCAGATAAAATTTAGCTACTGAGTGGGGGAGGGGTGTTTACTACAAGATGTCTTGCCTGGCTGCCTCCAAAGGTCAGCTAGAAAAATACATTGAATATTAACCTAAGAGAAGGTGATGGTAGGCAGGGGCGGCCAAGGGGGGTGCGGGGCCATGTGCAGAGATTAATTGTGGGGCCTCATTTGCATAAATATTTGCATAATGTTAACATGCACTTTTTGTAAACATGCTTCTTAATGAGTGTCTGGATAAAGAAAGACTAACAGATTTCTACATTACTATATTCCAGTGCCAACCGCCAGGCCCATTAGGAAGTACTATAAACACCAACCATTTACAACTCAGCAAATCCACCATATCATAACAGCTCTGCCAGGACTCACAAAGCACTAAACCCTTCCTATCAAACGGCAACACTACAAATATTAAACCAATATATCTCAGAGAATACCAATGCATCTTCTACTGGGGAAAGAGAACGAATGACATGGTCAAATAGAAACTACATGAACAGAATACCTCAGGTCAGTTAAAATGCAGAACACAGACCGTCACCAAAGAACAGGGGATCACAATTTAGAAATAGGAAGACAATAATTAAACTGGGAACCCCAAAAGCCAAACTTGGGATGTACAACAACACTGGAGAAATAAAACTATAAATTTATTTCCTTTTGTGCTAAACAAAACATAAAAGACGTTAACGATGCACATTTCCCAGAGCTGATATATTCCAGTTAATAAATTCAAAATAAAATAGTATTTTTCTACCTTTTGTTGCTTGTTCATTTTCTTTTTCAGTTGCAATTGCTCCAGTCACTTTCTTCTGGTTTCTTTGTGTCTTCTGCGAGCTATCCATTTGTCCTTTCTTCTCTTTTAGATTTTTTTCCACATTTTTCTCTATATCTGCTTTAACATAGTGATCTTTCCCCTTTTGTTCTTTCCTCCATTTCTTTCCTTATTCCTTTATCATCCACTCAAATTTCACCCTTCCATTCTCAATCTCCACTTACTCTTCCAATACCCAGCCCATCGTAGACTTTTCTTCCCTCCCACACAAAATATCTTTTCCCCTCTCCATTCTCATTCCCCATCCCTTTCTAGTCCTCCCCCCAAATCAGCTCCCTTATAGTTCTAGACCCACTCAGCATCTGCCCCCTTCTAGTCCCAGTCTCCCAAGCTTCCACATCAGCCCATTTCCAATCCTAGCCCCCATATGCTGTTTCCCAGTCCTGTTCCAGCCCCCCATCAGCCCATTTCCACTCCAAGCTTCCCCATCAGCCCATTTCCAGTCCTATTCCAGCCCCCATCAGCCCATTTCCAGTCCTATTCCAGCCCCCCATCAGCCCATTTCCATTCTTATTCCAGCCCATCACCCATTTGTAGCCCATGTTCCCCCCATCAGCCCATTTCTAGTCCTATTCCAGCTCCTCATCAGCCCATTTCCAGTCCTAGCCCCCCATATGCTCTTTTGCAGTTCCATTCCATTCCCCCATCAGCCCATTTCCACTCCAAGCTCCCCATCAGCCAATTTCCAATCCTAGCCCCCTCGTCAACCCACTTTGTCCTATTCCAGCCCCCATCAGCCAATTTCCAATCCTAATCCAGCTCTTCATCAGCCCATTTCCAGTCCAAGACCCCCCCCCCCCACCATCACAGGCCATTTCGTCCATTCCCCCCAGCATCACAGCCCATTTGCAGTCCTATACCTCCCCAACATCACAGCCCATTTGCAGTCCATTCCCCCCATCACAGCCCAATTGCAGTCCGTTTCCCCCCCAACCATCACAGCCCATTTCCAGTCCGTTTCCCCCCCCCACCATCACAACCCACTTGCAGTCCTCCCCCCCATCACAGCCCAATTGCAGTCTGTTTCCCCCCATCACAGCCCATTTCCAGTCTGTCCATCCCCCGCCATCACAGCCCACTTGCAGTCCTCCCCCCATCACAGCCCAATTTCAGTCCGTTCCCCCTCCCCACATCACAGCCCATTTCCAGTCTGTTCCCCCAGCACAGCCCATTTCCAGTCTGTTTCCGCCCCCACTATCACAGCCCATTTCCAGTCCGTTTCCGTCCCCCCTATCACAGCCCATTTCCAGTCTGTCCATCCCCCGCCATCACAGCCCACTTGCAGTCCCCACACATAAACAGCCCACTTGCAGTCCGTTCCCCCCCCCACATCACAGCCCAATTGCAATTCGTTCCCCCCCCCCACATCACAGCCCATTTCCAGTCTGTTTCCCCCTTCACAGCCCATTTCCAGTCCGTTTCCCGCCCCACCATCACAGCCCACTTGCAGTCATCCCCCCAATCACATCCCAATTGCAGTCCGTTCCCCCCCATCACAGCCCATTTCCAGTTGGTTTCTCTACCCCCCCATCACAGCCCATCCAGTCCTAGCCACCTCCCTCCCCCTGAAGAGCCCCGCATCATCTAAGGGGCTGCAGAGGGAGCCTGGGAAGCCCGTGCGAGGCCCTGGCTCCCTCTGCACAGCCCGCCAGTGTGAAGAGCCTTTTCATTCATGCTGGGGGCTGTTTCAATGAAGCTGCAAATGACGGGAGAGGTTTGCCCTTTAACCTCTCCTGGCATTAGCGGCTTCATTGAAACAGCCACCAGCTGAAGGTAAAGGCTCTTCATGCTGGCGGGCTCTGCAGAGGGAGCCGTGGCCTCGCGCGGGCTTCCCTGGCTCCCTCTGCAGCCGTCCATTGAGCGAGAATGTGGTTTGCGCGGGGCCCCCTGAAGCACAGGGCCCTGTGCGAACAACATTCTCGCTCAATGGACGGGCCAGCTCTGATGGTAGGAAATGGCCAGTTGGCACCATTTTCCTGTAATACACTGCTAAACCAGCAACTAACAGTGGTTGCTCTTGCTCCTAATATAGAGTTATTTGTTTTATTTATTTATTTAGTTGTATATACTGCGCTATGTAGAAATCAGTGTGGTTTACAAGGAACAAAATTAGTAATTACATAGAACAAGTTTAGCGAACAAAACAGCAACTTCAGCGGCTAACACGATAACAATTGGTAGGTTAGACAGGGGAGTCAACTTGGGTTGTAATTGGGTGAACTATATACATTGTGAGCGTTGGGAAAAACTATATACACTGCGCTTATTAGGATAAGTAGATGGGTCTGTCTGAGGGGTTTGGTTGAAGGCAACTTAAGAATCTAAGGGGGCACTGGTCCAATGATCTATGTTATTTGATCATAATCTAATTGAAAAAGATATGTCTTTAGAACCTTCCGGAAAATAGCCAGATCAGAGATGGCATGGATAGGGAGGGGAAGGAGTTCCAGAGAGGTGGTGCGTATAGTTTGAATGCTCGGTTATTTGCAACCTGGGAACTTTTCCTTGCTATGGATGGGACTAAGAGAGTGTTTGCCATGGTAGACCTTCAGACTCTATTTTCAGGTGTCCATTGTAAGAACTCTTCGAGGGCAATTGCAGAGAGGTTGTGTAGTATTTTGAATGTCACTATGAGAGCTTTGTACTTGTTTATGTTTATGTTTATTAAAACTTGTTATACCGCTCAATACCGTAGGCATCTGAGCGGTTTACAATAGATAAAATCAGGCAAGTTAATTAAAACAAGCACTCGGCTGTAGAAAAGGAAAAGGAATAAGAACGCCATAAATTGTGAGAAAAAGGTGAGGAGAGAAAGAAAAGAAAAGCTGAGAACAGAGTGGTAGTTTAAGTCAGGAGAGAGCATACAAGCATACTATCAAGGAAGAGAGGGAAGGGGGAGCAGACATTCATGAGACACATGGAGGAAAGGAGGGGGGAGGGTAGGCTAGGGAGGAGGATCAAACGCAAGGCAGAAAAGGTGAGTTTTGAGCTGGGTTTTAAATGAGACTGCTAACAATGGAAGCCAATGTAGTTGTCTCAGGATAGGAGTTGCATGTTCATATCTTGAGGCTCCAACCAGGGTTTGTGCTGCAGTATTCATAGCCAATTGCAGGGGGTGAATTGAGCATTCTGGGAGACTTTGAAAAATGATATTTGTATAATTAAAATGAGAAGTGATCAACGCTTGGAATACAGTGCGGAAGTCAGCAGATTCAAGCAAGGGATGCAGTTGATGAAGAGTCCATAGTTCTAGGTATATTGCTCTAGTGATGTTATTTATGTGCAGCTCCATTGTTAGATGTTGGTCTAAGGTGATCCTGAGGTATCAGACCTCTTGCTTAGTGTTCAGTTAAGCATCCTTTACTTGTAGAGTGGCAGGAGGTATGAATGATTGGTCCTTAGTGATGAAGAGAACCTCAGATTTCTTCAGGTTATGTAGTTTCAGCCAGTCAGCTACTGCATTGAAGCAGTCTATGATTCCAGAGTAATTTGGATTGACCCTGGAGAAGGGAGTGTAGAGCAGCACATCATCAGCATAGATGTGGTAAAGTATGTTGTATGATTTAATAATGCAGCAAACAGGCTGGATGTAAATATTAAAAAGTAATGCAGATAAGGAGGAGCCTTGCGGTATGCCCTGCGATTGAGCATAACTGGATGAAGTTTGCATACCTATGCGTACCATTTGCTGTCGGCCTGACAAGTATGATTTGCACCAGTCTAAGGCCAAGTTTTGAATGCCTTTCAGCTGTAGCCGGGTAAGGAGGAGGTTGTGTAGCGTCCCCTTGAATGTGCTTCTGGGTCTGGAACCAACCTGACTGGAATCCACTCAAGGATGGGCTCCATCAGTCCTTGTCAGCTTGGTGTCTGGTGCCTCCACCTGGGGAAGAAAGGCACTAGTGAGCAAGATTTCCCCCATCTCACTCAGGAAACTTCTCAAAAAAACACTGCTGTGAACAGGCTGGCTTAAATAGTATTTACAATTTATTGACAAAATATATACATCAAGTATTGTAAAAAAGTAATGCAGTATGTACAACCCATATTATGATAAGCGGTTTAAGCAAGTAAGATGAAATAGCTATATAGGATAAGAGATAAGGCAGTTCAAACAACCAACTATAACCTCATATGTAGTGACTTAAATAAATCTTTAAAGATTATGGATTTAACCTTATTAATCTGTCTCCTAACTCCCCTCCCTTTCCCTTTGCTCCCCAGCACCAAGTCTTACCCATTGCTGGAGCTCTACCTCCTCCAAGCTCTCTTCTATTCAGGAGAGGGTTTTGCACTCCTGCCCAATCAGCAACAACTGTTGCAGCTATCTCTTGAGCTGATCTGCCACTGGTCCTCCCTAGATATTGTGGTTGCTAGTCTGGAATGGACTCTTTGCCACTGCAGCTCTCCCTTGAGCTGATCTGCCGCTGGACCTCCCTAGGTATTGTGGCTCCTAGTCTGGAATGGAGTCTCTGCCACTGCAGCTCTCTAAACAGCTGATTCTGCCACCATAGCTCTCCCCCGGAGCTGATTCTGCTGCTGCAGCACCCCATTGTAACTCCCTCTGGAAATGATTCTCTGCTGCAGCTCTCCCCCCTGGAGCTTATTCTGCCAGCAACTCCCTTTGGAGATGACCTGCTACTGGACTCCCAAGCCTGAACTAGGCTCTCCAATACAATCTCCATTCCAGTTTTACTCTAAGCTAATCTAGATTCCCATCTTCAGTACTATCTTCATAAAAAGGACTTACAAAACAATAGAAACTTTATCCTCTTTCCTCGAATGAGAAATAAGCTCTTTTGGATAAACAGACCTGATACCTCTAAATCCTAAATAACTATTTTCCAAGCTCTTTTCTGTACAGGGCTGCTGGTGCCATTGCCAACTGATATTATTTCTCTTCTGGTGAGCAATTTCTACTGACCCTAGTATTTACTTCTCCACCCTCTGTCTAGTGTGTGCACTTTATTCTCCTACATTATTCCCTATAGATTTAAAGTTAAAACTTAATAATAGATTTAAATGTGAGCAAATATTACCCTTGCTCCTTCAGCACAGGCAGTGATTTGCATATCCCCTAAATGTTTACATTCCAGCTGTGCTAGCACAGCAGGCTGTTCCCTTAGGGTTCCCTTACTAAACCGTCTTAATGTGCGCCCGGCGATAGTGTGCAGGCTGCCATAAAAGGAGTGGGCGTTTCAGTCTTAAAGTAGCAAAACGGGATTATCGCGCGATAATGCGCACTGCTGCGCACATTAACGGGCTGAGTGCCGCTAAGCACGTTACCGCGCGGTAAACTTATGTAGGCGCACAGACATCCAACATAGAAACAGAAGTGTAGCACAATGGTTAATACACTGACTGATAATACAGGGGTCATGAGTTTGATCCCCCAGTGTGCCTAACGCATAAGGCTGGCTGAGGCATCAGCTTTGACATGTAAGTATTGTTTCCTGAGGCATTTTATGTGTATTTTAATTATTGCTGCCAGCAAACACACCCTCACGTGCCGTAACCTAAGGTGCCGCAGAAGGCACCCTATAAGGCACTCCATAGGGCACATTATAAAGTGCACTGTCCGCCATGGCACCCTATAATGTCCCCGATAGGGCACCCTATAAGGCGCTCCATAGGACACCTTATAACAGGGGTGGGGAACCCTGGTCCTGGAGAGCCGCAGACCAGTCAGGTTTTCGGGATAGCCCTAATGAATATGCATGAGATATATATGCATTAGAGATATCCTGCCAACCTGACTGGTTTGTGGCCCTCCAGGGCTGGATTTGGAGACCCCTGCCTTACACCTCTGTCATTTAAGATTGTGAGTGGGCAAGGTGCAGATGTCCTAGACATCGAAAAGGTATATAGAATGTGTCACATTCCTCCTTGATTCTCACCACCACCAAAAAGTTGTCTAATAGACAATATTTTGGTGGTGGTGAGAAGTGAGGAGGAATGTGACACATTCTATCTAACCTTTTTGATGTCTTGAACATCTGCACCTTGCCCACTCACAATCTTAAACGACAGAGGTGTAAGGCAGGGGTCTCCAAATCCAGCCCTGGAGGGCCACAAATCAGTCAGGTTGGCAGGATATCTTTAATGCATATATATCTCATGCATATTCATTAGGGCTATCCCGAAAACCTGACTGGTCTGCGGCTCTCCAGGACCAGGGTTCCCCACCCCTGCCTTATAAGGCACCTTATACAGACTGTAACCATAAGTTGCCTCAGAAGGCGCTTTATAAGGTGCCCTATAAGGCGCCTTATAGGGCGCCTTCTGAGGCACCTTATGGTTACAGTACCCTGAGGGTGTTTTGCTGGCAGCACTAATGTACATTAAAAATAGATAATACTTTGGACAGCCCTATCAAATAACCCCACTGTGGATTTGAACCCATGACATCTGGCTCCACAAGTAGTGAAGTAACCAGGAGGCTACAGCTGCATAGCTGCTAGCAAACCCCTGGCTGGCTGCAGAAGGACTGCACGTCACCACACAAACAGTCTGCTGTGGTCACCAGGATAGGGTTAACCCACCCATACCCATGATGCATTGCACATGCAAATCATCAGTCTACAGATGATCACAAGATGGGGTATGCACCCCCACAGCACCTCGGCCTGGTAGGGGGAACTGACCGTGTGTGGCACTGGCACAGAGTAGCTACACACTGTCACATTGTGCAGGTACTGCATGCACCCTGAGGGTGGGGTGGGGCATCCAGCACCAGGTCCACAGCAGAGATAGGCAATGCTGCAGGTCCCCAGCAGTGCTAATGTGTGAGATGGGTAGTTTCTGCAGACACACCTTGGATATATCTGTATTTCTCAGTCAGGTTTAGCCCTTATGGCCCCATAGGAGGATTATGTACCACCACCCTCCTCCTCCGGGGCTGAGGGTGGTAAACAGGGTCTCCCACCAACAGATCCACATTCTACCTCCCTGCAATGGTGGTAGTAGAGGGGACCATCAACCCGAGTCCTGCTTGGGAACAGACACCCTACAGGGCAGTCAATGCAGCTCTGTACACATCCATAAAGCAACAGCAGACAGACATTAGACCTGGATATGCTAAGCTGCACCCCACCACTATCTGATATTCTCCTGCAGCAAGCCTTCAGCAGCTGCACCCTGCAAGGTGTTCCATCAAGACACATACCAGCTGCAGACAGTCTGCTAGCTATCCCATAGTGCATGTTCCTGGTGGAAATGCATGCACCCAGAACTGGGATGTCAGCATACACACCAAGCAGATAAGTCAGTGACTGGAACCCGAAAAGGAAACCCATAAATACCACATGAGAAAAATACTATATAGCACTATGGGGGAACCTAGCCATGCCGTGGTCACTGCTCAGTCAGGGTGAGAGTGATCTCCCGGCAGAACATGCTTTGACTACCCTGTCTGTGCAGGTGGTGGCCGGGCACTACAATGTCCCAGCCAGTGCCCTATGCCCTCTGCAGATGCATCCTGGCCAGGCCACCCTGTCCAGGCTATACCCATGGTACCTTGCTCCTCATTATGGACATTGGCAGGGCAATACTGGCAACAGTGCTGTCAGTGTGGGCTGTGGAGGGTGTTTGCAGCCACCACACACTGGATAGACAGACACACACTCCCACACCTATGCCAGCATTGTGCTACTATAGAGGTGTTTAGCAGCCCTGGCCACCACACCAGTCCTGGGCACAGTGCAGGCATGGATATGGTACGCAATACTGTTGGGGGTCACTCCCCAGGGTGGTAAACACTGTCAGACACCAGACCTGAAGCACACTCCACAGACATCAGAAAGGTTACTATGATGGAGCTCACTCAGAAAAGTGTACTTAACGTAGGAATTGCTATCTGCCAGTACTCATAGCAACCTTTTGATAGATGTGTACCATATTCCCAGGTATAGGGTGGCATTACTAAGGTATGCAAGTGCTAGTATTGGGAGATGCACGCAGAGCCCAAAGTCCTGCCTCTCCAGGAGGCTTTGGATAATGGGGCCTGTGAGTGCGGGTGTGTCTGCTCCTGTTGGCTGCTGCTTTACGGCAGAGGTTCCCAACTCCAGTCCTGCGGTGCCAAACACTGTTCGGGTTTTCATGCTGTCCCTCATGAATATGCATGAGATACATCTGCATACCATGGGGGTGGCACATAGAAATGCAGCACAGGCATCTTTACCAGAGGCAGCATGGAACCGGGATGGTGTTTGGCCCTCCAGGACTGCAGTTGGGAGGCTCTGCTCTAGGTCATGTGCATGTTTATGGTGTCTGTGCTCTGTAGGGTAAAATGTAGGTGTCTTGGGCATGTTTACGTCATCTGCAATAAAGGTGCTGTCTGTATTAGCACGTTGTAGTAGTGGTTAAAATATGGGGACTGGGTTGGCAGGAACCACAGCTGGGACTTGAATCTGTGACCCTCTGTTTCTGAATACACTGGTTTTGTGCAGTGCACCACCTTGTTGTCACAGAGTCATTATATTCCTTGGTGATGCCATGACTGTTCGTCAGACAGGGCCCGTCTGTTGCAGTACACGGCACCCACCTACACAGGGCTAGGCAACGGTCTGCTCTGGGCAGCTGCCACTGCCCCCTCCACCACCAGTATCCCTCAGCCACCATGCTGACATGCCCTTCTGCTGGTGGTGCTTGTGGTGCGCAGTCTCAGGCCATCCAGTGTGCAGGTAGGCAGCTGCCTATGGGGCGGGTTCTGGGTAGGGGTGCCTGCATAGGTGTCCATGCTTCCCCCCAGCACCGCCTGCCAATGTTCCGTGCCCTTGGGGGTAGCTGCTGGGTACTATCCCCTGTGACACTGTGGGAAACACAGTCGTGCCCATGTTGGGCCTTCAGCAGTTGCTGTCTGGCTGCTCTGCTGCTTCAGCATTCGTATGGGCCACCTAGGCATCGCCCAATCCGCACTGTGGCCCAGCTGCACCACAGCATGTGCCGCCTGCGGCCCTCGGTATCCCCTTCTCCGGCATCTGTCCAGTTGCCGTTCCGACATGCCCGCCCTGATGTTGCAGGACATGTGCATGCCATACGAACCCTGTCCGATGGTGGGGAAAAACCTGAGCAGCGCTATATCACTGTGGGCTCATTCACCTTGTATGGGGGCGGAGTATAGACCCTTCCACGCTTTATATCTGTTCTGTGGAGCTTACTCGTGGGGGGAGTGGTTGATGTTTCTCATTGCTACCACTATTGGCCAGCTTGGTTATGGTCTTTTTCCAGTTTGTTGGGGTCATTTTCAGTGTTTATGTGCCCTTTTGTTCTGTGCACATCTATCACACTTATCACTTTTTTAGGTTTCCCTACCTGGGCTGTACATTGCTGACACTTAAATGGTTTCTCTCCTATGTAATGTGCATTTAACGGCAGGTTTTCAATCGCATTGGAATTGAGCTCTTCAGATCAGTGCGTTAGTGTAAAGGGAGCCTCTCCCCGCCCACTCTCCGCCCATTGACCCCTTCTCTCCGCCCTCTCTCCACCTTCTGCGATGTTTTACCGCGCCGCGGGAGTTTACGATCGTTAACTACGGTTAACGCGCGTTATGTAACGTTAACGATCGTAAGCGCGTCATAACGCGTGTTATGATGCGCTTATGATCGTTAATGTTACATAACGAGCGTTATTTACGATTACCGCAGTTTAGTAAACATACCCCTTAGTGTTGTCCCTCATCTGACCTCCCCTGCAGTCACCTCTTCTGCAGCATACAGTGACCATTTACCTTTGAGTCTACATTACTCAACATACTCTCAAACAACCACATTTTGGGCCCGATTTTCGAAGGCCTTTATACAGTTAACAGCCCATGGCTAGTGACTTTGAAGATCCCTGATTAAGTCCCCTACATGCCCCAATGTAACGGAGGTGGGGAATGGTGCTAACTGGATAGCAGCAATTTTAAATGCTGCCTGGTTAGCACTCTGTGCCTTAAAAAACCCTTGCCTATCTTTAAGGCGCTGGGGCTAACCAGACAGCACCAAAAATCACTGCTGCCGTGTTAGGCTTTGCCGCTTTCTGGCTGTGCGGCGAACCCCGGATTTTCACGTCCATGGCCGTGGAAATGAAAATCCGGAGGTTAAGGGATTGTCAGGCAGGGATATGTGGCTACGGAGCTTAACCCGCCCAATACAATATCGGGCCCTTTGTCAAAAGGAGAATGTTGTTACCACCACTATTCTCAGTTTCATAATGCAGCATCTGCTAGTTATTGAGAGTGAAAACCTCATATAAGAAAAGTTTCAGTTTTGCATCTACTTCTGAGAGAGAGAAAGCAAGTTCCAGGTCTCCCAGTAGAGACAAGAGATGTGTTAGAGTGAGCTTATTCTAATATACTTACATACAAGATGAAGCAGGAAACTAAAATTGGACTTTATGTAATACACAGTGATTTTTTTTCTCTCATTACAGCTTGAGGCAGGATCATGGAGTGTAACTAGTTACTAATGTGAGTTAAGGGAAAAAAGGATGCTATTTGACAATCCTACTGTTCCTTTTTTTAAATATTTTTAAACCATTGTTTATGGTTTATTAGCAGCTTTCTATACTGCCCTTCAAACATCAGAGCAGTTTACAAATAAAAACAATAGTAAGAGAAATGAAAAGGAACACCAATTAAAATAAAGTAAGTAGGGGGTATGTTTACTAAACCGTCTAAACGTGCGCTCTGTAACATTATTGCGCGATAAGGTACCTTATCACGTGATAATGGTGCTTTAGAAGGCGCACAGGTACCTTATCGCGCGATAACGTGTGCTGCGGCGAAAACGAGCACTGAAGGCGGGGAAAGGCTCCCGGAGGGCAGAGGAAGGCTCCCCAGGGGCGGTGAGAAGGGGTCAATGGGTGGAGAGTGGGAGGGGAGAGGCTCCTTGCACACTAACGCTGTGAAATCCGAGGCTCAAAACTAATGCCAGTGAAACCCTGGCGTTAGAGCATATTTAAAGGGAAAAGAAACCATTTCCGCCAGCAATGTACAGCAAAACCAGGGAAACCTACGAAAAAGTGATAAGTGTGATACATGTGCACGGAACAAAAGGGCAAATAAACATTGAAAATGTACAGAAGAAAATGTAAAAATAAAATAACCAAGCTGGCCAATAGTGATATCAATGGGAAAAATCAAAAAACACTCCCAAGAAAGCTCCAAAATAAAGATATGAATTTTGGAAGGGTCTATGCTCCGTCCGCATACAAGGTGAATGAGCCCACAGTGTAATTGCGCTGAGCATGGTTTCCGACTCCATTGGCCAGGTTTCCTATGGCATGCACATGTTCCACAACAGCAGGGCGGGCATGTCGGAATGGGCAACTGGACAGATGCTGGAAACGGGGACTCAGAGGGCTGCAGGCGGCACATGCTGTGGTGCAGCTGGCCCACAGTGCGGACTGGGGTGATGCCTAGCTGGCCCATAGGAATGCTGAAACAGTAGAGCAGCCAGACAGCAACTACTGAGGGCCCAACATGGGCACGAGTATGCTTCCCACGGTGTCACAGGGGATAGTACCCAGCAGATACCCTGACGGGCATGGAACATTGGCATGCGGTGCTGGCGGGAAGCGTGGACAGCTATGCAGGCACCCCTACTCCAGAACCCGCACCATAGGCAGCCGCCTACCCGCACACTGGATGGCCTGAGACTGCGCTCCACCACCACCACCAGCAGAAGGGCATGTCAGCATGGTGGCAGAGGGATACTGGTGGTGGAGGGGGCAGTGGCAGCTGCCCAGAGCAGACCGTTGCCTAGCCCTGTGTAGGTGGGTGCCATGCACTGCAACAGACAGGCCCTGTCTGACGAACAGTCATGGCATCACCAGGGAATGCACTGTCTCTGCGACAAAACAGTGCTGCAGTGCACACAGCCAGTGTGTTCAGAAGCAGAAGCAGAAGGTCACAGGTTCAAATCACAGCTGTGGTTCCTGCCAACCCAGTCCCCATATTTCACCCACTACTAAAACGTGCTAATACAGACAGAACCTTTATTGCAGATGACATAAACATGCCCAAAACACCTACATTTTACCCTACAGAGTACAGACACCATAAACATGCACATACCCTAGAGCAAAGTCTCCCACATGCAGTCCTGGAGGGCCAAACACCATTCAGGTTCCATGCTGCCTCTAATAAAGATGCCTGTGCTGCATTTCTATGCGCCACCCCCATGGTATGCAGATGTATCTCATGCATATTCATGAGGGACAACATGAAAACCCGAACAGTGTTTGGCACACCAGGACTGGAGTAGGGAACCTCTGCCGTAAAGCAGCAGCCAACAAGGGCAGACACACCCGCACCCACGAGCTCCATTATCCAATGCCTCTGGAGAGGCAGGACATTGGGCCCTGCATGCATCTCCCAATACCAGCACTTGCATACCTTAGCAATGCCATCCTAAACCTGGGAATACGGTACACAGCTATCAAAAGGTTGCTATGATTACTGGCAGATAGCAATTCCGAAGTTAAGTACAATTTTCTGATTGAGCTGCATCATGGCAACCTTTCTGATGTCTGTGGAGTGTGCTACAGGTCTTGTGTCTGACAGTGTTTATCACCCTGGGGAGTGACCCCAACAGTATTGCGTACCATAGCCATGCCTGCACTGTGCCCAGGACTGGAGCGGTGGCCAGGGCTGCCAAACACCTCTATAGTTGTACAATGCTGGCATAGGTGTGGGAGTGTGTGTCTGTCTATCCAGTGTGTGGTGGCTGCAAACACCCTCCACAGTCCACACTGCCAGCACTGTTGCCAGTATTGGCCTGCCAATGAGCATAATGAGGAGCAAGGTACCATGGGTATAGCCCGGACAGGGTGGCCTGGCCAGGATGTATCTGTACAGGGCATAGGGCAATGGCTGGGACATTGTAGTGCCCAGCCACCACCTGCACAGACAGGGTGGCCACAGCATGTCCTGCTGGGAGATCACTCTCACCCTGACTGAGCAGTGACCACGGCATGGCTAGGTTCCCCCATAGTGCTATACAGTATTGTTTTCATGTGATATTCCTGGGTTCTTTTTTGGGGCCCTATCACTGATTTATCTGCTTGGTGTGTGTACTGACATCCCAGTTCTGGGTGTATGCATCTTCTCCAGGGACATGCACTATGGACTAGCTAGCAGACTGTCTGCAGCTAGTGTGTGTCTTGCTGGAACACCTTGCAGGGTGCAATGGCTGGATGCTTGCTACAGGAGAATATCAGATAGTGGTGGGGCGCAGCTGGGCATGTCCAGGCCCTTTTTAATCCCAAGTTCAAAGACCCCGTTACTTGTAAAGTGCATTACAGTTCTCTGTATGTATATGTTTGTTCCATGTAGGTCTGTCTGCCATTTCCTTATTGGATGTGTACAAAGCTGCATTGACTGCGCTGTAGGGTGTCTGTTTCCCAGCAGGACTGGGGTTGATGGTCCCCTCTACTGCCACCATTGCAGGGAGGTAGAATGTGGATCTGTTGGTGAGAGACCCTGTTTCCCACCCTCAGCCCCAGAGGGTGGGTTGGGTGGTGGTACATAATCTGCCTATGGGGCCATAAGGGCTAAACCTGACTGAGCACTACAGATGTATCCAAGGTCTGTCTGCAGGAACTACCTATCTCACACACTGCAGCATAGCCTATTTATGCCATGGAAGGTGCTGTGGACCTGGTGCTGGGCCCCCCACCTCACTATCAGGGTGAGCACAGTACCCACACAATGTGACGGTATGTAGCTACTCTGTGCCAGTAACACACACGGTCAGTTCCCCCTACCCGGCCGAGGTGCTGTGGGGGTGCATACCCCATCTTGTGATCATCCGTAGATTGATGATTTGCATGTGCAGTGCATCATGGGTACGGGTGGGTTATCCCTATCCTGGTGATCACAGCAAACTGTCTGTGTGGTGCCGTGCAGTCCTTCTGCAGCCTGCCAGGGGCTTGGTAGCATCCCTAGAGCTGTAGCCCACTGGTTACTTCACTGTCTGTGGAGCCAGAGATCATGGGTTCAAACCCACAGTGGCGCTGTTTTATAGGGCTGTCCAAAGCATTGTCTGTTTTTAATGTACATTAGTGCTGCCAGCAGAAACACCCTCAGAGTACTATAACCATAAGGTGCCTCAGAAAGCAGAGTACTGTAACCAGAAGGCAGAGTACTGTAACCATAAGGTGCCCTATAAAGCTCCTGCTGAGGCACCTTATGGTTACAGTCCATGTAAGGTGTCCTGTGGAGCGCCTTATAGGGTGCCCTATAGGGGACATTATAGGGTGCCGTGGCAGACAGTGCACTTTATAATGTGCCCTATGGAGTGCATTATAGGGTGCCTTATGTGGCACCTTAGGTTACGGCATGTGAGGGTGTGTTTGCTGGCAGCAATAATTAAAATACCTCAAGAAACAATGCTTACATGTCAAAGCTGATGCCTCAGCCAGCCTTATGCATTAGGCACACTGGGGGATTGAACTCATAACCCCTGTATCATCAGTCAGTGCATTACCCATTGTGCTACACCTCCATTTCTGTGTTTGCGTGTCTGGGCGCCTACTTAGGAGTACCGCGCGTTAACGTGCTTAGTGGCACTTCGCCCAATAATGTGCGCAGCAGCGCGCGTTATCACGCGATAATCCCGTTTTGCTACTTTAAGACTGCAACGCCCACTCCTTTTATGGCAGCCTGCACACTATCGCCGGGCGCACGTTAAGACGGTTTAGTAAACATACCCCTAGGTCTAAGTCTACACAGATCACATGTATATACAAATAGATAACAGGAAACACAGTGGAAAATGGATATTATTTTTATTTATTTATTTAACATTTCATATATACCGCCTTTCTGGTTTATCACGGCAGTTTACATTGAACACAATGGAACTTGAGTTACATAGAATATTGTAACAAATACAAGATAACAGGGTTATTTTTAACTATCCATATAATAGGAAGGGTGGGGAGTATGACATGCTGAATACAGGTAACTTATTTCCAGAGAGAATCAGGTTTGGATATACTGAATATAGGTATCTTATTTACAGTGAGAATCAAGGAGGATCTAATTCTGTGTGTGATTGAGGACGCTTGTCTGCCCGATATGGTGTTATGTGACTGTCCCATAATATTTCTGAAAGATGTATGTTTTGAGCCTCTTTCTGAACTCTTTTCATTGCTCTTATATTGCTTGGTAGGGAGTTCCATAGAGTTGGACTATAGATGGAGAAAGTGTGCTGGCATGTTTCTTGCGTGCTGGTTGTTTTGAGTTTGGGGACTTTAAGTAGATTTACAGTTTAGTTTCTTCTTGGTCTGCTCTCTGAGGTTGTGTGAATGAGTGACCGCAAGCAGTCAGCAGATAAGTCATGTATACTTTTAAATGTATTCATGAGAGATTTATATTTGATGCGGGCTTGGATAGGCAGCCAATGAAGTTCTTTCAGGACTGGGGTGATATGCTCTTGTCGGGATGTCCGTGAGATCAAGCGAGCTGCAGAGTGTTGGGCAATTTGTAGCGGAAGGAGGGTACTTTTTGGTAGTCCTTGAAATATCGAATTACAGTAATCCAAGTGAGGGGATATGATTCAATGCTAAAAGCCTGGCAGAAAAGGTGTGTTTTTAGGTCATTCTTGAATCTGCGATATGTTAATTCTTGACAGAGATCAAATGGGAGAGAGTTCCAAAGAGCTGGGGCATGGTAGTAAAAGGGTGTGTGGTTGAGTCATATCAAGCTTAGGAAACAGGGGGAGGAAGAATCAATTATTATGAATGGAGTGAAGAGTTTGGCTCAAAGTGTGAAATAATGAGGAGAGATGGGAAGGAATATTAATGTGAAGAGTCCTGTGTGCTATAGCCAAATTTTTTACTGAAACGGAGAAGCAATTCTAAGCCAATGGTATTGAATCGTTAAAGGAATAACATGATCAAATCTTGAGGCATGAACAAGTAATTACACTAGTCCAATTTACAGATAATGAGGTTGAGAATAGGCATTGATAAGGCAGGCAAAGAGAAAATTAAAAAAAAAAAAAACTTGCCAATGAAATAAAACCACACAATAAAACTTTTCAAATACATTTGTAGCAAAAATACACAGCAGAGGACAAGGCCAAAACATAGAAACTGAATGAATTATTTGCTTAGGTCTTTATTTATTTTTTTTTTTTTATACCGCACTCTTTAGAATCAGTGCGGTTTGCATGTATACTAACAGGTACTTTTTATTCCCTTGTCCCCGAAGGGCTCACAATCTAAGTGTACCTGAGGCAATGGAGGGTTAAGTGGCTTGCCCAAGGCCACAAGGAGTGGCCATGGGACTAGAGTCCCCAGTCCCTCCAGCCTGAGGTTGCTTGTCCCCATGCGGGAATTGAACCCCCGGCCCTCCGGCCTGAGGTAACCTGTCCCAACCACTGAGCCACTTTTTACTGAAAATGATGTAGGAAAGTTACTCATAATTGAAATGGTATTTAAAAATGATATTTCAGAAGAATTGAAACAAATTTTGATAAACTGGGAAGATGTAGAGTAGCAAATCACCTGGACCAGATGGTGTACATCCAAGAGTGCTGAAAGAACTGAAATATGAGATTGTAGACCTACTGTTAGTAATCTGTGAACTATTATTAAAATCATCTGTAGTACATGAAAAACTGGAGAGTGGCCAGTGTAATGCCAGTTTTAACAAAGGGTTCCAGGGGTGATCTGGGAAACTACAGATGGGTGAGTCTGACAGGGCAAAATAGTATAAACCATTACAAAACATAAAATTACCGAATAAGTACATATTCATGGTTTAATGTGAGAAAGCCAACATGTATTTAGCTAAGGAAGATCTTGTCTTACTAATCTGTTATATATTTATTTTAAAAACAAGTAAATAAAGGTGAGCCAGTTGATATAGTATATCTAGATTTTCAGAAAACCTTTGATAATGATATAAGAACATAAGAACATAAGATATGTCATACTGGGTCAGACCAAGGTCCATCAAGCCCAGTATCTTGTTTCCAACAGTAGCCAATCTAGGTCACAAGTACCTAGCAGTTTCCCCAAAAGACACAGGTTCCACAATGCTTGTAATGGAACAAACAGTAGGTTTCCTGGGTCCCCTTTAATAATGGTTTATGTACCTTTCCTCCAGAAACTTGTCTATACCCTTTTAAACCCAGCTACACTAGCAGCTTTTACTACATCCTCCAGTAATGAATTCCAGAGTATGATTACACATTGAGTGAAAATGGGAATAATGATGGAGGTGATCAAATTTGCAGATGACACAAAATTATTTAAAGTTGTTAAAACACAAGAGTATTGTTGAAAATTGCAAGAGGGCCTTCATAAATTGAAAGTCTGGACATTCAAATGGCAGATGAAATTTAATGTGAACAGGTGCAAAGTTATGTACCTAGGAAAGAACAACCCAAACTATGGTTACACGATTCAAGGTTCCACATTAGGAACCACCACCCAGGAAAAGGATTTAGGAGTCATTATGGATATCACTTTGAAAGTTTCCATCTAGTGTGCAGCAGCAGCCAAGAAGGCAAATAGAATGCTAGGAATCATAAGGAAAGGAATGGAGAATAAAATAAAGGGGTATGTTTACTAATTGGCAGTAGCGGCTTCTGTGTGATATCTGAGCCACAGCCCCATTGACTTCAATGGGGCCATGGCTCCGATATCCCACGGAAGCTGCTATCACAAATTAGTAAACATACACCAAAGGATATTATAATGCCTCTGTGACTGCACCTTGAATATTGTGTGTAATTCTAGTCACTGTATCTTAAAAAGGATATAGCAGAATTAGAAGAGGTACAGAGAAGAGCCTCCAAAATGATAAAGGGGATGAAAGGATACCCCTATGAGGAGAGGCTTAAAAGGTTAGGGCTTTTAAACCTGGAAAAGAGAAGGCTGAGGGGATATGGGGGATGGGGGCAAGGTACTTCAGGCCAGAAGGTCAGGGGTTCAAATCCCACTAGAGGACAGCAACCTTGGGCTGGAAGGACTGGGGTTCCTAGTCCCACAGGTACTCCTTCTGGTCTTGGGCAAGCCACTTAACCCTCCATAGCCCATGTTCCCTGTAAAATAGTTATCTCCAACTTATAACGCCCTGTTCAATGTAATTTCAGTTTGTTCAATGTAAACCGCACTGATGCAGAATAGCACAGTATGTAAGAGAATGTAAATAAATAAATATATGATAAAAGTCTATAAATTAATGAATGGAGTGGAACAGGTAAATGTAGATTGATTCTTTATGCCATCAAAAAGTAGAAAGACTAGACATGCAATGAAGCTACAGTGTAACCCATTTAAGAGTAACAAGAGAAAATATTTTTTTACTCAATGCGTAATCAAACTCTGGAATTTGTTAATGGAAGATGTAGTGAAAGCTGTTAGTGTAGATGGATTTAAGAAAGGTTTGGACAAGTTCCTGGAGGAAAGGTCCATGAACAATTATTAAAGAGGACCCAGGTAATCCAGTGCTTGCCCCAGTACAAGCGTTATGGAACCTTTGTCTTTTGGGGAAACTGCTAGGCTTAAAAGGTTAGGAATCTTCAATGTGAAAAAGAGATGGCTGAGGGGAGATATGATAGAGGTCTATAAATTAATGAATGGGGTGGAACGGGTAAACATATATCGGTTGTTTAGATTATCAAAAAGTCGAAGGACTAAGGGACATGCAATGAATTTAGAATGTAACCCATTTAAGAGTAATAAGAGAAAATATTTTTTACTCAGTGTGTAATCAAACTCTGGAATTCGTTATTGGAGGATGTAGTAAAAACTTTTAGGGGTATGTTTACTAAACCGTCTTAACGTGCGCCCGGCGATAGTGTGCAGGCTGCCATAAAAGGAGTGGGCGTGTCGGTCTTAAAGTAGCAAAACGGGATTATCACGCGATAACGTGCACTGCGCACATTATCGGGCAAGACGCCGCTAAGCACGTTAACGCGCGGTAATCTTAAGTAGGCGCGCAGACATACAAACATGGAAACAGAGGTGTAGCACAATGGTTAAATTACTAACTGATGTACAGAGGTCATGAGTTTGATCCCCCGATGTGCCTAATCCATAAGGCTGGCTGAGGCAGTAGCTTTTACGTGTAAGTATTGATTTTTGAGGCATTTTATTTGTAGTTTAATTAGTTCTGCCAGCAAACACACCCTCACGTGCTGCAACCTAAGGTGCCACATAAGGCACCCTATAAGGCACTCCATAGGGCACATTATAAAGTGCACTGTCCGCCAAAGCACCCTATAATGTCCCCTATAGGGCACCCTATAAGGTGCTTTAGAGGACACCTGATAAGGCACCTTTATAGGGCGCCCTATAAGGTGCTTTATAGGGAGCCCTGTAAGGCGCCTTATAAGGCGCTTTATGGGGCGCCTTATGGTTACAGTACACTGAGGGTGTTTTTGCTGGCAGCACTAATGTACATTAAAAATAGACAATGCCTTGGACAGTCTTATCAAATGACCCCACCATGGGTTTGAACCCATGACCTTTAGCCTTACAGGCAGTGAAGTAACCAGTGGGCTACAGTTGCCAACAAACCCCTGACTGGCTGCAGAAGGACTGCACGTCACCACACAAACTGCTGCGGTTACCAGGATAGGGATAACCCACCCGTACCCATCATGCACTTCACATGCAAATCAGCAGTCTACAGATGGGCACAAGATGGGGTTTACACCCCCACAGCACCTCGGCCTGGTAGGGGGAACCGACCGTGTGTGGTACTGGCACAGAGTAGCTACAGACCGTCACATTGTGTGGGTACTGTGCTCACCCTGAGGGTGAGGTGAGGCGCCAGCACCAGGTCCACAGCACCTTTCATGACTGAAATAGGCCATGCTGCAGGTCTCCATCAGTGCTACTGTGTGTGATAAGTAGTTTCTGCAGACACACCTAGGATACGTCTGTGTCCTTCTGTATTTCTCAGTCATGTTTAGTCATTATGGGCTATGATGCACCCAGAATAGTGCATATCCTGTGTTGGTGCCATGGTTACATGATGTTGGTGAAGGAGGGGGGTGTTTGGACCCATAGGCGGAATATGTACCACCACACAACCCACCCTCTGGGGCTCAGGGTGGGAAACAGGATCACCCACCAACAGATCCACATTGTATCTCCCTGCAATGGTGACAGTAGAGAGGACCATCAACCCCAGTCCTGCTGGGAAACAGACACCCTGGGCCTACAGGGCAGGCAATGCAGAGCTGTACGCATCCATAAAGCAATAGAAAACAGACAGTAGGCCTGGACATGCACAGCTGCCCCCCACCACTTTCTGACATTCTCCAGCAGCAAGCCTCCAGCCGCTGCACCCTGCAAGGTGTTCCAGCAAGACACAAACTAGCAGAAAACAGCCTGCTAGCTAGTCTATAGTGCATGTTCCTGGAAGAGATGCATGTACCCAGAACTAGAATGTCAGCATACACAACAAGAAAACAAATCAGTGATAGGGCCATGTCAGACGGCTGCCTAGGGTGAGAACTTACACAATCTTGACAATGCATATATTCATATGATTCTTGCAAGGTATTGTGGGTATTGTAGTTCATTCACTCCCAAACACAGCTGATGACAATAATTTGAGTTGTGAAACCAAGTGGTAAGATCAATAAAATACTTCTTTTATTGATGGGGTTTAATTCACCCAGCACATGTATGCTTGATAGCACTATAAATGAGGTTACTTGCTTGCAGTGTTTAAAATGGATAACAAAAAGTCACAAAGTAAACCAGAAAACAACCTTCAGCTTGTCAGGCAATTAGCTAATGTTTTCTTAGCAAGTAATTACCAAATACAAAGGCACAAAGTAAAGAATAAACTTTGCTGGTTAGGTTAACTTCTGCTTATTTTCCACGCCCATCTCAGCAGTGATTCTCCCTTGCTCACACACACAATCAGGTGCAGCCCTAATTACTATCAAGGGACCAGCTGAAAGCCTTTAGCTGGCTGGCTGCTACTGTGTGAGCCCAAATCCTGCTTTAATGGCTGTTTGCAGTGGAAATAAAGAACAAAGTTAGGTTTCTTTGTGATGGCTGATGTGTTTGCTCAGAGAAAACTAGCCATAGCATTTAGATAAAGAACAGTCCATGTAAATAGTTTCATCTGCTGTATTTCCCCCTGCATCAACAATCATAGGGTCAATATCATACATTGGCACAGATGAGCCTTTCATTAAGGCACTATCATGAGAATGCTTATTCCCTTGCTGCCATTCTCTATTATAGATAGGGTCTGGATCAGTGTTCATACCTGAGCCTCTCCTGCTATCATTATTCCTCTCTGTATAGCCTGGCCAATATGTAATCCAATTCTGATGTCCAGCCTTCCCATCTTGATCCCTGGATGCTGGATCTTCTCTCACATACCTTCTGGCCTTGGTCTGAAAGTCCCTTCCACATGCAGTCTTCTCTCTTCCAGGTAGCCACTGGTGATTCCTATCTCTGCCACTCCATTCCTCTGGCTGAATCCAGTCCAATGGACTCTGCTGGCTTTTGGAATACCTCCCAGTATGAGTACTGCCTTGGAATCTCCCAGACCTTCCAATGGCCTTTTTTCTCTTCCTTCCAGAGAGTTTCCTTCTCTCTCTATCTGCTTGGCTTGGCTTCTGTTTCTCCAGATGATACTGGTGCTTGTAGCCGTTGCTGTCTCTGTATCTCTTCTTCCCTCTGTAGCTTTTGCTGAAGCTCTCCCTGAAGCTGTTATCTGAAGAATAAGCTCTATTCTTATCCTGTTCTAATGTGTGCTGCTCCCTAACACAGCGCAGCTGTGTTGAATCAGGCCCTGCCCTTTGAGATGAGTGCTTAGGGATTACCTCATAGCTCTCTTGATTGCACACACATTCTCTCACTTCAGCCCCTCTCATGGCTGCTGAAAACCTGGTGCATTCTGGGACTGGTAGTCTTTTATGTGAAAACTCTGTTTTCTTGCTTCTACCAGAACTGACAGGTTGCTTGTTCAGAGTCACATCATCTTTTCTATAGCTCCTACCTGAGCTATGATAAGCTTCCTTATCACATACCCCCCTGCTTAAGTTATTACGGACTGGTTTTACTGGTGAAACTTCTTCTCTACAGTCCGTAATACGGGAAAGTGCATCCGCATTCTTGTGTAACTTCCCGGCACGATGTTCAACCTGAAAATCAAACGCCTGTAAGGCCATGTACCAGCGTGTCAACCTGGCATTGTGGTTCTTCATTTGCTGCAACCACTTAAGTGGGGCATGGTCCGTGACCAACTGGAACTTTCTCCCTGTAAGGTAAAACCTTAACGCCTCCACTGACCACTTGATAGCCAAACACTCTTTTTCTATCGTGGAATACTTTTGTTCAGCCAGTGACAACTTCCTGCTCAGGTACATCACAGGATGCTCCTCTCCATCATGGCACTGGGATAGGACTGCTCCTAGCCCTACATCCGATGCATCGGTTTGAACCAGAAAGGGTTTCTTGAAGTCTACTCCTTTCAGTACCGGTCCTGTACACAATTTTTCTTTTAATACTGAAAACGCTCTTTCAGCTTCTGGTGTCCACTTTATCTGGTTTGGACAATTCTTTCGCAGCATATCCGTGAAAATGGCACTTTTCTCTGCGAATTGCGGTATAAACCGGTGGTAGTATCCAATAAGTCCTAAGAAACTTCTTAGTTGTTTCTTGGTTGTTGGAGGAGGAAAATTCCTGATGCTATCTATTTTGCTTAATAGAGGTTTAATTTTTCCTCTTCCCACTAGGTGGCCTAGGTATTTTACCTCCCTATTTGCAAAGGCACACTTCTTCGGGTTTAAAGTGATTCCCGCTTGCTTCATAGAGCACAAGACTGCCCTGATCCTCTTCAAATGCTCCGCCCAGGTGTTACTATGGATTATGACATCATCCATGTATGCAAAAGCATAACTTTGGTGGGGTCGAAGTACCTGATCCACTAACCTTTGGCAGGTAGCCGCTGCTCCATGTAGTCCGAAAGGCATCCTCTTGAACTGGAAAAGGCCAACGGGGGTGCTGAACGCAGTTTTCGGCTTCGACTCCCTGGTGAGCGGGATTTGCCAATATCCTTTTGTCATATCAAGGGTGGTTAAGTATTGAGCCTGTCCCAGCTGGTCTAACAGCTCCTCAATTCTTGGCATTGGATATGCATCAAAAACTGATATGGCGTTTACCTGCCGGAAGTCAATACAAAATCTTAAGGATCCATCAGGCTTCGGCACCAGGACTATGGGGCTATTCCAAGGGACTCTTTGACTCTTCTATTACCCCCATGTCCAACATCTCCTGGACTTGTGCCACTACCTCCTGTCTTTTGGCTTCAGGCAAGCGGTATGGCCTTTGACGAACCAATTTCCCAGGTGGAGTTATTATTTCATGGGCCACCAAATGGGTCTCCCCAGGTATGGGTGTCAACACATCTGGGAATTCCTTAAGCAACTTCCTAATTTCTTCCTGTTGTACCATTGTCAGGTCCTCACCTATTTGGGGTTCTGATCTTTCTTTACAATCAGATACCTGGGGTCCCAAATCTTCCTCTTCACTCACCTCCCTCTCTTGGGCACAGGTGGCAGCTAAGCTTTTAACCCCTTTGACATCAGTAGAACCAAAACCTTTGGCTCCACGTTCAGAATTCTCTAGGGATGTGACCTCCTCCACAGGTGGAAAACCCAGCCTCTCACAGATCAATTGGGCAATTTTGTCTCCTGTCTTCACATGATACTCATTCTGTCCCAAGTTAACCAACCGAACTTTAATCTTGCCCCTGTAATCGGGATCAATTACTCCCGCACCCACATCGATGAAATATTTAAGGGCTAATCCGGACCTTGGGGCTACTCTCCCATAACATCCAATTGGTATTTCCACTTGGAGACCGGTGTCAACCAGGGCTCTCCCTTGGCTAGGTACAGTCACATTTTCTATGCTGCATATGTCAAACCCAGCAGACTGAGGGGTTGCCCGCTTAGGAGCTTGGGCCTTCTCAGAGACCTTATGGTACTTTAGGACGAATATCTGCTTTAGGGTAGCTTGGTCTTCTGGACGCTTAACCATCTTTTTAGCTGGGGTCTGAGGACTTCCAAATAAAGGCCCGGGAGCTACTACCATTAAACCTTCTCCCTCCTTCTTTCCTAGTCCTTCCACTAGACCCTGCTTAAATCTTGGCCAGTCTCTTCCTAGAACCAAATCAAAGGGTAGCCTAGGCACCACTGCTAATAGGACTTCCTCTTGTTTCCCTAGGCACTTAACCTTTAGCCTATAGGTGGGATATGATGATGCAGCACCATGAATGCATCTGATGTGAACTTGGCTTTCAGGGGTTCTAGGCACAAATCTTTCTTGGGCCTCTATCCTCTTCCAAAGCCTTTTTGACATCATACTCTGGTCTGCCCCAGAGTCTAATAATGCATTTGTGGTAATTCCTTGCACATCAACCATCAAAAGAAATCCTTCCTTGGGCTGTTTTAAATCCAGACCCATTAAACTAGTGTGTGTCTGGCATCTCTTCTCTAAGTGTCCCACTTTTCCACACTTGAAACATTTCTTTCTATTCCACTGTGTCATCTGGTTTGATACAGTACATTCATTTTCAGAAACATTCTTAATTATTCTCTTTTCTGATACAGCACATCTAGCCTCAGCATCCATCTTTAGAGGGCCACCCATTCTATGGCAAGCCTGCGTGGCTTCCAAGAATCTCTCTGCTAGCATGGTTGCCTCTCCAAGATTTTGGCAATTTTGCTGTATAAGAAAAACATTCAAATCTTTAGGTACCCCAAGCATAAATTGTTCCAGCATTATAATATCTAATAACATTTCTACTGTCTTTTGCTCAGGCTCTAACCATTTTACAGCTAGACTTCTAATTCTCTGACTCAGAGCCCTGGGTGTCTCACCCACTTTCAATGTAACAGCTCTAAACATTCGCCTATACTCTGAAATAGACAACCCTAGGCGATCTCTAATAGCTGCCTTTACATCCTTATAAATCAAAGCCTGGGCTGCTGGCATTGCTCTGTAAGCTGCTAGTGCCTCACCAGTTAATGAGGCTGCCAGCCTTACTGCCCACTGGGTCTCTGGCCATGCTAAAGCCTGTGCCACTCTTTCAAAAGACTCTAGAAAATCATCAACATTATCTTCTGGAGTTAATTTCCCAAAATTAAATGCCCCAATCCCTTGATTGAGTCCCACAGTGTTCACATGTGGTGTACCAGTACTAACTGCTGGTCTTGCATCTGTTCCACTTTGGCTCTGCAGCTGAACTAGAGCTTGCACCAGATCAAGCACTGGTTTCTGCTGTTCCTTTAAGGCCTTCACAGCAGTGTCCTGGGCCTGCTGTGATAGCTCCTGCTGCTTGCTGAATTGGGCTGCCATCCACTGAGCCATCTCCCTCAGATCCATCTTGACCCCTGCAAGAAAAGAGAAAAAAAAAAAAAACCAAAGAGCAGCACCTTCCAACCAGGTGTGGTTTTTTTTTTTTCAACTTTTTTTTTTTTTCAATTACCCCCTGTGCTTACACACATCCACCACTAGACATGCCCAGGTACATATTACCTTGTCTCAGTGATGAATCCAGCTTTTCACAGGGTCTTTTCCTCTGGGACAGCTTCCTGGAACAACCACTTTTCCTCCAAAGTGCAGATGAGGGAAAGAAATCTTCTTACAGCTTTAAACTTGACTTTTATTTGTAATCCACAACAAGTAAATCCTCTTGGTGCAAGAGCAATCCGAAAAACTACGCCATTTGTCAGACGGCTGCCTAGGGTGAGAACTTACACAATCTTGACAATGCATATATTCATATGATTCTTGCAAGGTATTGTGGGTATTGTAGTTCATTCACTCCCAAACACAGCTGATGACAATAATTTGAGTTGTGAAACCAAGTGGTAAGATCAATAAAATACTTCTTTTATTGATGGGGTTTAATTCACCCAGCACATGTATGCTTGATAGCACTATAAATGAGGTTACTTGCTTGCAGTGTTTAAAATGGATAACAAAAAGTCACAAATCAGTCAAATATGGTCCCGAAATATTGATGTTACTTGATGCAGTTTGGGCCCCAACACGTGTAGCTGTCATGCATTGTCGAGGACATCAAGCAGGAAAAGGAGAAGTTGCCCGAGGAAATAGATTTGCAGATGCCTCAGCACGACAAGCAGCTATGACAGGACAAATTGCCCCACAAGCTACGCCAATGCAAGCAGCATTGTTTCCAGTACCTTTGAATCTATGGACCCCACGATATACCACCAAAGAATTGGATTACTATTGTGACAGAGAAAATGGAGTACTGAAAGATGGATGGATTGAGCTGCCTCCAGAAGAGGGCAGTCAACCTCCTGGACGAATAGTAATCCCTGAACTGTTAGGACCATCCTTTGTCAAAGCTTTCCACGAAGCCACCCACTATGGGAAAAGTGCTATGGAAAAAGCACTCAGACCACATTTCTACATCCCTCTGATGACAACCATATCAGCTTCAGTAGCACGACAATGTCAAACTTGTGCCAAGAATAATGCCAAGCAAGGCCTTATTACAGCACCCCGAGTTCAGTCAAGAGGTGTGACCCCCATGCACAACCTCCAAGTTGATTTCACCGAAATGCCAAAAGCCAATGGGTATCATTACCTATTAGTATTAGTTTGTACTTTCTCTGGGTGGGTAGAAGCATTCCCAACCAGAACTGAGAAAGCCCGAGAAGTTACCAAAGTCTTAATGAGAGAGATTGTCCCCAGATTCGGAATTCCAGCAGTAATAGGGTCAGACAATGGACCCTCATTTGTCTCCCAAGTTACTCAGCAGTTAGCAAAAGCTTTGCAGATACAATGGAAACTCCACACTGCATACAGACCCCAGAGTTCAGGGAAAGTTGAGCGAATGAATCGTACCTTGAAAGCCCAAATGTCTAAGCTTTGTCAGGAGACACAATTGAAGTGGCCCCAAGTGCTCCCCATAGCTTTATTCAGAATACGCTCAGCTCCTGTAAAGTCAACAGGATTTTCCCCTTTTGAAGTTTTGTATGGTAAACCCCCACCAATAGTGCAGGGAATCAAAGGAAGTCTAGCCCAAATTGGTTCAGAAATAACCAGACAAGAACTTCTAGCTCTTAGTTTTGTTCTGCAGACTCTCCATACGTGGATCCAAGACCAGTTGCCTATCAACTTGACGGAACCCTTGCATCCCTACCAGCCTGGTACTTCGGTGTGGATCAAAGATTGGAAGAAGACACCGTTGGAACCCCATTGGAAGGGACCGTACACCGTCATCCTGTCTACCCCAACTGCAGTAAAGGTAGCCGAGATCGACGCCTGGATCCACCACAGCAGAGTCAAGCCCGCCGCCAATCCTGAACCTGAGCAGTGGACAGCAGAACAGCATCTTGATGCACCCTTGCGAGTTACTTTGAGACGGCAACCAGCAGCTTAGACACTTCATCACAAGTGCTTTGCAGCAGCCAAGTCTTTCGAAGAGGATTGCTGTTTTCCATGCAGCAACAGCTTTGTTTCAACGAACCCAATTTGTGTGTGATTTGACACACTACTTTGAGACTACATTGACTAAGCCAGACTTCACAGGCCAACTGAAATTGCTAAAAAGTTGGTCAATGTGTACTGGACAACCTGAGGATCTTCAATCAACAACTCAGCAACCGTTAAATTGCTTCATTAGCAAACGGGACGAAGAATAAAAGACCGTCGTGATCAAGATCAGCAAGCTGAGGATTCAGAAGAACTCCAATCAACATCGACATGCATCTTTATTTTTGCTTTGCTTTGGTTGCCTTCTTTGGAGGTTTTGAACAGACTTATGCTTTACCTCCATGCACTGCTTGTATTACTTCTACTAGAATTGGACTGAAAGTAACTCAGACTTTGCTTTATCATTCTTACTATACCTGCAAGGGGACAGTAACTCGGTGTATCTATAACACCACTGAACTAAATGTTTGCACTCATGGAAAAATTAAAACATGCTATAATCCGCATCAGAATCCATCCTATTACACGATGGAAATAAGATGGAAGGATGCAGATGGACCTATATTAGCTGCAACGCCACCACTTAAGGACATTACTAAACCTGCTGTTTTGAATTTTGATGCATGCAATGCTATTAATAGAGATAGTTATTCCACCTGTGGTACATGGGAGAAAGCGTATCGAAATGACCATAAGTATATGTGTCCAGAAGGTGCCACAGGATGGAGAAAGTGTACAGGTAAAAAGGAACCAGGCTATAGTACTGCCCAGCAGCAGACTACTATTGCCCGTATTGGGGATGTGTTTTTTATGCTACTTGGAACACTGGTATAACTGATGAGAAAATAGATAAACGAATGGCTACTCTAACCAAGCCAACCACAAATGATAAATGTCAGAAAGATGCTTGTAACCCCTTACACTTACGTATACACAATCCCCATGCATGGAAACAAGGATATAAGTTTGGTTTACGTATTGCTGGAGGAGCAATAGATCCAGGGACCATTGTGTATATCAGATTGAATACCCAAGCCCACAAGTCATCTAAATATCATATTCATAATACCTTTTATGAAGCCATGCATGTAAATAAGTTTGAGATCCCTCACCCCTCACAGAATTTATTTCTAGAATTAGCCGGAGCAGTAGTATCTAGTCTTAAGATCACAGATTGTTATTTCTGTGGCGGAACCCAAATGGGAGATCAGTGGCCATGGGAAGCCCAAGAATTGAATTATTCCATGATTTACAATCAGACTGAATTACACAAGACTACCAGTGAATGGGTGTTAGCGCACTCAATCGTTGGACGTCTTTGCTATGCCAGAACTGGACCCCAGTTCACCCAAAAGGTAGGACAGCTGGTCTGTCTTAGCCAGAAGTACTATAATGCCACGACCAAGAAGATAGCATGGTGGTCAGGAATCGGACATCCTGAACCTCCTAACCCATTAGCCAGATTTCCTGAACTTGCAAGTCTATGGACTAACCTTGCCAAAGTCCAAGCCTGGCAAAGCCCCACCTGGCCTATATTGGATCTGTGGAAACCGAGCATATGCACAACTCCCACCACACTGGGGAGGAGCATGTGTCTTAGGAACCATCAGACCTTCTTTCTTTCTTTTAAACACTGAACATGGGGAACAATTAGGATACCCAGTATACACTACCCACCGACACAAAAGAGCACTAAGACAGAAGAGAGAGGCCTTACAGATAGGCAAGTGGGAGAAATGGCAAGGTGATGATTGGCCACCAGAAAGAATCATTGAATATTATGGACCCGCCACTTGGAATGATGATGGTATGTATGGTTATCGTACCCCAATTTATATGATTAATCGTATTATTCGCTTACAAGCAGTAGTTGAAATAATAACTAACGAAACTAGTCATGCTCTTACGCTTTTAGCTAGACAAAGTACACAGATGCGCACTGCGATATATCAGAACCGCTTAGCACTTGATTATTTGTTAGCAGCTGAAGGAGGAGTATGTGGTAAACTGAATTTAACCAATTGCTGTTTGAAAATAGATGATAAAGGTCAAGTAGTTGAAGAAATTGCTAAAGATATGCAAAGACATGCTTATGTGCCAGTGCAGACGTGGCACTCATTGAAATTTCCTAATTGGTTTGCTAACCTCTTTTCATGGGTGGGAGGATTTAAGACTTTCATCGTATTGGTACTAATCCTTGTTGCTGTTATCTTCTTATTACCATGTTTAATCCCATGTTGTATGCGTTCCATTCATAACACTATTGATAGTACAGTAGAGCGGAAGACCGCAACAAAAATCATGGCTTTATATACAGCCAGTCCTGGTAGAAATCCTTTAGCCAGGATGTGATTCTTCAGAAAGTGATTTAATTCTCACACCTTATTAAGTAATAGGGTGAGATTAATCAAAGGGGGGAATGTGGCAGGTGCAGGCCTGTGACCCACAGTGTCTGAACATAAGCAGGCCAGCATGGCTAGCTTGACCTGTAAATGAGGCCTGTGGAGAGGCATATAGGATTGCACATCCCCAATATGCTGCTATTGTAAGATAGAACTCAGTAGAAGTATAGAATTAGCTTAGGTAAGCAGAACTGCAGTATTGAAAGATGGAAAAATACAGAAAAGACATGTTTAAAAGTTACTGATAAGAAAAAGTACATCTGCAAAGAAATAATTGGGAGTGCTGACAGATGAGTTGCAGAGCCCAGCTCCTCTGCACGTACAAATTGGTTCTATAACCTTGAGAGTGTGAAAGTAACAAGTTGATGAACTGACCATTGTAATTGGGACTAGAAGGGGGGTATGCAGGTGTCATGCCCACTGGAGGGACATAACTGGATAAACTTATCAGTACCGGGACCAATAGAAGAGGTACGGGAGGTACGGGAGGTTACCGGGACCAATGAAATGTTTTTCTATACCTAGAATGGAACAGAAGTCTATAAAAGTTGTTGTAATGCTTGAAAACTGGGCTCAGCCATTTTGAAATTGATTGGTTCGAGACTTGTGCACAAATAAATGATTTGGACCTTTTGAACAGACTCCTGGTATCATTGGTTTGTCTGCGCTTTGCTGCTACAATGGCTGATGTGTTTGCTCAGAGAAAACTAGCCATAGCATTTAGATAAAGAACAGTCCATGTAAATAGTTTCATCTGCTGTATTTCCCCCTGCATCAACAATCATAGGGTCAATATCATACATTGGCACAGATGAGCCTTTCATTAAGGCACTATCATGAGAATGCTTATTCCCTTGCTGCCATTCTCTATTATAGATAGGGTCTGGATCAGTGTTCATACCTGAGCCTCTCCTGCTATCATTATTCCTCTCTGTATAGCCTGGCCAATATGTAATCCAATTCTGATGTCCAGCCTTCCAATCTTGATCCCTGGACGCTGGATCTTCTCTCACATACCTTCTGGCCTTGGTCTGAAAGTCCCTTCCACATGCAGTCTTCTCTCTTCCAGGTAGCCACTGGTGATTCCTATCTCTGCCACTCCATTCCTCTGGCTGAATCCAGTCCAATGGACCCTGCTGGCTTTTGGAATACCTCCCAGTATGAGTACTGCCTTGGAATCTCCCAGACCTTCCAATGGCCTTTCTTCTCTTCCTTCCAGAGAGTTTCCTTCTCTCTCTATCTGCTTGGCTTGGCTTCTGTTTCTCCAGATGATACTGGTGCTTGTAGCCGTTGCTGTCTCTGTATCTCTTCTTCCCTCTGTAGCTTTTGCTGAAGCTCTCCCTGAAGCTGTTATCTGAAGAATAAGCTCTATTCTTATCCTGTTCTAATGTGTGCTGCTCCCTAACACAGCGCAGCTGTGTTGAATCAGGCCCTGCCCTTTGAGATGAGTGCTTAGGGATTACCTCATAGCTCTCTTGATTGCACACACATTCTCTCACTTCAGCCCCTCTCATGGCTGCTGGAAACCTGGTGCATTCTGGGACTGGTAGTCTTTTATGTGAAAACTCTGTTTTCTTGCTTCTACCAGAACTGACAGGTTGCTTGTTCAGAGTCACATCATCTTTTCTATAGCTCCTATCTGAGCTATGATAAGCTTCCTTATCACAGCCCCAAATGAGAAACCACAAACACCAAACAAGAAAAGTGCATAACAGCACTATGGGGGAACCTAGCCATGCTGTGGTCACTGCTCAGTCAGGGTGAGAGTGACCTTCCAGCAGGACATGCTGTGGCCACCCTGTCCGTGCAGGTGGTGGCCGGCCACTATAATGTCCTAGCCATTGCCCTATGCTATGTACAGATGAATCCAGGCCAGGCCACCCTATCCTGGCTATTCCCACAGTACCTTGCTCCTCATTATGCAAATTGGCAGGCTGATACTGGCAACAGTGCAAGCAGTGCGGGCTGAGGAAGGTGTTTGCAGCCACCACACACTGGATAGACAGACACACACTCCCCACACCAATGGCAGCATTGTGCAGCTATAGAGGTATTTGGCAGCCCTGGCCACTGCACCAGTCCTGGGCACAGTGCAGGCATGGCTATGGTACGCAATACTATTGGGTTCACCCCCCAGGGTGGTAAACACTGTCAGACACAAGACCTGTAGCACACTCCACAGACATCAGAAAGGTTGCTATGATGCAGCTCACTCAGGAAATTGTACATAACTTCGGAAGGGCTATCTGCCAGTAATCATTGCAACCTTTTGATTTATGTGTATCGTATTCCCAGGTTTAGGGTGGCATTGCTAAGGTATGCAAGTGCTCGTATTGGGAGATGCATGCAAGGCCCAACATCCTGCCTTTCCAGGAGGCATTGGATAATGGAGCCTGTGGGTGTGGGTGTGTCTGCCCCTGTTGTCCGCTGCTTTAGGGCAGAGGTTCCCGACTCCAGTCCTGGTGGGCCAGACACTGTTCGGGTTTTCATGCTGTCCCTCATGAATATGCATGAGATACATCTGCATACCATGGGGGTGGCGCATAGAAATGCAGCACAGGCATCTTTATTAGAGGCAGCATGGAACCTGAATGGTGTTTGGCCCTCCAGGACTGCATGTGGGAGACTCTGCTCTAGGGTATGTGCATGTTTATGGTGTCTGTACTCTGTAGGGTAAAATGTAGGTGTCTTGGGCATGTTTACATCATCTGCAATAAAGGTTCTGTCTGTATTAGCACATTTTAGTAGTGGGTAAAATATGGGGACAGGGTTGGCAGGACCACCAGCTGGAACTTGAACCTGTGACCTTCTGCTTCTGAACACACTGGCTGTGTGCACTGCACCACTGTTTTGCCACAGAGACAGTGCATTCCTTGGAGATACCATGACTGTTTGTCAGACAGAGCCTGTCTGTTGCAGGGCACGGCACCCACCTAAACAGGGCTAGGCCACGGTCTGCTCTGGGCAGCTGCCACTGCCCCCTCCGCCACCAGTATTCCTCTGCCACCATGCTGACATGCCCTTCTGCTGATAGTGCTGGTGGAACGCAGTCTCAGGCCATCCAGTGTGCGGGTAGGTGGCTGCCTATGGTGCGGGTTCTGTGGTAGGGGTGCCTGCATAACTGTCCACGCTTCCCCCCAGCACCGCATGCCAATGTTCTGTGCCCTTGGGGGTACCTGCTGGGTACTATCCCCTGTGACACTGTGGGGAGCACACTCATGCCCATTTTGCACCCTCAGCAGTTGCTGTCTGTCTTCTCTACTGTTTCAGCATTCCTATGGGCCAGCTAGACATCACCCTAGTCCGCACTGTGTCCCAGCTGCACCACAGCATGTGCCACCTGCAGCCCTCTGTGTCCCCTTTTCCAGCATCAATCCAATTGCCCATTCCGACATGCCCGCCCTGCTGTTGTGGAATATGTGCACGCCATAGGAAACCTGGCCAATGGAGTTGGAAACCCTGCTCAGCGCAATTACACTGTGGGCTCATTCACCTTGTATGGGGACGGAGCATAGACCCTTCCAAAATTCATATCTTTTTTTTGGAGCTTTCTTGGGAGTGTTTTTTGATGTTTCCCATTGATATCACTATTGGCCAGCTTGGTTATTTTATTTTTACATTTTCTTCTGTACATTTTCAAAGTTTATTTGCCTTTTGTTCCATGCACTTGTATCACACTTATCACTTTTTTGTATGTTTCCCTGGTTTTGCTGTACATTGCTGACAGAAATGGTTTCTTTTCCCTTTAAATCAGCTCTAACGCCAGGGTTTCAATGGTGTTAGTTTTGAGCCTCGGATTTCACAGCGTTAGTGTGCAGGGAGCCTCTCCCCTCCCACTCTCCACCCATTGACCCCTTCTCTCCTCCCCTGGGGAGCCTTCCTCCGCCCTCCGGGAGCCTTTCTCCACCTTCAGCACTCGTTTGTGCCGCTGCACACGTTATCGCACGCTAAAGTACCTTATCGCCCAGTAAGGCGCCTTCATCAGGCGATAAGGTACCTTATCGCGTGATAACATCGCAGAGCGCACGTTAAGACGGTTTAGTAAACATACCCCTTAGTGTAACTGGGTTTACAAAAGGTTTGGACAAGTTCCAGGAGGAAAAGTACATAAACCTTTATTAAAAAAGAACTTAGTAAATCCACTGTTTGCCCCAATACAAGCATTATGGAACCTCTGTGTCATTTTGGGAAAGTGCTAGGCTTAAAAGGTTAGGGCTCTTCAACGTGAAATATGGATTTACAAAAGGTTTGGACAAGTTCCTGGTGGAAAAGTCCATAAACCATTATTAAATAGGACCTGGGAAATCCACTGCTTACCCCTGTACAAGCATTGTAGATTCTGTGTACCTTTACTCTCAACATGGAGAATTGAAGAGAACACTACTTATGAACCTATCTGTTTCACCCTCTCTCCCAGAGTCACTCTTAATACACTTTGGAGAGATACCTAGCAGTACCATTTGTGCTAACATGTATGAATAACATTGGATAATAGTTAATAGGCTTGTTGAGTCTTGGCAAACTATGCATAACATCTTGGATTTTGGCACCTGGCAGACAGCACACCTCCCTGGACATCAAATCTGGTCAGTAGATGGACACTTCATTATCCCTTAGAAGAGTCACCAATCAATATTACCTTTCGTTTCCTTGTGGTCACTGATTCTGCAGTAGTAAGCAGTAATTCCAGACTCCTGTATTATGTTAGCATAATAAAGATACTGAAAAGAAGTGGAGTAAGAACAGAGTCCTGGGGAGCATCATGGGTAAAAAGATAGGAATTAGAGGTGAAAGAACCAAAGGCATTAGAACATAAGACATGCAATACTGAGTCAGACCAATGTCCATCAAGCCCAGTATCCTGTTTCCAACAGTAGCCAATCCATGTCAAAGGAGTGTAGCAGTTTCCCAAAAAGACACACAGTTTCCACAATGCTTGTATTGGGGCAAGCAGTGGATTTACCAGGTCCTCTTTAATAAAGGTTTATGGACTTTTCCTCCAGGAACTTGTCCAAACCTTTTTTAAACCCAGCTACACTAACAAGCTTTTTTTTTATTAAGCATTTTTAACATACATTACTGAAACCAGCAAAGAAAATTTTTGACAACCAAGAACATATCATTAGATATAATAAGAAATAAGAAATAATAGACACAACATGGGATCCAATTCTGATCACAATGAATCGTAAACAAAACAGGAAATTAGGCAAAGCCACTCAGGAGGTGAAACTCATATTCAACCTTCAACCACCCTGTTCCCCTCCACTCTGTCAGCTATAAATTTCTCAAGATGGGAAGCATCAAAAAAGGAAAAAGAGTTCCCTTGCCAGGTGACCAAGCATCGACAAGGAAAGCAAAGGAAAAAAGTAGCACCCAATGCCAAAACTTTGGGTTTTAATCTAAGAAATTGCTTCCTCCTAAGTCTCATACTGCGAGAAATATCAGGAAATATATTAATGCTCTGTCCACAAAATTGTACATCCTTCTTTTGAAAAAATATCTTAAGAACTTTAATCTGAGTGGATTCAGATAAGAAGGTCACCAATAACATGGATCGTTGAGCAATATTGTCAGTAGTGTCTTCCAGGAAAGCAGTAAGATTCTGTGTAATGGAAGGCAATAAAACATCAAGGCCCCCTCAGAAGGATTTACCACCCTTTGCCGACTAGACAAATAATAAGAAATAGAGTAATCAACAGTGTCAGAGATACCCAAAACATCCAAAAAATATTTCTTTAATAATATATCTGGAGATAATATATGTGTCTGGGGAAAATTTAAAAAGCTGAAATTATGAGCCCAAGTGGAGTTCTCCGGCACCTCCAATTTCGCATGTAAAATTAAAGAATCAGATGCATGTGCAGTATAAAACTGTTATATTGGAGGCAGCTGGGATTCCACTCTGGACATTGCCTGATTAACTAACAAAACTTTTTTATCCAAAGCTTGTAAACAACTGGAGGTATCCTGAGAGAAAACACATAGGGGTATGTTTACTAAACTGTGGTAATGTCATTCGCGTTAGGATCCGCGGTAGAGGCAGAAATACCCAAATAAGGACATGGGCGGTACATCGTTACCAATAACGAGTGTTACAAGGCGCCTAAATTAACGAGCGTTAGAGGGAGCCGTGGCACGTTACCACATGTTAATCTTAAGAAGGTGCACAGACACACAAGCACAACAACAGAGCTGTAGCAGAATGGTTGCTACGCTGACTGATGGTACAGGGGTTATGGGTTTGATTCCCCAGTGTACCTAATGAATAAGGCTGACTGAGGCATTATGTTTAACCCTTTGAAGGCCTACTTTAAAATGTTAATCCACATTCTGCAGCCGGGTTAATTTTTGCATATTTGAGGAAAATTGTACCCGTCTTATTCAATATGCTCTAATAGTGATTTTCCTTCTGCTATGGTCATGTATTATATACCATTTGATAGGAATATTTAGTCAGAATTTTGGATCCCGAGAGTTTTGGGCTTGGCCTGGAAAGGGTTAAGTATTGGGTTGTGAGGAATTTTAGTTTTACTTTAATTAGTGCTGCCAGCAAACACACCCTCACAGTGGCATAACCTAAGGTGCCGCATAAGGCATCCTAGAAGGCACTCCATAGGGCACATTATAGAAACATAGAAACATAGAAATATGACGACAGAAAAAGACCACATGGCCTATCTAGTCTGTCCTTCCATAACAACTATAACAGTCTCCTTTTTACCTTTAGAGATCTTCTGTGTTTGTCCCATGCTTTTTTGAATTCAGTTACTGTCCTCATCTCTACTACCTCCACTGGGAGACTATTCCACGGATCCACTACTCTTTCCGTAAAGAAATATTTCCGCATATCACTCCTGAATCTATCTCCCTTCACCCTGATCCCATGTCCCCGCGTAGCAGAACTTGCTTTCAATTGAAAGAGGCTCTCTCCCTGAGCATTTATGCCATGGAGGTATTTAAACATCTCAATCATATCACCTCTATCCCGCCTTTCCTCTAAGGTGTACATATTAAGATCCTTCAGTCTGTCCTCATATGCTTTATAATGAAGACCACTAATCATTTTAGTAGCCACCCTCTGCACCGACTCCATCTTGTTCACATCCTTTTGAAGGTGCGGTTTCCAGAATTGCACACTATACTCCAAATGAGGTCGCACAAAAGACTTTTACAGAGGCATTATCACCTCCTTTTTTCTGCTAGCTATTCCTCTCCGTATGCACCCAAGCATCCTTCTAGCTTTTGCCGTTGCCTCTTCTACCTGTTTAGCTACTTTAAGATCATCAGACACAACCACACCTAGGTCCCGCTCTTCTTTAGTGGACAAAAGTACTTCACCTCCTATACTGTATTGCTCCCTTGGAATGCTGCAGCCCAAATGCATGACCTTACATTTTTTAACATTAAATCCCAGCTGCCAAATTCTAGACCATTCTTCAAGCTTAGCTAAATCCCTACTCATGTTATTTACCCCTTCCTGGGTGTCTACTCTATTGCAGATTTTGGTATCATCCGCAAAGTTGCAAACCTTACCTGAAAGCCCTTCCGCTATATCACTAACAAAGATGTTAAAAAGAATCGGACCAAGGACAGATCCCTGGGGCACACCACTGATAACATCCTTCTCCTCAGAGTGAGCTCCATTTACTTGTACTCTTTGTCGCCTCCCACCCAACCAATTTCTAACCCAAGCAGTAACTTTAGGGTCCATCCCTAGGGTGCTCAGTTTGTTAATAAGTCGCCTGTGAGGAACAGTGTCATAGGCTTTACTGAAATCTAAATACACCACATCTAGGGCTCTCCCTCGGTCCAACTCCCTGGTTACCCAGTCAAAGAAATCAATCAGATTTGTCTGACAAGACCTGCCTCTGGTGAATCCATGCTGCCTCGGATACTGTAATCCGCTGGACTCCAGAAACCTCACTATTTTCTCTTTCAGCAGCGTTTCCAATAATTTACTCACCACCGAAGTTAAACTAACCGGCCTGTAGTTTTCAACCACATCCTTACTTCCGCTTTGTGTAAAGGCACCACATGAGCCTCTCTCCAGTCCTTTGGCACCACTCCCGACTCCAACGAGGCATTGAAAAGGTCAGTCAGTGGAGCTGCTAGAACGTCCCCAAGTTCCCTCAGTATTCTATGGTGTATCCCATCCTGTCCCATCGCTTTGTCTACTTTAAGTTGAGTCTGACAATACCACTCTTGCCCTTCCTCTTCTCACTAATATATCTGAAAAATGTCTTATCCCCCCATTTTATTACATTGGCCATTTCCTCCTCCTTTTGAATCTTTGCCTTCTTGACTACTTTGCTAGCATCTCTAAGTTTTTCCAAATACAGATGCCTTTCTTCCTCTCTCTGTGATCTCTTGTATTTCATGAAGGCCTCCCTCTTTTTCTTCACTTTTTGAGCTACTTCTTTTGAAAACCATAGTGGTCTCCTTTTCCTTTTACCATTATTTACCATTTTAACAAAAAGGTTGGTTGCCCTTAAAATATCCCTTTCAGTTTTTCCCACTGTTTTTCTACATCCCTCAGCTGTTCCCATCCAACTAACGACTCCCTGAGGTATTGGTCCATCTTCGCAAAGTTAGTCTTCCTAAAGTCTAAGATCCTCGCCTTTGAATGAATTCTAAAAGCCCTAGTCCTAATACTGAACCACACCATCTGGTGATCACTGGATGCAAAATGATCTCCCACTACAATATCAGAAACACTTTCACCATTGGTAAGCGCCAAGTCCAATATGGCCCCTTCACGTGTGGGGTCTGTTACCAATTGCCTGAATAGTTCTCCCTGTAGAGAATCCAGGATCTCCTTATTTCTAGATGATACTGCAGCAGGAATGTGCCAATCAACATCTGGCATATTGAAATCTCCTATCAGTAGCACTTCCCCTTTCCTAGCAATGCTGCACATGTCTTCAATTAACTCTCTGTCCACCTCTTCCTCTTGTGAGGGAGGTCTGTATATCACACCAATGTAAATAGATTTCTCTTTCCCTCTTTCTAGTTTAACCCACAATGCCTCACCTCTCCATTTTAAACTCTGTAATTCCAAAGCTTTAATAGTAGTTTTTACATATAGTGCCACTCCTCCTCCCATACTTCCTACCCTGTCCTTTCTGAATAAAGTATAGCCAGGTATAGTTACATCCCAATCATGGTTTTCTGTGAACCATGTTTCTGTAACTGCCACTAAATCCAAGTCAGCCACTCCCACCAAAGCTTCAACATCAGGGATCTTATTTCCCATGCAATGGGCATTTATACACACTGCTTTCCATATGTTACCCCTGTTACCCATTTCCATAAAGTTATTTAATGTATCACCTACCTGGGGGCTTTCACTTACCTGGGGGCTTTCTTCAGCCATCCCCAACGATTCTAGTTTAAAGCCCTCTTCAGTAGATTAGCCAGTCTACTACCGAAGACGCATTGACCTTTCTTGGACAGATGGATGCCATCTCTGCTGCGCTGTCTGCCAAGGCACCCTATAATGTCCCCTATAGGACACCTTATAAGGCACCTTATAAGGCGCTTTATAGGGCACCGTATAAGGCACCTTATAAGGCGCTTCATATGGCGCCGTATAAGGCCCTAAGGTGACAGTACTCTGAGGGTGTTTCTGCTGGCAGCACTAATATACAATAAAAATAGACAATGCCTAATACAGCCCTATCAATGAACCCCACTGTGGGTTTTGAACCCATGACCTCTAGCTCCATAGGCAGTGAAGTAACCAGTGGGCTACAGCTGCTAACAAACCCCTGACTGGCTACAGGAGGACTGCATGGCACCACACAAACATTCTGCTGTGGTTACCAGGATAGGGTCAACCCACCCGTACCCATGATGCACTGCAAATGCAAATCAGCAGTCTGCAGATGATCACAAGATGGGGTATGCACCCCACAGCACCTCAGCCTGGTAGGGGGTGCCAACGGTGTGTGTTAGTGGCACAGAGTAGCTACAGACTGTCATAGTGTGCTCACCCTGAGGGTGAAGTGGGGAACCCAGCACCATTTTCGCAGCACCTGGCTTTGCTGAGATAGGATATGCTGCAGGTCCCCATCAGTGCCAATGTGTGATAGGTAGTCCTTGCAAACATCCCTAGGATATGCCTGTGCCCATCTGTATTTCACATCTAGCCCTTGTGGACTATGATGTACCCAGAAAAGTGCATACCCTGTATGGGAGCCATGGTCACATGATTTAAGTGAAGGGGGGTGTTTGGACCCACAGGTGGATTACATACCACCACCCAAGCCACCCTCTGTGGATCAGGGTGGGGGACAGGATCTCGCACCAACAGATCCACATTCTACCCCCCTGCAATGGTGGCAGCAGAGGGGACCATCACCCCAGTCCTGCTGGGGAACAGCCACCCTACAGGGCAGGCAATGCAGAGCTGTACACATCCATAAAGCAACAGCAGACAGAAGGCCTGAATATGCACAGCTGCCCCCCACCACTATCTGACATTCTCCAGCAGCAAGCCTCCAGCCACTGCACCCTGTAAGGTGTTCCAGCAAGACACATACTAGCTGCAGACAGTTTGCTAGCTAGTCCATTTTGCATGTTCATGGAGAAAATGCGTGTACCCAGAACTAGGACATCAGCATACACACCAAGCAGATAAGTCAGTGATTGGGCTCCAAAAGAGAACCCATAAATATCACATGTCAAAGACAACACACAGCACTATGGGGGAACCTAGCCATGCCATGGGCACTGCTCAGTCAGGGTGAGAGTGACCTCCCAGGAGGACATGCTGTGGCCACCCTGTTCGTGCAGGTGGTGGCCGGCCACTACAATGTCCGAGCCATTGCCCTATGCTATGTACAGATGGATCCAGGCCAGACCATCCTATCCTGGCTATTCCCACAGTACCTTGCTCCTCATTATGCACATTGGCAAGCCAATACTGGCAACAGTGCTAGCAGTGTGGGCTGTGGAGGGTGTTTGCAGCCACCACACACTGGATAGACAGACACACACTCCCCACACGTATGCCAGCATTGTGCAACTATAGAGGTGTTTGGCAGCCCTGGCCACCGTACCAGTCCTGGGCACGGTGCAGGCATGGCTATGGTACACAATACTGTTGGGGTCACTCTCCAGGTTGGTAAACACTGTCAGACACAAGACCTGTAGCACACTCCACAGATATCAGAAAGGTTGCTATGATGCAGCTCAATCAGCAAATTGTGCTTAACTTTGGAATTGCTATCTGCCAGTAATCATAGCAACCATTTGATAGATGTTTACCGTATTCCCAGGTTTAGGGTGGCATTGCCAAGGTATGCAAGTGCTAGTATTGGGAGATGCACGCAGGGCCCAACATCATGCCGCTCCAGGAGGCATTGGCTAATGGAGCCTGTGGGTGCGGGTGTGTCTGCCCCTGTTGGCCACTGCTTTAGTGCAGAGGTTCCCAACTCCAGTCCTGGTGGGCCAAACACTGTTCGGGTTTTCATGCTGTCCCTCATGAATATGCATGAGATACATCTGCATACCATGGAGGCGGCACATAGAAATGCAGCACATGCATCTTTATTAGAGGCAGCATGGAACCTGAATGGTGTTTGGCCCTCCAGGACTGCATCTGGGAGAATCTGCTCTAGGTAATGCGCATGTTTATGGTGTCTGTGCTCTGTAGGTTTAAAATGTAGGTATTTTGGGCATGTCTACGTCATCTGCAATAAAGGTCCTGTCTGTATTAGCAGGTTTTAGTAGTGGGTAAAATATGGGGGCTGGGTTGGCAGGAACCACAGCTGGGACTTGAACCAGTGACTTTCTGCTCCTGAACACACTGGCTGTGTGCACTGCACCACCATGTTCCCAACGAGATAGTGCATTCCCTGGGGATACCATGACTGTTCGTCAGACAGGGCCTGTCTGTTGCAGTGCATGGCACCCACCTACACAGGGCTAGGCCACGGTCTTCTCTGGGCAGCTGCCACTGCCCCCTCCACCACCACTATCCCTCTGCCACCATGCTGACATGCCCTTCTGCTGGTGGAGCGCAGTCTCAGGCCATCCATTGTGTGGGTAGGTGACTGCCTATGGTGCGGGTTCTGGGGTAGGGATGCCTGCATAGGTGTCCACGCTTCCCCCCAGCACCGCCTGCCAATGTTCCTGCCCTTGGGGGTAGCTGCTGGGTACTATCCCCTGTGACACTGTGGGAAACACAGTCGTGCCCATGTTGGGCCTTCAGCAATTGCTGTCTGGCTGCTCTGCTGTTTCAGCATTCGTATGGGCCAGTTAGGCATCACCCTAGTCCGCACTGTGGCCCAGATGCACCACAGCATGTGCCGCCTGCGGCCCTCCATATCCCCTTTTCCAGCATCTGTCCAGTTTCCCGTTCCAACATGCCCACCCTGCTGTGGCGGGACATGTGCACGCCATAGGACACCTGTCCAATAACAAGGGAAAGCCCTGATCAGAGCTATTTCACTGTGGGCTCATTCACCTTGTATGGGGACGGAGCATAGACCCTTCCACGCTTAATATCTTTTTTTGGGAGCTTTCTCGGTAGTGTTTTTTGCTGTTTCCCAATATTATCACTATTGGCCAGCTTGGTTAGGTTTGTTTCCAGTTTGTTGAGGTCATTTTTAATATTTATGTGCCCTTTTGTTCTGTGCACATGTATCACACTTATCACTTTTTTTTTTGTTTTCCTGCCTATGCTGTACATTGCTGACACTTAAATGGTGTCTCTCCCCTGCAAATGTGCATCTAACGGCAGGTTTTCAATCGCGTTAGGATTCAGCTCTTCAGATCAGCGCGTTAGTGTGAATGGAGCCTCTCTCCACCCACACTCCGCCCATTGTCCCCTTCTCTCCGCCCTCTCTCCACCTTCTGCGGTGTTTTACCACGCCGCGGAACGTCTATGATCGTTAAGTAACTTAACGTGCGTTAACGTTACTTAACGATCGTTAACGTTAAATAACGCATGTTATGTAACGTTACTGCAGTTTAGTAAACATACCCCATAGTGAGAAAACAGTTGAACCCAGTTTAAGATCCAGTGTCTTAATAGCACCCCAAATATCCTTTAGGGTGATATCACCCTCAGAGGGTAGGGTCAGAATCTCACTACCAGATACAGACTGACTTTGTACTATGGGTCTCGGAAAAGAAACAACTACAAATTCTGTTAACTGCTTACCTAGAGACATCAAATTAGCAAAAGTAGATGACATCATAGGGGCTGGACATGGTGGAGGGGTCCTACTGCCCGAACTGAGGGAGACCCTATTAGGCAAGGGCTGCAATGAGACTGGGACTAGGCGGTGGTCCAACAGACTGGCTACCTTCGCAGTACCTCCAACGGCATCGCCCAACACAGCCCCCTCCTTCTTCTTGCATTTACCCATCAACCTAAACACAAAAGAAATTCAAGAAATAAAAATAAAAAGTTGAAAATAGTAAGAAGAAGGGCAACACTGTTATAATTCACTGCTGTGTCACCAAAGGGGCCTATCAGCCCCTTTAGATGCGCCCCTTCAGATGACGACCCTTAGTCACATTCCGCGGTCGTGGAACAAACAGAACAGATATAAAAGTCCCAAAGAGGGAGGGGGGGTTCCTTCCCGCAAGGCTGCCCCCTCCTTGCCGGTCCAGAGAGTCCCGTGAAGCAGCCTCCTCAGCACAACAGTGCAGATTTCAAAAGTCCAAGTGCCAACGATCAGGCATTCAGCATACAACTCCTCTCACCCTCAGAAGCAGGTCCCTACACTAACAGCTTTTACTATATCCTCCATTAATGAATTTCAGAGTTTAATTACGCATTGAGTGAAAAAATATATCTCCAGGAACAAGCAGGAATGTAGTCATCACATATGGGTATCGTCGGTACCGACGGAGCCTGCGCGGGAACGCTCCCCAGCGTCCAATTAGAACACTTTTGGGAGCATCCCACAGCGCCTGCGTGCTGCCTTCCCGCCTTTCCCAACTACCTCTCTCCAGTTCTTCTTTTTCCGTGGAGCCAGCAGGTCATGTTCTTTTATTTTTTTATCTTTTTGTGGTCGCGTCTGCCGTCTTCGACGCTCTACCTGTACCGCCGGTCTTTTCTTTCCTATTTCTAAAAAAATATATATATATTTCTATTTCTATTTTCTTCAGGTGCACCCGCAACTTCCTTGACATGGAAAAACCTGCCTCAGGTTTTAAAAAGTGCACCAAGTGTGGCGATACCATTTCCGTCACCGACACCCATGAATGGTGTTTAAAATGTTTAGGTCCTGACCACTCCATCACGGATTGTGTATCTTGTGCCATGATGTCTAAAATAGGTCAGTAGAACCGAGCTGCCAAGTACCCTGTTTCCCTCTGATGCAGCTTCGGTGGCATTGACGTCTTCCAGGTCTTCTTCTTCCTCCCGTGGATCTCAGGTAAGTAAACATAAATCCAGCCTGTCCTCGAAGGGTAGATCTTCTAAGCATCGAGATGCCTCTGATGTTGCCCTCGAGGATTCTGCACCGGCAAAATTACCCCAGCGGGAGGCTTCAGCTTCCAAAGCATTATCGGGATTCCAGGATGTTCTAGATGGCTCGGCCTCGACAGATCTCCCGGTGCCATGCTCTGGGGTTGGCGGCGTCCATGGACCAGAGAATTCTGAGCATGGAACTCAGTCTGGCGGCTTTCCTTGCGGCATCGACGCCCTTGGTACCACGAAAGACAACTCCACCGGTACCGGCACTAGCACCGGCATCGGTATCGGTATCGGCACCGGCACCGATAGCATCGACATCGGCATCGGTGTCTACTATGCCAGTACTCTGTCCTATGATGCCCTCCAGTACCGATTCTCCAGTACCGGTTATTCCCGGTACCGACCTCGGTTGGTACGGGTATCAGCCTCTGCAGGAGCACTCGGACAGATGATACTTCGAGTCCTCAGAAGAATCTGAGGATTCTGAAAGTTCTGTCGATGCAGAGATACTTCTTCCAGAGGAGTCCTCCTTCCCTAAACGCAGGATGTCTCCTCCAGAGGACATGTCTTTCCAAGACTTTATCAGAGAGGTGGCTCGGGGCCTGTACATCACTGTGGCCCCTGAAACAGAGCCAAGGGCCAAGGAGTTGGAAATTTTACAATATCCCAAAACTCCTAAGGAGGCAGCTACCTTACCCATTCATGAGATTCTATATGATCTCATGTTAAGAATGTGGGAAACACCTCTTACCACCTCTCCTCATTCTCGTAGGTTAGATACTATGTATCGTGTCCCTCCTTGTCCTGGGTTCCATAAGACTCAGCTTCCTCACCACTCTATTGTGGTGGAGTCAGCTATGAGAAGGATTAGAAGTGCAAAAAGACATGCCTCTAATCCTCCAGGACGTGAATGCAGAACCCTGGATGCTTTTTGATGTAGAGTCTTTCAAGCTTCCATGCTTGCTGCAAGAATCAATTCCTATAGTCTCTACATGGGAATGTTCCTAAAGGAGGTCACAGATAATTTACAGACTTTAAGTCCTTTCATTTCTGAGGATAAAAGACAGGACTTTCTCACTTGGGTCAAACATGCCTAAGATGTCTCTAAATTCTCCAACCGTGCAGCCTTTGACTGCTTTGAGTGTATAAGCAGAACCTCGGCTATTGCCATAGGTGCACGTAGAATTGCTTGGCTCCAGGCATCTGATTTAGAGCTCTGGGTACAAGATAAGTTGGGAAATATCCCTTGTACTGGTGAGAACCTGTTTGGGAAAGATTGGCAAGAAAAAGCCAATGAAATAGATGCTGAAAATTCCACCTTGGATAGACTATCCAAGTCCACTGCTGATCCTGTTAGAAAGAAGTTGTTCATTTAAACACCTTTTTCTAAAAAGAAAAGATTTTATCCTGCTTATACTCAGCAGGCATCTTCTGCAGGTCAGTTTTCAACCAAACGTCAGCAACCACCCAAACTGAAGAAAGCAAAGGCTGCTAGGCCTCCACCGGCTCAGCAGCCTCAGCCTCCTCAGGGTCTTTGACTTTCAGCTAGAGAACTTAGCCTTTCTGGTTCTGGAAGGACCAGAACCATCCACCATTCTAGGAAGGTTATGTCATTTTGCCCCCAGATGGGGTCAAATAACAGCAGAGCATTGGACACTCTCCATCATAAAGGAGGGGTACAAACTTCATTTTTCAAGCATGCCCCCTCACACAATAGTGAAGCAGTTCAATTCTTCGACACCTCTCATCAACCTCTTAGGTCAGGAGGTTGCCATTCTTCTTGCCCAAGGGGTGATAGAAGAAGTGCCTCTTCATCAACAGGGCACAGGGTTCTATTCCCCTTATTTTCTTATCCCAGAGAAAACAGGGGGATACAGACCTATATTAGATCTCAGAGAATTGAACAAATTTCTTGTCAAGGAGAAATTCAAGATGATTTCTCTCGGTGCTCTGCTTCCATACCTTCAGAGCCAGGATTGGCTTTGTTCTCTAGATCTCAAGGATGCGTACACCCATGTACTCATCCATGCAACCCACAGAAAGTTCCTTTGGTTCCTTTTTCAAGGAAAGCACTACCAATACAGGGTGCTTCCTTTTGGTCTGGCTTCTGCTCCAAGGGTGTTCACGAAATGCATGGCTGTGGTAGCAGCATTTCTCCATACTCTGGGAATATTCATCTTCCCTTACTTGGACGACTGGCTCATTCGAGCTCCAACACAGTCAGAGGCCAAGACTTCTCTATCCTGCACAATACGTATCCTCCAGTATTTAGGGCTGGTAATAAATATCCCAAAATCCAGTCTGACTCCCACTCAATCTTTAGAGTTCATAGGAGCTCTTCTGGATACCACAAGAGCAAGGGCCTATCTCCCTCAGGCCCATTGCCTTCGCTTAGTGCAGTTAGCTTCTCAAGCAGTGCTAAAGCCTCATCTAACTGCTCGAGAAATGTTGCAATTGCTGGGCCACATGGCATCCACCGTGCATGTGGTTCCATATGCTCGCCTCCACATGAGGGCAGCTCAGTGGACTTTATCCACCCAATGGATCCAGGCATCAGGGTGCCTGTCAGACAAAATAGCATACACAAGTCGCCTCATTTTGTCCCTCCAATGGTGGAGGTCCACTCAAAATCTGTTGCTGGGGTGCCCCTTCCAACAACCCTTACCCCAAGCAACTCTCACAACAGATGCTTCTCCAAAGGGTTGGGGGAGCCCATCTGCAAGACTTCTCCACCTAGGGCACCTGGTCTCCACAAGAGAGCTGTCTACATATCAATCTCTTGGAACTCAGAGCAATTTTCCTGGCTCTGTGAGTGTTCCACTCCCTGCTCAGCTACAAGACAGTCCTCATTCACATGGACAATCAGGTAGCCATGTTCTATGTGAACAAGCAGGGGGGAATGGGCTCTCTGTCGCTTTGCAACGAAGCTTTGCGACTATGGGCCCTCGCCAGAGAGCACCAGATTCATCTGCTGGCAGTATATCTTCCAGGCATTCAAAACTCTTGGGCGGACAGACTCAGTCGAGCTCTCCTTCCACACGAGTGGTCTCTGCATGCAGACCAGGTGACCAGGATATTTCAACTTTGGGGAACCCCAGACATAGACCTCTTTGCAAGTCCGTGGAATGCCAAACTTCCCCAGTTCTGTTCCAGAATTCCGGCTCAGGGGGCTCAGGCCAGGGATGCTTTCCTCCTTTACTGGGGTCAAGATGTCCTGTACGCCTTTCCACCCATTCCCCTAATTCCCAAAACCCTGTTCAAGCTTCAGAGAGACAGAGGCCGCATGATTCTCATAGCTCCACATTGGCCACGGCAAGTGTGGTACCCTCTGCTTCTACATCTCTCTCAAGCTCCTCCCTGGAGTTAGGGTCTGCTCCAGATCTCCTATCTCAGGAGAACAGGATGTTATGGCATCCCAATCCCCAGTCCCTGCATCTCAGGGCTTGGTTGCTGAAGGCCTAGATCTCCAAGATCTTCATCTTTCTCAGCAAGTGAAAGATGTTCTTTATGCTTCCAGAAAACCTTCCACTAGACTTTCTTATGCTTTCAAGTGGAAAAGGTTTACTATTTGGTGTTCATAAAAAGGTATTAACCCCCTTGCTATACCTCTGGAATCTTTACTGGAGTATCTCCTCCATTTGTCTAATGCAGGCCTTAAGACAAATTCAGTAAGAGTCCATTTGAGTGCTATTGTAGCTTCTCTTAAACCTCTAAATGGACAACCTATTTCCTCTCATCCTCTTATAGCAAGATACATGAGAGGCCTCCTTCTAACTAAGCCTCCCATTAGACCACCTCCGGTGGCATGGGACTTGAACCTGGTTCTTGGGCAGCTCATGAAGCCACCTTTCGAACCCTTAGCTACCACCTCCTTGAAATTCCTTTCTTGGAAGGTTATCTTTCTCATTGCAATCACATCAGCATGCCGCATTAGTGAATTGCAAGCACTAGTAGCTAATCCACCTTATACAAGGTTTCATCATGACAAGGTAGTCCTTAGGACTCATCCACACTTTATGCCTAAGGTGATCTCGCCTTTTCATCTCAACCAAGAGGTCTACCTACCTGTCTTTTTTCCAGGACCTCATGCATCAAATGCAGAGAGGAATCTTCATACCTTGGACTGTAAAAGAGCTCTAGCTTTTTACTTACAAAGGACACCGCAACATAGAAAGTCCTCTCAACTCTTGGTTGCTTTTTATCCTTCTCATTTGGGACTTCCAGTCTCCAAGAGAACACTATCTAACTGGATTGCTCAGTGTATTTCTTTTGCCTATCACAGTAAGAAACTTTCTCTGGAGGGCCATGTCACAGCTCACAATGTGAGAGCCATGGCAGCCTCAATGGCTCATCTGAACTCTGTGTCTATTGACGACATCTGTCGAGCAGCCACTTGGGCCTCAGTTCATACCTTCACAGCGCATTACTGCTTGGACAAGGACTCCCGCTGGGATGCCTTGTTTAGTCAGGCCATTCTCAAACACCTGTTCCATACCTAATCAATTCCTAGATGCCAGAGATCCATGGGGGGAAGTGGAGCCCTTCTCAGAGACACACAACTTCTGGGATCTCTCCCTGGCACCTAAAGCTAGGGAGTCCCCATATGTGATGACTACATTCCTGCTTGTTCCTGGAGATAGCATAGTTACTCACCTGTAACAGGTGATCTCCGGAAACATCAGGAATTTAGTCCTCACAACCCACCCACGTCCCCTAGGAGTTGTATCTCTCTATCTCTCTCTTTTCCTTTCCCTCACTCTCTCTCTTTGTCTCAGCTCTAAAACTCAACTGGAAAGAGGCAGTTGGGAAAGGCGGGAAGGCAGCACACAGGCGCTGTGGGTTGCTCCCAAAAGCATTCTAATTGGACACTGGGGAGCGTTCCCGCGCAGGCTCCGTCGGTACCGACGATACCAATATGTGAGGACTAAATTCCTGCTGTTCCCGGAGATCACCTGTTTGTTACAGGTAAGTAACTACGCTTTCCTCATTAGTCTTAAACAGGTTACACTGTAGCTTCATTGCATGTCCCATAGTCTTTCTACTTTTTGATGGCATAAACAATTGATCTATGTTTACCCGTCCCATTCCATTCATTCATTTATAGACCTCTATCATATCTCCCTTCAGCCGGCTGTTTTCCACATTGAAGAGCCCTAACCTTTTAAGTGTCTCCTCATAGGAGTATCCTTCCATCCCCTTTACCATTTTGGTGGCTTTTCTCTGTACCTTTTCTAATTCCACTATATCCTTTTTAAGATACAGTGGCCAGAAGTACAGACAATATTCAAACTGCAGTCACACCATGGAACAATAGAGAAGCATTATAATATCCTTGGTTCTATTCTCCATTTCTTTCTTTATGATTCCTAGCATTCTATTTGACTTCTTGGCTGCTGCTGCTGCACACTGCACAGGGGATTTCAATGTGTTATCCATGATGGCGCCTAAATCCTTTTTCTGGGTAGTGGTTCCTAATTTGGAACCTTGCATCGTGGATCCATAGTTTGGGTTATTCTTTCCTAGATGTATAACTTTGCACTTGTCCACATTCAATTTTATCTGGCATTTGAACATCCAGTCTTCCAATTTATCAGGGTCTTCTTGCAATTTTTCACAATCCTCTTGGGTTTTAACAACTTTGAATAATTTTGTCATCTGCAAATTTGATTACCTCGCTCGTTATTCCCATTTCCAGGTCATTTACGAATATGTTAAAAAGTAGCAGACTGAGCACTGAGTGGGGTACTACGCTATTTACCGGTCTCTATTGGGAAAATTGGCCATTTAGTCCTATCCTCTGCTTTCTTTTAACCAGTTCCTGATCCACAATAATACACTGCCTCCTATTCCATGATTTTTTAATTTCACCAAGAATCTCTCATGAGGGACCTTGTCAAAGGTTTTCTGAAAATCCAGATACACTAGATCAGATGGTTCACTTTTGTCTACCTGTTTATTCATACCTTCAAAAAATATAATAGATTAGTAAGACAAGACCTTCTTTGGCTAAAGTCATGTTGGCTTTTACCCATTAAACCATGACTATCTACATGTTCAGTAATGTTCTTTATAATGATTTCTATCATTTTGCCTGGTACTGACATCAGGCTTACCTTTCCTACGTCACCACTTTTTAAAAATTGGTCTTACATTGGCCATTCTCCAATCTTCAAGTATTACAGATGATTTTAATGATTATTCACATTTACTAATAGTAGGTCTGCAGTCTATTTCAGTTCTTTCAACATTTTTGGATCTATACCATCCAGTCCATGTGATTTGCTACTCTTCAGTTTATCAAATAGTTGTAATACATCTTCCTGGTTTATCGATATTTCTTTCAATTCTTCTGCTACATCATTTTTAAATACCATTTTAGTCATGGATAAAGTCCCTACATCTTCTTCAGTAAAGACTGAAGCAAAGAGTTTATGCAGTCTCTCCGCTATGGCCTTGTCTCCGCTTGTCCCCTCTTAGTGCCCCTTTTATCCCTCTATCATCTAATGGTCCAACTAATTCTCTCATAGGTTGTTTGCTAAAAATGTAGTTGAAAAAACTGTATTATGCATTTTTGCTGCCACAGCAAGCTTTTTTCTAATTCTCTCTTTGCCTACCTTATCAATGTCTTGCATCTAACTTACCAGTGTTTATGTTGTTTCCACTTTTCATCATTTTGATCCTTTTCCCATTTCCTGAAAGTTGCTTTTTTTGTCTACAATAACCTCTCTGACCTCACCTTTAAACCATGCTGGCAATTTTTTGGACTTCTGCTTTTCTTAAAGAATGGAATACAGCTGATCTGGGAATTCAAGAATATATTTTTAAGCAACACCCATGCTTGATGCAAATCTTTAACTTTTTCAGCTGCTCCTATTAGAACTGTCAGTTAAAAAAGACCAAAACCAGGAGAGATCAGATCCTTGAAAATCCAGATTATGGAGGTGAGAAAGAGAACAGATTGATCTACCAAGTCAAAGGCAGAAGATAAATCTAAAGAAACCACAAGAGTCATATTGTCTTGACCAAAAGTATTACATATGTCACTAAGTAAAGCAGTCAGGATAGACTCTGTACTATGACCAGGGCAAAGGACAGATTTTCTGTGGTATAGTGCATTTGAATTGGTCCAATGAGTAGCTAGCTGTGCAAAAACAAGTTTTTCAAGGATTTTGGAGAGGAAGGTTAGATTGGATATATGACATTAGTTTAACACAGATGACCTATCGAGTGAAGGCTTTTTCATGATAGGATGAACTATTGTCTTTCTTCCAGAAATTAGGAACTGTACTGGACGACAGATTGGTGTTAATAATGGTTAGAGCAAATGGAAGAAGTGCAAGTGAATCAGGAAGAAGCCAGGTCAAGGGCATCGGGTCGAGCACACAAGTCGTTTTCCTGGAGGAAGCAAGAAGCTTGGAAAAGGTGCACATTGTACTAGCATCAAATGCAAACCAGAGGTGAGGCAAGGGAAGCCAACTGAGATTTGGATAGCAAAAATTAGTTACATTGAAATTGCTAGATGATGAGTGAGAGGAACAGGGTACAAACAAATAGGTCGAAGAAGAGTCAGGATCTTAACATAAGGATTTCAGTCCAAATATCAGATATTTTACTGGAGACGTATGTGGCCAGTTGTTCAGAGGATGGGGTATCAGTCTGAGTGGCTGAAATTGAGGGATAGAGGAAGAAAGAAACCACCGAATCTAGTTGTTTGGGGTGATTGAAGGATGATTCAATAGATTTGGTGAAGAAATCGTATTTTGTCAACATAATCTTGGAATGGTAGATCAAATAACAATGTTGGAAGGCTTCCACCGAGGCAGGAGTGCACAGCTTGCACCAGCAGCTTTCCTTTCTCCTCAAATGGGTGCAGAAAAGATGTAGGCCACGATGATACCATGGATGGTGTTTGCATGCTGCTGGGGTTTAAGTGGGGTTGTCTTACTCAGAGTAGGGGAAAGAGTAGAGTGCCATGTATCTACTTGTTCATCAACAGAAAGGATAGAGAAATTATGGGGGGGGGGGGGGAAATGTCAGTAGATGTAAAAGATAGTATGCTTTGATCTGTGAGCCTATGAAAGAGGGAAAGCACTGATGCACTTGTAAGTGGAGAGTAATTTCTGAGGAAACATGGTGGAACACAGTTCCAGCACTTCTTTTCAAATTCCAGAACAGCAAGTGTCCTGTTCCAGCCCCCTCCCTTCCAGGCAGCCTGAAGGGAAGAGAAAGGGAGGGGATGAGGCTGGAGTAAAGCAGAGAACAACCACTCTACTCCTAATCGAGGCCCTCTACTATTGCTCTGACCCTGGCCAGCTTGCCTCCTCCCTCCCCAGTTTCACAGTTTCATTTCTTTTTTATCTACAAATTAAGCCCTGCTTGTAACAATAGGTCAAGAGGGCAGGGAAGGAAAGTGAAGGTAAAAAAATATACATAGATGGTCTGTCCAAGCGAAGAGTACCTCACCAAGCGCAAGAGGAGGGGAGGAGAAATCAGTGCTTGAAATAATGAATGCAGTGGACTAGAGGAGTAGCCTCGTGGTTACAGCACTGGCTTGGGAACCAAGAGATCAGGGTTAGATTCCCACTAGCACTCCTTGTGGCCTTGCGCAAGTCACTTAACCCTCCATTGCCTCAGAAGAATCCAAGTTATCAATGTCCCTGTTTAATGTACATTACCAAGTGTAAGTTACAATGTAAACTGCTTTGACTGAAATGATAGAGTGGTGTAAACAACCTGATAAATAAAACAGGGCATGCAGCAGCACCCATGGACATTCAGTGCAGATAAGAAAAAAAGTCTATCATGTAGTGTTCCTGGTGAGAAGAAGTGAGTATTATAACCCCCAAGGATTAATCAAGGTTATTGAATAGTAGTTTTGGAAAGAGTAAGTAATAATTGGTTCTAGGCCAAACAGCTAATGAAAGGAGTAGGGTTGCCAACTGGCCGGTTTTCAGCCGGCCTGGCCGGTTTTTCCATGGCCAGGCCGGCTGCCGGCGCAGAGGCAAAACCGGCCCTTGAAAAGCCGGTTTTTTTGCTCTGGCCGCAAGATCGGGAGCGGCCAGAGCAAAAAAACCAGCTTTTCTGCCAATCCGGAGGGCTTCAGAGGGAGCCGGGGAAGCCCGCGCGAGGCCCCGGCTCCCTCTGAACAGCCGCCAGCGTGAAGAGCCTTTACCTTCACGCTGGCGGCTGTTCCTGTGAAGCCGCGATTGGTGGGAAAGGTTAAAGGCAATGCCCTTTAACCTTTCCCAGCATTCGCGGCTTCACAGGAACAGCCGCCAGCGTGAAGGAAAAGGGTCTTCACGCTGGCAGCTGTTCAGAGGGAGCCGGGGCCTCGCGCGGGCTTCCCCGGCTCCCTCTAAAGCCTCAGACAGCCGCGGGTCTGGGGAGGGGGGGGGGGGGGCCAAGGACTGCCTGGGCTGTGTTGGGGGAGGGGGCCTGGACTGGAAAAGGGCTAGGAGGGGGGAATTTGACTGGAAATGGGTTGTGATGGGGGGGGGGGGACCTGGACCGGAAAAGGGCTATGGGGGGGGGGACATGGACTGGACTGGAAAGAAATGGGCTGTGATGGGAGGGGACCTGGACTGTAAAAGGGCTATGGGGGGGGGGACATGGACTGGAAATGGGTTTTGATGGGGAGGGGGACCTGGACTGGAAAAGAGCTAGGGGGGGGGGACATGGACAGGAAATGGGTTGTGATGGGGAGGGGGACCAGGACTGGAAATGTGCAATGGGTGGGCGGGGCACCTAGTAGAGGAAATGGGCTATGGCGGAGGGAGGGGGAACTTGGACTGGAAATAGGCTGGGATTTGGGGGACCTGGACTGGAAATGGGTTGTGAAGGGGGGGGGACCTGGACTGGACAAGGGCGATGGGGGGCCTTGGAATGGAACGAAATGGGCTGTGATGGGAAGGGGGACCTGGACTGTAAAAGGGCTATGTGGGGGGGGGGGACATGGACTGGAAATGGGTTGTGATGGGGAGGGGGACCTGGACTGGAAAAGGGCTATGGGGGGGGGGGAGAGAACTGGACTGGAAATGGGCTATGGTGGAGGGAGGGGGAACTTGGACTGGAAATAGGCTGTGATTAGGGGGGCTAGGACTGCAAATGGACTGGGATAGTGGGGGGGGGGTAGGACTGCAAATGGGCTGTGATGGTGTGGGGGGACTCCGACTGCAAATGGGATGTGATGGGGGGGGGCCTAGGACTGGAAATAGGCTGTGATGGGGGACTTGGACTGGAAATGGGCTGTGATTGGGGGGGGGCTAGGACTGGAAATGGTCTGTGATGTGAGGGCTAGCACTGGAAATGGGCTGATGAAGAGCTGGAATAGGACTGGAAATGGGCTGATGTGGGGCATGGGAGAATGGGATTAGAAGGGAGTGGATGCTGGGTGGGTCTAGAACTACAGTCAAACCTCGGTTTTCATGATTAATCCGTTCGAAAAAGTCTGACTAAAACCGAAACGTATGAAAACTGAAGCAATATTTCCCATAAGAAATAATGTAAATCCAATTAATCCGTTCCAGACACCCAAAAATATTCACAAAAAATACATTTTATAGAGAATAACTATATTTTTACATACAGAAAACAATGAAAAATAAATATAAATGACTAATGAAATGGATAAATGAACATTTAACATCACTGAAAGCAAGCTAAGTACAGTACTGTACAGTACAGTATGTTAACATCTGGCCTTAGCCACCCCTGACAAGCTGCTGTGCCCAGCTCTCTTCGGAATCACATTGAATTCAGTCCATTAAAATACCTTTACATTATCTGCTCAATGCTTCAGAATGGCAGAAAATCTTAATGATATAGCTTCAGACGTACCCTGCAAGAGAAAGAACTGCCTCCCACATTCATGCAACATCTCCTGCTTACGTTGACAGCTTTTCTTCCCTGCTACCGGGACAAAATCTCAGTCAAAAGACGTTGAAAACCGAAGCAATGCATGAAAACCGGGACAAAATCTCAGTCAGAAAAGACGTTGAAAACCGAAGCGTATGAAAACTGGGGCAAATGAAAACCGAGGTTTGACTGTATAAGGGAACTGATTTTGGGGGAGGACTAGAATAGATGGGGAATGAGTGGAGAGGGGAAAAATATTTTGTGTGAAAGAAAAGTCTATGATGGGCTGGGTATTGGGAGAGTGAGGGGCTTGAGAATGGAAGGGTGAAATTTAAATGGATGATAAAGGAATAAGGAAAGAATTGGGGGAAAGAGCAAAAGGGAAACAATCAGTATGTTAAAGCAGAAATAGAGAGAGAATGGAAAACATCTAAAAGAGAAGAAAGGACAAATGGATAGCTCGCAGAAGACCCGAAGAAACCAGAAGAAAGTGACTGGAGCAATTGCAACTGAAAAATAAAACACCCAAACAGAAGGTAGAAGAATACTTTTTGTTTTGAATTTATTAGCTGGAATATGTTTGGTCTGGGAAGTGTGTATTGATAACATCTTTGCGTTTTTGCTTAGTGCAAGAGGAAATTACTTTATAGTTTTATTTCTCCAGTGTTGTACATTTCATGTTTGGATTTTGGGGTTCCCAGTTTAATTATTATCTGACCAAGGAAGTTAGCCTACACGTATCCTCGGTAATTTTTGTGGGCGGGGCTGGGGGCGGGGCAGGGGTGGGACTAGGGGCGGAGAATGGGTGGAGCATGGCGAGCCACAGGTGTCGGGTTTTTCTTGGTCAAAAAGTTGGTAACCCTAGAAAGGAGGGATATAAACAGAGAAGATGAGAATTTAGGGGACAGAAGAAAAATACAAGCAATGACTCAGTATAGAGAAGAGTAGGGGTGAAAATTCTACTACAAACAAGGAGGATCTAAATATAAGATCCACTCCACCACCAATTCTTGATGAGCAGGGGACCAGAAGTGCACTACAGGTTGGTGGGAGACACCGGTATAGGATACAATCCTCATTGTCCTTTGGCCAGGATTCAGTAAGAAAAAGAATGTCAACCAAGCTGAGTAACAGTAAATCAGATATCAGGGAAGTTTTAGTATGTAAAGAGCGGCAGTTAAGCATGGCACAGTGACAAAGTGCAGAGTGGGAGGGAATTGGAGAAGAACGATATATGATAGAAGTGCAGCAGATCAAGTTACTCACATATGAGCCAGCTTTGAAGTGAAAAGGGAGCAAGGGACACCTTCCCATAGAAATGGAATATAGGACATAAGATATGGGGAGAGCAGACAGCAGAGAATAGGCAGAATCCAAGCAGAGCCATCAGGAGCAACAGATGGGTAATCTTCTTGGCAATGGACCCTGTTGATTAATGGTGGTGTCACGGCTTGGCTCAGGAGTTGCCCCACCGGGGGGGGGGGGTCATTCCATGCAGCATTTAGTAGGGATGTATGTCTGGTCTGGATGTACATCCCCACCAAACACTTGTGCCTGCTGCAGAACCCAAAGCTCCCCATACGTGCAGTGGAGATGTGCGGGGAGCTCTGGATGGGGGCAGGAGGGGGAGGACTGGAGGAAGAGCATGGGTGGGGCAGCCGTGGGACCCTGACCCCGGAGTAGCAAGGATGGCCAGGTAACTTATTCAACATCAGAATAAGTCACTCTGAGGGAGGCGATTGCCAGCGGAGGACCCCCCCCCAACCCAGGTGAGCGGCAGTGGGAGGTTCCCCGCAGCCTCAACCAAGTCTTGGCAGGCTCTATCAGGGGTCAGGTGGCAGGGAATAGCACCTTCAAATCTTTATGGGGAATCGGCGCTCTTGCAAGGTGACCCAGTGCCATGGCACCAGGATGCCACAACACCGATGCTCCATGCAAGAGCATTGGGAGGGTTGAACAGGGAGGGAGACAGGCATGCAGCGGGACTGAATTGGGGCATGCCCTGCTCTTCCAGGCCATTTGCATCTGATTTTGCTCCTGTAGGAACATCTAGCTCCTGTGGGTACAGAATCGAGTGCAAATCGGTCCGTCCAGCTTTTGGACGTCTGGACGGGCTGGATGTGCCTCGATCAGAATGGGGCCCAGCAGCTTGCCAAAGGAGCACATCCTGCTCCATGGATGTGCACTGCCGTGATGCAAAATGCCATGATGCTGTTAGTTTTAAAGCAGCAATTAAGAAAACTTGCTGGTATGTCGATCACATGACCAACGATGTTAGGTTGAATGGGCACTCTCACCAGAGCTCTATGCACTGAATCAGAAAAATGGTTCAGTGATCATGTGAATCAGAAAAACTGCAATACACAACATGGACACAGAGTCAGCAGCACAGGCAAGAGCAAGGCAGGAGCAAAGGACAGGAAAGTATATTGATTCAGGTACACAGGGGCATATTTATTGAATGTGGGCCTCCACTGCTGGAGCTCACTAATTGGTGTCCCCTTGGCCAGGGGTTGAGGCAATCCATGGATCTGAGGAGCTCTTGTGATTTTCCCAGGTGTGGTAGGTTGTTGTTGCTAGGACAGTTGAGGTACTCAGTCTGGGGGCAGTTTGGGATTCTATCACCTCCATGATGTGTTCTTCTAGAGCACCTCCCAGCAGAAAGGAGCATTGGGATCCCTCTGTTGGTGGATGTCTGTGACCCCCTCCCAAATGTGGGCAGACAACAGGGGGTTGTTCAGTAGGGTGGGTCACAGGGGTACTGCCTAACCCTAGTACCCCCATCCTTAGGCTGCCCTGAGCATGTGTGCAGATTGTGCTTGGTGTCCAGAACTCCTAGCTCTGGCACCCTCTTTTCCCCAATATGGAAAAACACACTCTACAATGGTTATAGTACTGGCCAAGCCATGATCACAGAAAGAAATGAGAATCCACCAAAGGCTTTGTACTTTGCTCTCTGCAGTCTAGGTGAACAGGTACTCTTGAGTCTTAGAATGAGGGGTTCATATCCCTATCCCTGATGATGGACACTGTGGACACACTGCCTGATCTCATACAAGGCCCCCTGCATTTCCAGATGCCACTTTTGCACCCTATCTCCTACAGTTAGGAATGTAGCACATACTCTCTACATGTCTTTGTTTTGCTGACTTGCATACCCTGCCCTCTCATACTTTGCCCCTACTCTATGCTCAGAGCTCTGCAGGCAGATGGGCCCATTCTCAGTCAACTCTCTGTATCAGTTGATACCTTCACAGTGTTTCCTTTGTCCCCCACTGCCCTATTATCGTGCCTATAGCTTTCCTTTACCCGCCACATGGTACGACTGCACACATGTGCTGCGGCATCCATTTACTAATACTGCACTAGTGATGTGGCTAGTGCCGGTAATAGTGTAGTGTCTTACTGTGGCCGCTGGGCTCCTGCATGGTAGGAATGTGTGATTTTCACATGTTAACTCCACGCTCCCTGCTGCACTTCAGTAAACATGCCCCTAAGTTTGTACCTGAAGCAATAAAGGGTTAAGTGAATTGCCCAAGGCCACAAGGAGTGCCAGTGGAATTTGAATGTTGGTCTCTTTGGTCATAGTGCTCTAACCACTAGACTACTACTCCACTCTGACACTTTAATAGGTTAAACCCTACTATATTTCATAACTTACATTCTATTGTAACACCACCATTCTTGTTTGTGGATTGATATATTGTAAGTCTTATTTTCTGTTTAACTGTTGTTCTCACTGATTCTTTCATAATAAATATATAACATCCTAAGTTGCCAATTTTCAAAGGCACTATATGGATAGTTCCAATGAAAATGTCTCTAGCCACTTTGGCATCATTGGGGTCATTCTGAGCCACGAATAATGGGGATGGACGTCCCCTTCGGACATCCATCCCTGCTATTCGGCCCCCTCCCCATACGAACAAGGTGTTTGTATGGGGAGGCTAGATTTTTATTTTATTTTTTTATTTGTTTGGTACATTTTTCTATACCGCCCCTTCCAGAGATCAGGGGCAGTTTACAGGGAACCCAACAACAGTTTACATATAACAAGAAATAACTTTTGTACAAGATAACATTTTACATAGAACTGGGGACGACTTTTGTAGAGGATAACTTGGGTTTCTTAACAAGTTTAGATATAGTAGCTTAAGAACGTAGCTATGTACAGGTTAACTCCATGCACGAGGTCTTTGTGCTTGTTTTGGGTTGTCTTAGTCATGCCTTGTCATGGTTGTATTGTGTGATGGGCTAGCCTGGCAGTGTGTGGGTTTTTAGGTGCGAGCTTTCACTACCATAGTGCATGGTGAAGAGGTAGGTTTTGAGCTGTTTTCTGAAGTCTTTGAGGTCTTTTGTTGCATGGATGTGGAGTGGGAGGGAGCTCCAGAGGCTGGGAGCAGTGTATGAAAAAGCTCTGGAGCTGGTGGTTTGTTTCGTTTTGTGGATAGATGGAGAGACTATTATGGAGTGTAGGGCATTTTCCCTACGGGATCTGGTATTCGCAGGAGTATGGAGAAGGGTTGAGAGAAAGGAGGGTGCAACATTGTTGATGAGTTTGAATGTACTCACGAGTAGTTTGTATATTATTCAGCTTTCTATTGGGAGCCAGTGTAAGCCATACAGAAGTGGTGTGACATGGTCAGTTGGTCTGGCTTTGCAGGTGATTCTAGCTGTGATGTTGTGTGTTCGTTGGAGTACGTGTATGTTTTTTTCTGGTAGACCCTGCAGCAGGCTGTTGCAGTAGTCAAAGTGGGGGGTGATGATGGCTTAGATGACTGCTCTGAAGTTGTTTTCTTCGAGGAGGGGTCTTAGATGCTGTATGGTCTTCAGTTTGTATAGAATTGTTCTGGCTGTTTGTTTCAGGTGACGTATCATACTCAGTGATGTATCGAGGGTTATACCAAGGTATTTGACTTCTTGCTTGATTGTAATTTTGGTGTTCTTGATGGTGATGGTTTGGGGTAGTATTGCGTCTCGGTTCCTCGTGATGTGAAGTGCCTCGGTCCTTTTGTAGTTTAGGTTGAGATTGCTGGATTTTAACCAGGAGTCAGTTTCTTTGATGCATTCAGTTAGGTTGTTGTAGGTGGGGATGTTTACATCTATCGGAAGTGACAGCATGATGTCATCCGCATAGATGTAGTACTTTGGGGATTCTTTTCCTATCTGGATCCAAAGCTTGCGGTCTGTGATGTAGGATTTAAACCAGCGTAGAACCATATCTCCCATGCCAAGGTGGTCCAGTCTTGTGATGAGGGTTTTTTGGTTTATGTTGTCAAAGGCTGAGGCAACATCTAGTAAGACTAGGAGAAAGGCATGGTTGGGATTATCTATGCCTCGGATAAGGTTGTCCGTTAGGGCTAAGAGCAGGGTTTCAACACCGTGGAATGAGCGGAAACCATATTGGTGGGTTCCAGGGGGGCGTTGGTGTCGAGGAAGTCTTAGGGGCTTGTTTACAAAGCCGCGGTAGCGGTTTGCGAACGTCATCGGCGCCGCGCCCCCATTGTTTACAAGGGGGCCGCGGCTGCGATCGCGATCACGAAGCACTACCGCGGCTTTGTAAACAAGCCCCTTAGAGTTGGTTAAGGACAGTTTTTTCAATTATTTTGCTACAAATGGGAGGCTCGCACTTGGTCTATAGGCGCTTGGCTCATTCCTGTTGAGAGTCTTGTTTTGAGAGTCTTGTCTTGAGTCTGGACAAACAGAGGATGTTTTTAGGTTGGCGGGCATGATTCCTTGGAGTAGGGATTGGTTTATTATATGAAGGAGATATGGGTCGAGTTCAGTTTTGGTTGTTTTGATCCATGATACAGGGCATGGATCCAGGGGGGAGGTGGTTGTGTTGATGCTAGATATTAATTTTAGGAGGTGCTCTTGGTCCAGGGTGTGGAAGGTGGTCCAGACTTTGGGATTTGTTTGGGGGTCAGGTGGCGAGAGGATGGAAACGTAGTTTTTGCTTCTGAGTTTGTCGGTAAAGTGGTTGGCGAGGGTGGAAGGTTCCACGCTGCACATGTCTGAGTCATTTTGGTTGGTTTTTGTTAGAGATCAAACAATGGTGAATAGCTCTCTGGGTCGATTCAGGGCTTTGTTGATGACTCTGGTGTGATGCTCCTTTTTGGTTTTGTTTAGTGCGTCCTTGTAGACTGTGAGTAGGTTATTGTATTGGAGTTTGTTCTGTTGGGTATGTGATGTGCACCATTTCTTCTCGAGTTTTCTCAGTTGTCTCTTGAGTTTTAGGAGTTCTGGGGTGTACCATTTTTCTGAGCATTTTGGTGGGCGGTTTGCATGATTTGTAGATTGAGACGCTGCTCTTTGTATGGTGTTGTTCCATGTGGCTAGCGAGGTGGTTAGGTCAGTGGTATCCTTTGAGAGCTTTGGGTATGATGTTGTGGAGGAAGGTGTCTTTGTTGAATCTGGCAGGAAGGGGCTGGTGCGGAAGGGGAGTTAGGGTGGGCAGTGGATGGTCCGCGGCCCCGGAAGTAAAGGGCCGATTCCGACATCGGTCCTGTACGTCTGGAGCTGGCAGACTGGACGGGGGACTTATTCCACCTTGGAGGTGGAATAAGTCCCCCTAGACGTCGGGGGATGGGAGGCCTGGACTGGAAAAAAAGGTGAGCCAGGTGCAGGAGTTTCCCGCAGCTTGACCCTGGCCATGGAAGGCCAGATTGGGGGTCAGGCTGCAGGTAAAGGGTAAAGTGGTCGGCAGCCAGGGATCACGGCTCCTGAATGGAGCCACGGTGCTATGGCAACTAGACAACATGGCGCTGCGGCTCCATTCTGGAGCCTAGACATTATCCCTGCTGTTTATTCCCTCGCCCCATGGCTAGCAGAAGGAAGGGCTCCTAGGAGTGCATCAGTTTTCTCTGAGCAAGAGTCAATCAATCACACAGATTTATCTCACAAGACTGACCCCAACCCAAAAAAGGAAAGTGAAACGTTCTTAACTACCCTTTTTTCTGACAGCCACAAGGTGGGGGAAGGAGAAGGAGTCAGGATAACGTTCACTCGTAATTCCTCAGACTGTTCCCACGCTCTTCGTTGCTGTCTTACCTGAGTAGCCACAACCGCAGAATTCCTCTGTTCCGGGTGGTAGGGGAGAAGGCGGAGCAGCTGGCAGGACCTGGAATGGGAGAGAAATGGTAATTATTTCCAGAGCCACAATCTGGGAAGTGTGTATGTAATGACGGGTGCGCACAGCCACTGCTGCTAGTGTGAGCTCAGGCAGGGGCAGCGCAAGAGAGGTGAGTGCAGGCAGAGCGCTAGGCTCAGCTTGGTGTGCACTTCTCTTGCAATGGAACGCAGGTGGGAGTTGTTGTGGAATCCGGGGTTAGCAGGCAGTGGTGGTGCCCCACTGTCGGGGTAAGACCCTTCCCCAGCACCACGCTGAAACTGTCAACCAGATGCACCAGGTTAACTCTTTTTTTAAACCATAGGTTTATAACTTTCTTTTCACAAGATAAGAGAGATTAATATCATTGATGTGCTGAAGATTAAAAGATAAGGTGGTAATTCATACATTTTTATAGGATTGTTGTGGGAGGGATGGTGTTGCAATGATCTTGAGTGTGGGGTCATAACGCTAAAGGTTCATCTAGGGAGCCTAATACCCTTACAGTGAGCCAGCAGCAGTTATATGTTTTTTGCAAACATCACAGCACTGAAATTCTTACTGTCCTTTTTCTAACCTCAGCATGCTGACACCCTAGGCAACTGCTTGATACTTTTATTAAAGGTTTTTCTAAGGGTCAAACTTTTATTGTGTTATTTTAAGATGTTTCCATCTTCAGCACAACTGGCTACTCTGCTTTGCTATGGAGACTACAAGAATTGGACCTCATCTCATAGATGTCGATGTGCTTCTAATCTTTTCTTACGGCAGAATATACAGTAACAGGTCAGATCGCCAACACAGTTTCAGATCGGTAGAGCTCATATTCTGGGGTCAGTGGCTGAAATTCAAATGAAGGACCCCCAAGCAAAATGTTATATATGCTAATCATGTGTGACATGTTTAAGGTCTGTTCTGTTCACTACTGTTTGTCTGCAGGTGATATTATAGTATGTATTCCATTTTTACCAGCTAAGGCATTTCATTGTTATTGATTTGCACTGTCATTGATGTAATGGTGGTTGGTTTGCAACAACTACTACTACTATTGAGCATTTATATAGCACTACCAGTTGTACGCAGCGCTGTACAGACATAATAATAAAGAGACAGTCCCTGCTCATCAGAGCTTACAATCTAGTCAAAATTCGGGAAAAACACCTAAGTCAATATTGAGCTGTTGTAATTAGTATTTTTTAAAATTGCCAGTCACAGCAGTTAATAGAAATCCAGATATTCAGTTTTGGTATCAGCATAGCGATTGGCACTAAAAATCCAGATTGAGCAGTGACTGGAAGAATTATCTGGAAAGTGACAATAATCAGTGCCAGTATCTTGATAATTTAGGACTGTGCTTTTGCTATCCTCGGTTATCTAGATAGCATCACTGAAGATCCCTGCTATCTGGATAATTTCCACTCTGCCCATGGACTACCACAGTTTTTTTAGGATTCCTATTTAAAGCAAATGTGTTATCCTGGATGAATACGTTTTAGGTCTCAAGTGAAGAATGATTCAAAAGCATGTTTCTATAAATAGTGACTACTACGTAGATTCAATCATTACTTGATGTGTCGGACCTTCACTCTGTGCAACAGGGATTGACTGTTACAGTACTAGATTTATTGGCCATCTAGTTACTACCATGCAATTGGCTCTAAATACTGTGGGTCAGTTTGGGACTGGTATACATTACTCTTCATCATTAATCTCTGCATTGCTAGCAATTAAATATTGTTTGCCATTTAAAACACTGGTGATATTTTTACAGATTTACATTTCATGGCGCCTTCTCACATGAGGCAGCATCTTCCTTTAATCAGACAGGGTGTTATTTACTATCAGCAGGGTCAGGTTTTTTAGCTGTGCCCACCACAAAACTGCAATTCAGTCTTTACCTGGAGCCAAGGCTTTTGCAATTACTGGTCCGCATTTATGGAATGCCTTGCCGACTAAATTGTGATTGCAGGCTGATCTTTTAACTTCTGAAAGAAGGTCAAAAGAATCCTTTTGACTCAGCTTTTGAAGAGGGAGTTTTAAATGGTTTTAGGTCTGCTTGGCGTTCACATTATTTTGTACAGTGGCCTTTATATGTACCTGGTATTTCTTGTAAATAAACCAGTAAAGATGAAAGGCATCAAATCTGTTATTAAACTTTTAATTAAACTCTACGGAGGTGTGGTGGAGAGTTTTCAGTCAATTGAATTTTTCAGTAGAAAAGTCTGAAGTTTGTGGGACCAAGGAGGGTGCATCCCTGCAAACATCCTTGATGATCTGTGAAAAAATGAATACTGGCGAGAAGACAGTGGATAGGTAGTGAGGGATTTTGCAATATTTTTGTCTTTTCGGAAATTTATATTTTTCCCTTCTCCCTTTCTTCAAAATACCTATTTTGAGGAGAATAATTTTTGAGAATCTGAGAGGTTTTTGACTATGAATTTGTGTCTATTTCTGAGTATATTTCAACAAAAAGGAGGGAGCCTGGTGTACCCAGCTTGGGACCATTGTGAAAGGGAGAAGGAACAGTCATTGAAGACACTGGCACATTTTGGATCCAGTAGTAGGCAGTGGTGGGATTCAAAAATCTTACGAATGGTTTCTGTATCATCTTACACACAGTCTGTATTGTTCTAGTACATAAGGTCAGTGAACTGCAGTGATGGGAATCAAAATTTTTGAAAATAGTTTTTTCTCATCTTGCTCCCCATTTCAATGTAGAAAATAAAAAACAAACGTGGAGCCCGATTCATATAGGAGGATATCTTGGCCATCCAGATGTCCCCGAGGAAGATGGGCCCATTTGGACCTGATTCTGGACTGTAGGAACAAAATGTTCCCGTGGTAACCAGAATCGGGCCTGAGGATAGCCTGGCGTGCTCCTGCAGCCTGTGGGGACGTCCTCCCCGCAGGCGCCCCTGACTCCCGTAGCTTCAGTCCCCCTTTTCCCCACTGCCCAACCCATGATTGGCCTGCCAGGGACAGCATCAGGTGGTGGGAACCCCCCGTACCTGGCTCTGGCATCGGGGGGGGGGGGGGGGAGGGGATCCCCGGGCCCTACCGCCAGTTTTGTGTTGCTTATTCCACCTTTGAGGTGGAATAAGCAGCACATCCCTTTGACTGGCAGGATGTACAGGTCTGCGACCTGAATCAGCCCTGTGCATCCTGCCAGGCTGGACCACTCCCACTCCACCCTGATCCTGCTCCCTGCTCCCCATGCTCAGGACATATGGGGAGAGCCGGAGGGGGAATCGGGCCTGGATGGCTTGTAGGACTGAATGTCCCCGCAACCCACATCCCAGAATCGGGCCCATAGTTTATTAATATTTTGTTTTTCCTTCAAATACTTCAAAACTGCAAGATGATTTGTGTATTGTTAGATAGTAACCAGTTTATATTGTGCTGTTGTGGCTGCTGAGCTTACTTCAGTCTGTTTGTCGGTGCGGGTGATTTTCCTTGCTCACTTCACTCAAGGCCACTCTAAATGGCTCTTAGGTGCAGGCTTGTTCCAGGCTCCTTTAAATGTAAAAGTCCGGGTGATGTTGCTGAGTGGGGAGGAACTTACTTCCTGGCTCAGTAGCAGTACTGATTTATTACTCGGGCTCTGATCTCTCCTGTAGTGTCGGTGTTGATTTGTAGGTGAGAGGGGGTGCCTCCTAGATAGCTTCTGGCTGCTCCAGATGTGTGGGAGAGAGGGAGTATGGCTGCGGTCTTGAGCACACCTGAGGCTTCTTTAAATTTAAAAGTCCTGCTGGATGGTGTTGCTGAGCAGTTTGGCAAACTCAGGAAATTCTAGGAACAAGTTTGTGCGAACTGGTGCAAACCGGCTAAATCCCACCACTGGTAGTAGGCCTGACTACAAAAGCAGAGAGAAGTACTTGCTTGTTTAAAGTGGACTTTAAATGGGATTTTTATTTAAAGGAATTAATTTCTGCTATTTTTCTTTGAACCAATTTTCCTTTTCAGAATCACTCAAGTTTTGTTGGATGTTTTATTGTCTTCTTCTGTATGCAGCTTAAAATTTTTGGCATTTTACCAAATGAAAGCAAATTCTATTAAAAAGCACACATCCCGTAGACTTGGGATATGGGATGATAAGTTCATGTATATAAATTTAAATATGAAATTATTTGAATATGTTGGCATATTGAATGATATTGATCTATTGAAAAGTGCTGTTTACTGACGATTGTAAAGTGATATCATTGGTAAGAAAATTTAACAGTGTTTGTGGGGACTTCTATACATGTTTAATTGTGATGTTAAATTGGTGGGGTTATGTAACTAAACATTAAATTGTTCATTATGATATATGATTTTTAAATAAAAAATATTTTTATAACACACTGATATAATTATATTCTTTATGACATGGTTTTATGTCTTTAATATGTGACTATAACTATTGAATTATAATTATTATAAGTGGTTTTTTGCATTGTGTATTTTATTTATTTACATTTTCTTATATACCATGCTATTCTGCATCAGTGTGGTTTACATTGAACAGGGCATTATAACTTGGAGATAACTATTTTTTACAGGGGACATGGCTATAGAGGGTTAAGTGGCTTGCCCAAGACCACAAGGAGCACCTGTGGGACTAGAAGCCCCAGTCCTTCTGGCCCAAGGTTGCTGTCCTCTAGTGGGATTTGAACCCCTGACCTTCTGGCCTGAAATACCTTGCCCAACCACTAGGCCACTCCTCCATGTGTGTTAATTATTTGCAAATTAGTGGTGATTTTTTTATAATTGGTCTTTATATGCTGCCATCCACTATGTTACTGTTGAAAAGTTTAGTGCTTGTCTGGGATTTTTATACTGCATATTTGAGTTTCATATTATAGAGATTTTAAATGAATGTTGTAATTTTTTTCTCCTTTTTTGATTTGCCATTGTAAACTTTTTTAATGCAGCACTTTCATAAGAGGTATATAAAGTTAATAAATGAAACTGCTAGGTACGTATGACCTAGATTGGCCACTGTTGGAAACAGGATACTGGGCTTGATGGACCTCGGTCTGACCCAGTATGGCATTTCTTATGTTCTTATGTTCTTATGAAATCAAAATGCAGAGATGTCAGGAATGCTGCACATTCAAATTCCTAAAGCTCACATATTCAAATCACTAAATCATAACTACATCTTTTCTATCTTTTATTATCTGGACTGCTCAGACTCTATAGCCCATTTTGCAGGATTTGAGTATAAACTATTATGTGCTGGCTGGAGGGTGCACTTCTACATTACCCTGCGAGCGTGAGGGTATTGGCTGAAGACTGTTCCTCCCATGGGAGGCATTCAGCACTCTGTGTGCATTTGGGGTATGCAGAGCCTAGGCTCTTTCATTAACATTTGGGGACCATGGGTCAATTTTAGCTAACCATGCAAAAAGCTGCTCATACCTCCTGAAAAAGCCCTGGTCAGATTTATTAAGTTAGTCCAATCAAAGATATTACCTTCAACTTTGTTTGCCCTTTTTTTTGCCTATGCTAGTGTGGAATAGCGCTACAATATTATGCATGCTTGAAGAAACTCTAGATCTTTTTTGCCAATTTTCTTAGTAAGAGACTTTGGGGACCTCACATTCTGTGTTCTATGTGAGGCTTGTGTCGGTCTGTATCACATAACTCAGCTCACTGACGTTGCTTTTTGTTTGGTTTTGTTCTCCGTTTCTTCTCTTGTGCACTAACTTTCTTCTCTGCATCCTATGTCCTTTCTTTATTTGGCCTGTCTTTTTCTTCTCCTTCCCAACCTTACCCTTCCTTCCTCAGTCCCTTTTCCTCTCCTCTTCTCTTCCACACACCCTCCTTCCCTATTTCCTCTGCCTTCATTTCCTCCTCATTGTTCTCTGTTCTCCTCCCTCATATTCTCTCCTCTCCTTTCTCACTTTCTCAGCCTCATTCTCATTTCCGCTGTGCATCCTCTGCCTCCTTCACCTCCTTCTTCTTTTCCTGCTCTTCTCTTCTGGAGACATCAGTCCTAATCCAGAATATTTTAATTCTGCCATCTCACCTGCTGACCAACTCCTTGGCTTCTAACCCTTGCAGTCTCTTTTCTACACTCAACTCTACTTCAGGCTCCTCCCCCTTCAATTCCTTCTTCCCTCACAGCCCAATCCCTCACTTTCTTCTTCCGCGATAAAATCAATAAGATTGCCATTCAATTCTCTGCTATTTCTTCTGCTCCTCTCTCACTTCATTTTCAACCATTTCCTTCAAACTCACCCTCCCTTTCTTCCTTTACTACCATCTCTGATGAGGAACCTTCTTCTCTCCTCTCCTCTGCTAAACTTGCTTCCACTTGCTCCTCTGATCCCAACCCCACTAATCTCCTCAGCTTCCATTTCATCCTCCATTATCTCTGCCATTTCCCATATTATCAACCTTTCTTTCTCTACTGTCACCTTCCCAGCTGCCTATAAGCAGGCTTTATTCATCCTCTTCTCAAAAAAACATCCCTTGACCCTACTGGTCCCTCTCATCCCATCTCCCTTCTTACCTTTATTTACAAACTCATTGAGCGTGCTGTTCTTTCTTGCTGTTTTGACTTTCTCTCCACTCATTCCCTCTTTGATCCCCTTCAGCCTGGAATCAGCCCTCTTTATTCATAGAAACATAGAAATATGATGACCAAAAAAAGACCACATGGCCTATCTAGTCTGCCCTTCCATATCAACCACTACAACAGTCCCCTTTTTCCTTTGAGATCCTCTGCGTTTGTCCCATGCTTCTTTGAATTCAGATACTGTCCTCATCTCTACCACCTCCACTAGGAGACTATTCCACAGATCCACCACTCTTTCCGTAAAGAAATATTTCCCATATCACTCCTGAATCTTCAACCAAACAACCCTTGCCAAGGTCTCTAGTGGGTTATTCTTGGCAAGGGTTAAAGGCCTATACTCAATTCTTATTCTTCTTGACCTTTTTGCTGCTTTTGATACTGTTGACCATTCTCTTCTTCCAAATTTTCTTCTCTTAGGTTTAGAGACTCTGTTCTATCTTGGTTCTCTTCCTATCTTTGTAAGTGCTCCTTCAGTGTCTGTTCTCCAGGTACGTCTTCCTCTGCTATCCCTTTCCTAGTTGGTGTTCCCCAAGAGTCCATTCTCGGCCCACTCTTTTTCTCCCTTTATACACCATTGCTTGGTTCCTTTATCTCATCCTTTGGCTTTCATTATTACTTCTATGCAGATGATTCCCAAATTTAGCTCTCTTCAGTTGACCTTTCTCCTTCTATCCAGGCATGTATCGCTGCCTGTTTATCCGACATTGCCGCCTAGATGTCTCAGCACCATTTAAAATTGAACATGGCCAAAACTGAGCTTCTGGTTTTCTCCCCTAGTCCATCCTCCATTCTTCCTCCTTTCTCCATCAATGTCGATAATGCTTTTAACCTTGAGGTCGTCTTTGACTGCTCCCTGTCATTCTCATCTCATATCCAACAAATTGCTAAATGTTTTTTTTCTTCAACATTAACAAGATTCATCCTTGCCTCTCTTCCTCTACTACTAAGGGGTATATTTACTAAACCGTCTTAATGTGCGCTCTGTGACGTTATCGCGCGATAAGGTACCTTATCACACGATAATGGTGCTTTACAAGGCGCACAGGTACCTTATCGTGTGATAACGCGCGCTGCGGCGCAAACGAGCGCTGAAGGCGGGGAAAGGCTCCAGGAGGGCGGAGGAAGGCTCCCCAGGGGCGGAGAGAAGGGGTCAATGGGTGGAGAGTGGGAGGGGAGAGGCTCCCCGCACACTAACGCTGTTAAATCCGAGGCCAAAAACTAACGCCAGTGAAAACCTCGCATTAGAGCTGATTTAAAGGGAAAAGAAACCATTTCTGTCAGCAATGTACAGCAAAACCAGGAAAACATACAAAAAAGTGATAAGTGTGATACATGTGCACGGAACAAAAGTACAAATAAAAGTTGAAAAGGACCCCAACAAAATATACAAAAAACATAACCAAGCTGGGCAATAGTGATAGTAATGGGATACAGCAAAAAACACTCCCAAGAAAGCTCCAAAAAAAAGATATGAATTTTGGAAGGGTCTACGCTCCGTCCCCATTCAAGGTGAATGATCCCACAGTGAAATAGCACTGATCAGGGATTCCCTCTCCATTGGACAGGTTTCCTATGGCATGCACATGTTCCACAGCAGCAGGGCGGGCATGTCGGAATGGGCAACTGGACAGATGCTGGGAAAGGGGATACAGAGGGCTGCAGGCGGCACATGCTGTGGTGCAGCTGGGGCACAGTGCGGACTAGGCAGATGCCTAGGTGGCACTTAGGAATGCTGAAACTGTACAGCAGCCAGACAGCAACTGATGAGGGCCTAACATGGGCACGAGAGTGTTTATCACAGTGTCACAGGGGATAGTACCCAGCAGGTACCTCCAAGGGCACAGAACATTGGCAGACGGTGATGGGGGGAAGCGTAGACGTCTATGCAGGCACCCCTACCCCAGAACACGCACCATAGGCAGCCGCCTACCCACACACTAGATGGCCTGAGACTGCGCTCCATCAGCACCACCAGCAGAAGGGCAGGTCAGCAGGGTGGCAGAGGGGCACTGGTGGTGGAGGGGGCAGTGGCAGCTGCCCAGAGCAGACCATCGTCTAGCCCTGTGTAGGTGGGTGCCATGCACTGCAGCAGACAGGCCCCGTCTGATGAACAGTCATGGTATCCTCAGGGGATGTACTGTCTCTGTGGCAACACGATGGTGCAGTGCACACAGCCAGTATGTTTAGGAGCAGAAGGTTACAGGTTCAAGTCCCAGCTGTGGTTCCTGCCAACCCAACCCCCATTTTTTACCCACTACTAAAACATGCTAATACAGACAGAACCTTTATTGCAGATGATGTAAACATGCCCAAAACACCTACATTTTACCCTATAGAGCACAGACACCATAAGCGGGTGCATTACCTAGAGCAGTCTCCCAAATGCAGTTCTGGAGGGCCAAACACCATTCAGGTTCCATGCTGCCTCTAATAAAGATGTCTGTGCTGCATATCTATGCACCGCCCCATGGTATGCAGATGTATCTCATGCATATTTATGAGGGACAGCATGAAAACCCGAACGGTGTTTGGCACACCAGGACTGGAGTTGGGAACCTCTGCCGTAAAGCAGCAGCCAACAGGGCAGACACACCCACACCCACAGACTCCATTAGCCAATGCCTCCTAGAGGCAGGACATTGGGCCCTGCGTGCATCTCCCAATACTAGCACTTGCATACCATAGACATGCCACCCTAAACCTGGGAATATGGTACACAGCTATCAAAAGGTAGCTATGATTACTGGCAGATAGCAATTCCTACGTTAAGCACAAATGGCTGATTGAGCTGCATCATAGCAACCTTTCTGATGTCTGTGGAGTGAGCCTGAGGTCTGGTGTCTGACAGAGTGACCCCAACAGTATTGCGTACCATAGCCATGCCTGCACTGTGCCCAGGACTGGTGTGGTGGCCAGGGCTGCCAAACACCTCTATAGTAGCACAATGCTGGCATAGATGCGGGAGTGTGTGTCTGTCTATCCAGTGTGCGGTGGCTGCAAACACCCTCCACAGCCCACACTGCCAGCACTGTTGCCAGTATTGGCCTCCCAATGTGCATAATGAGGAGCAAGGTACTATGGGTATAGCCCGGACAGGGTGGCCTGGCCAGGATGCATCTGCACAGGGCATAGGGCAATGGCTGGGACATTGTAGTGCCCGGCCACCACCTGCACAGACAGGGTAGCCACACCATGTTCTGCTGGGAGATCACTCTCACCTTGACTGAGCAGTGACCATGGTATGGCTAGGTTCCCCCATATTGCTATGTAGCATTTCTTTCATGTGATATTTATGGGTTCCCTTATGTGGCTTAGTCACTGACTTATTTGCTTGGTGTGTATGCTGACGTCCCAGTTCTAGGTGCACACGTTTCCACCAGGAACATGCACTATGGGCTAGTTAGCAGACTGTTTGCAGCTGGTATGTGTCTTGCTGGAACACCTTGCAGGGTGCAGCGGCTGAAGGCTTGCTGCAGGAGAATATCAGATAGTGGCGGGGTGCAGCTTAGCAAATCCAGGCCTAATGTCTGTCTGCTATTGCTTTTTGGATGTGTACAGAGCTGCATTGACTGCTCTATAGGGTGTCTGTTCCCCAGCAGCACTGGGGTTGATAGTTCCCCCCTACTGCCACCATTGCAGGGAGGTAGAATGTGGATCTGTTGGTGGGAGACCCTGTTTCCCACTCTCAGCCCCAGGGGGCGGGGGTGTACATAATACACCTATGGGTCCGTAAGGGCTAAACCTTGACTGAGAAATACTGATGTATCCAAGGTGTGTCTGCAGACACTGCCTATTTCACACATTAGCACTGCTGGGGTTCTGCAGCATGTCCTATTTCTGCTGTGGACCTGGTGCTGGGCCCCCTACCTCACCCTCAGGGTGAGTACCGTACCTGCACAATGTGACGGTGTGTAGCTACTCTGTGCCAGTGCCACACACGGTCAGTTCCCCCTACCAGGCCAGGGTGCTGTGGGGGTGCATACCCCATCTTGTGATCATCTGTAGACTGCTGATTTGCATGTGCAGTGCATCATGGGTATGGGTGGGTTAACCCTATCCTGGTGACCACAGCAGACTGTTTGTGTGGTGACGTGCAGTCCTTCTGCAGCCAGCCAGGGGTTTGCTAGCAGCTATGGATCTGTAGCCCACTGGTTACTTCACTGCTTGTGGAGCCAGAGGGCATGGGTTCAAACCACAGTATGGTTATTTGATAGGGCTGTCTGAAGCATTGTCTATTTTTAATGTACATTAGTGCTGCCAGCATAACACCCTCGGGGTACTGTAACCATAAGGTTGCCTCAGAGGGCACCCTATAAGGCGCCTTATAGGGCACCCTATAAAGCGCCTTATAGGCACCCTACAAAGCGCCTTCTGAGGCACCTTATGGTTACAGTCCGTATAAGGTGTCCTATGGAGCGCCTTATAGGGTGATCTATAGGGGACATTATAGGGTGCCTGGGCGGACAGTGCACTTTATAGTATGCCCTCTGGAGTGCCTTATAGGGCGGCTGATGCGGCACCTTATGTTACAGCACTTTGAGAGTGTGTTTGCTAGCAGCACTAATTAAAACAATATTAAATTGCCTCATAATGCAATATTATACATAACAGGTAGTGCCTCAGGCAGCCTTATTCATTGGGCACAGTGGGGGATTTGAACCCATGACCACTTCACCATCAGGCAGTGTTTTAACCATTGTGCTACACTGCTGATTCCCTTTGCTTGTCAGCGCACCTACTTAACATTTTCATGCGTTAAAATGCACAGTGCTGCCATCAAACATAGTGCTATGACCTTGCCGTGCCTCATAGGGCACCCTATATGGTGCCCTATAGACCACCCTTTATGCAACATTGTAGGGTGCCGTGGCGGACAGTGCACTTTAAAATGTGCCGTCTGGGGTACCTTATGGGGTGCCTTATGCAGCACCTTATATTACAGTGCTTTGAGAGTGCATTTGCTAGCAGCAGTAATTAAAATAAAATTAAAATGCCTCATAATGCAATATTACACATAACAGGTGGTGCTTCAGGCAGTCTTATTCATTGGGGACAGTGGGGGATTGAACCAATGACCCCCGCACCATCTCGTCAGTGTCTTCACCATTGTACTGCAGCCCTGTTCTTCTGTTTGCACATCAGCGCGCCTGCTTATGCTTCCCACGCGCATTTCTCATGCGCTAATGTGCGCGGCGCACATTAGCGCACAGCGCACAAGAGCGTGCGATAATCCCGGTTTGCTAGGTTAAGACTGAAACGCCCACTCCTTGTATGGCATCCTGCACACTAGCGCCGGGCGCACATTAGGACGGTTTAGTAAACATACCCCTAAGTCTCTCTCAATCTTATGTTTTCCCTTTATAATCCATTCAAAACTCCGCTGCATGTTAATTCTTTGCCAGCCACTTTGGTGTCATATTACTCCTCTACTAAAGTCCCTTCATTGGCTCCATATCCATTATCACATTCAGTACAAACTATTTATCTTGACATGTAAATGCATTCACTCTGCTGCTCCTCCTTACCTTTCCTCTCTTCCTATACCCCTCCCTGTGATCTCCATTCCTCTTCTACCTTCCTTCTCTTTATGCCGTTCTCTTCTTCCGCTAACTCCAGGCTTCATTCTTTTAACCTTGCTACTCTATTTGCCTGAAACAACTTGTCCCTGTCCTTGCATCAAATTTGTTCCTCTTCAAGTCCAAGCTCAAGACTCACCTCTTTGAGATCGCCTTTGATTGTTAATCCCCTCCCTTGTTTCAACTCCTATTGCCCTTATTCCTATCATATTATTTTGTCCTGTATATTTGTCTTCTAGATTGCAAGCTCTTTGAGCAGGGACTGTCTTTTTTAGTGTCTGTACAACGCTGCATATGCTCGGTAGCACTTTATAAATGTTTATTATTAATAATAATAATAATAATAATTAATATACCATGTTGAACAGATGCAGAGACATGCACAGAAAGAGTAAGTCTGTCCATCTCTGGAAAAACAAAACTTACATACACATGTTTTATGTTGTTTTTGTTTGTGTGACGTAAGAGATATTGCCTTACTACCAAAACAGATTGATTATGGTTAAATGCTATATGGTAACTATGTGAAAATAATGGTAAACAAGCTATAGGTGCTACATTACATTAATCTAATAAAAATAGATTTTTTTTTCAGACCGGGAGAGTGGATCAGCTGTGGAAATGAGTTTGCAGCCGTGCAGCCTTGGAAGTTCTACTTCTGCCTTATTTCAGTAATTGCTTTCTTTGCTGGGACGGGGAGGAGGTTGCCACTGGTCCTGTCCACTGGACCTGATATAACTCAATGGCTGCACAAGACTCTTTAAAATTAGTGTTGCAACAGTCCCTTCCAGGTTTGGAGATTGGAATCAGCTGGGGGAACCCGCTCGTGACTGTGCAGACTTGGAAGCTTTATCTCAGCTTTATTTCAGTGACTGTTTTCTTTGCTGGGACTGGAAGGAGGTTGCCATGGGTCTCACCTACCAGACATAAGCATTGCCACTCTGCAACTGTGGATGCATGGCATGGGCGTACGACCAAAGGGCCACGAGACCGAAAGGCCATGCCCCTTTGGTGCCATATCGGGACTATGTTGGACTTTGCCCCAAGGTGTGGTTAAGAAAGTATGCCTAAAGTTGGAAGAGGAAGATACATGGTAAAGAGTGTTGTTTCTTCTTCGGCATGGTAGTGTTACTGGCCCGATGGATGACTGTTGAGGTGTCTGAGAAAGGGCCGTCAGGCTCTCAGTGAATTTGACTATCATCCTCTGAAGCTTATCAAGCTCCTTTTACAATTTTTCACAATCCTCTTGGGTTTTAACAGCTTTGAATAATTTTGTGTCATCTGCAAATTTGACTACCACACTCATTATTTCCATTTCCAGGTCATTGAATATGTTAAAAAGCAGCAGACCCAGCACAGATCCCTAGTGTACTCCATTAGTCACCTCTCTCCACTGGAAAAATTGGCCATTTAGCCCTACCCTCTGCTTTCTATCTTTTAACCAGTTCCTGATCCACAATTGTACACTGCCTTCTGTCCCATGACTTTTTAACTTCGCCAAGAGTCTTTCATGAGGGACCTTGTCAAAGGCTTTCTGAAAATCCAGATACACTATATCGACTGGCTCACCTTTGTCTACCTGTTTATTTACACTTTCACAAATATAACAGATTATAACAGATTAGTAAGATTATTTTATGTGTCACATATTTGTGCATATATAGTTTAAAGTCATTTCATTGGCCACTTTATTTTTTAGCATATACTTCTCAGCAGGGAATAGGGTTTGCTTGTTGCTCTGCTCTGCTGCCTTTGCCTGCTACTTCTTTCCTCTGCTCTCATCCTGTTCTATCTCTGCCTTCCTTTGCCTGTCTGTGGAGATGGGAACTGGTATCTGCAGCTCTTGCTCCTCTCCTCTTGAAAAAATCTCTTTAGCATGAATGATAGTTTACATGATGCAGCAGGCAATCTCTTGAAATGCCTTCTCATCTTCTGCACTTGTGCTGCTGCTATTGGTCTCACTTACCCTCCTCTCATTTCTTGTAAGGCCATTTCCCCACCTTTCCTTCCTGAGCATTATGATGCACTCAGATTAGGTCGTTAGCTCACAAGAATGGGGAGTGACTCTCTTTTATGTGTTTATGTGGCCTCGGGCAAGTCACTTAACCCTCCATTGCCTCAGAAGAAAGGCCTGGCAATCTACTTCTGGTTACACTGCCAAGAAAATGGAGGAGCTGCTGGGTCACCAGGGGTCAGCACTGACTGAAAGGCAAAAATTGCATTACACAACACTCTGTATTATGTAATTCTCATCTTCTTTCCTCCTCTAAACTTACTACCTGTTCATCTGATCCTATCCTCACCCATTTCCTCAACTCCATCTCCTCCTCTGTCATCTCTTCCATCACACACATTCTCAACCTATCATTCTCTACTACAACTTTCCCTGCAACTTTCAAGCATGCTCTGGTTGCACCTCTCCTCAAGAAACCTTCACTTGACCCTATTTGTCCTTCTAGTTATCAACCCATCTCCCTTCTTCCTTTCATTTCTAAAATTCATGAACATTCAGTTCTCCACCATTGCCTTGAACTTCTCTTCTCTCAAGCCATTCTCGATCCATTTCAATCTGGCTTTCGTCTCTTACACTCTACTGAAATGGCCCTTTCCAAAGTCTCCAGTGACTTATTCCTGGCTAAATCCAAAGGCCTTTATTCAGTCCTCATTCTTCTTGACTTTTCTGCTGCTTTTGACACTGTTGTCCACCACCTTCTCCTTGATACATTGTCCTCACTTGGTTTTAGAGCAGGGGTTCTCAACCCTGTCCTCGGGACCCACCTAGCCAGTTGGGTTTTCAGGATAACCACAATGAATATGCATAGAGAGATTTGCATATAATGGAGGCAGTGTATGCAAATCTCTCTCATACATATTCATTGTGGTTATCCTGAAAACCTGACTGGCTAGGTGGGTCCCAAGGACAGGGTTGAGAACCCCTGTTTTAGAGGCTCTGTACTGTCCTGGTTCTCTTCTTATCTCTCCCATCACTTCTTAAGTGTCTATTCTGGCATTTCCTCCTCTACTGCTATCCCTCTTTCAGTTGGTCTATCCTAAGGGTCTGTGCTAGGGCCTCTCCTTTTCTCTCTCTATACCCAGTCCCTTGGCATTCTTATCTCTTTCCATGGCTTTCAATATCATTTTTATGCTAATATCTCTCAGATCTATCTATCTACACCTGATATTTCTCTTACATTCCAAGCCCATATATCTGCCTGCCTATCTGACATCGCTGCCTGGATGTCTCACTGTCATTTCAAATTGAATATGGCCAAAACCAAACTTCTTATTTTCACCCCAAACACTCTTCCCCCTTCCTCCCTTCTCTATCTCTATTGATAACTCTTCTGCTTCCTGTTTTCTCAGCCCGCAACCTTGGAGTCATCTTCGATTCTTCCCTCTCCTACTCCACACATATCCAATAGATAGCAATAACCTTTGCTTTTTTCTCTACAACATTAACAAAAATCACCTCTTCCTTTCTGAAAACACTACTAAAGCACTTATCCACTTTTTAGTCGCTTCTCACCTTGACTATTGCAACCTCCTCCTTTCTGGTCTCCCTCTGAGTCATCTTTCTCCCCTTCATCCTCTTCAAAACTCTGCTGCATGGCTAATCTTCTGTCAGCCCCAATATACGCATATAACACCTCTTCTCAAATCACTTCCTTGGCTTCCCTTCCATTTTCATACCCAATACCAACTTCTCCTTTTGACCTATAAGTTCATTCTTTCTATTGCTCCTCATTACCTTTCCTCATGAACTCTGCTCTTTCTCTGGCTTGCTTCTCCCTTTACCCTTCTCCTCAACAGCCAATTCTAGACTTCAATCCTTTCACCTTGCTGCTCCTTATGCCTGGAACAAACTACCTGTATCTTTACATCAGGTTTCATCTCTCCCCCTTTTCAAATCCATTCAAAGGCTCACCTCTTTCAGTCCGCTTTTGGATTTTAATCCTTTGTTCTCCTTCTGTCTCATTACCCTTCCCTACTGTATCCTTGTTCTCATCTATTGTACTGTCTGTCTTTTTTTTTTTTTACTTTAAATTTTTATTAAATTTTAACATTCATGCATAACAAGAATGAAATAAGAAGGATGAAGATATACATCATCCTAAAACAATAAGGAAACTAATACACCACAAAGAAAATTCTGTATACTTCATCAATTTCGACCACAAAGCACAAGGCAAAATTGGAGAGGCCACAGGAAACTAATCACAAAGGAAAAATTCAAAATACATTACAGAGCAGAGACTTAAGCGTCAGCCGGAGTGGTCGCTATTTGCACCTCCATTCCCTCCCTAGCTAACAGAAAATCAAGCAGCTGCCTTGGTTCAAAGAATAAGAAAACTTTACCATCATAGGAAATTATACAACGAGAAGGAAATCTTAACTGAAAACTAGCTCCCAGGGAAAGAACTCTAGAGCGCATGCTCAGAAATTATTTTCTCCTCACCTGGGTAGCACGAGATGAATCAGGAAACATATACACTTTAAATCCAAGGAAGTTACAATTGAAATTCCTAAAATACGCCCGAAGAATTAAAGATTTATCAAGCTCCAAAGCTAAGGTCACAAGTAAGGTAGTACGGCCTGTTACTACCTCCAGGGAGTCCTCCAAAAATGCGGTGAGATCCCCAATCCCCACCGCCGGGCTCCCAGAGGCTAGCCCACCAGAACTGCCACCTACTGTTAGATATTGTGCTCTAACAATTGGAGGCAAATTATCTGCAGGAAGTTTAAGCACCTCCTGGAGATATTTACGTACCATATCAATAGCAGACATAATTGGGGATTTAGGAAAATTTAACAATCGTAAATTATTCCTACGAGTATAGATCTCCAAACACTCAGTCTTTTTTGATAACACGATCTTATCCTTAGCTTGGGCAGCACATAAACCCATGCAGATGTTCCAAGTCTTTTTCAACTCCCTCCAAACGTCAAACCTGCTCTACCAAAGCATTTTTCACTTCAGAAATATCGTTATGGACCGATAGAGAGTCCTTTTTTAATACACCAACAACTGCCATAAGGGAAGTATTAACAGTAGCAACAGCGTCCCACAGTGCTTCCATATCTACCTGAGGTGGCTTAATCAACCCTCGCAAAACTGGAAGCGTGTCCAAACCTTCTGACGGCTCCAAAGATCTTCCATTCTGCAGACCCTTCTCTTCCACCTTTCAACTCATCTGCAGCAGCTTGGACAGAGGGTACAGAAGCTGACAACTCTCCCACCGGTACAGAGCCCTCTTCGCTCCCAACCGCCGACGAGCATCGAACAGCCCTGGCAGGAATCACACTGGAAACCGGGTCACTGCTTCCAGGTCGAGGAGGGGGTGAACGCAACTCCGGCGACAACCACACCCCCGATGCACTCAGAGCCGAGGACTCCAAAACCACCGGCTCAGCCGAAGACGCTGCTCCATTCCCCGGCAAGGTAAAGCCGCACGCCGCAAGTGTTTTCTATCCCGTCGCTCCAGATACAGGCACCCCGAGGGTAAGGAAGCCTGTTTTCTCTTTCGGCGTCCCATCTCAGAAACGCACGCTGAAATGGCAGACAGGTCTCAAACACCGCGGAGCCGCTTACCACTGGAGAGGCTCTGATGCCATCTTGCCTTCTTTACGTGGGTTTTTTTTTTCTGTACTGTCTGTCTTAATTAGATTGTAAGCTCTGATGAGCAGGGACCATCTTTTATATGTGTCTGTACAGCTTTGCGTATGCCATGTAGCGCTATACAAATAATTAATAGTAGTAGTAGTAACTCAATAGCACTTATGCAGTTCAGAAGGCATACAACCCTTGCTATGGTTTCTCAAATATTTGGGCTGAGGTCTTTTTGCGAACCTGGGAGACCTCCTTCAATGTCCAGAGTGCCTATTACTGCTCTGTGCCTTGCCCTCTGTTGCTGTTCTGGTCAGCTGAGTTGGAAGATGCCTTTCGGCATCCTTGAAATGCACTCAGACTAGGTTTAAGCTCTCAAGAACAGGGACAGCCTCTCTCCTTTATGTCTTTACAGCACTATGTATGCCTAACCTAGTAACGCTTTTGGAATTCCAATGATGTATAAACCCTATGATGATTTCTCAGATATTTGGTCTCAGGTCCCTTTAAGAGACTGCAATTTGAATTTAAAAGAAATGCTTCTGAGACTCCCCCCCCCCCACCCCCACTCTGTTCCTGTTCCTTAGTGCTTGCAACTGCTAGTCACTCTCAGAAATTTAGAAAATAAGACACTAAATGCACACATAACCATAATCAAGCTGTACGTATGAATACAGCTTTCACTAGCCCCCGTGTGTCCTTCCTGAGTCCTTGACTTCTCATTTTGCTCAACCCCCTCCACTATCCTCTCCCTTTAACACCAGCAAGTATCATTACAAACAGACAGATAGATAGCACAGATTTCTCTGTATGCGTGCTGTGACTGTCACCGTGTACTCTCTGGCAGAATGTCTTCCCTTTTTGGCTGCTTTTCCCCCCTAAACTGAAATTTTTGTCGAAACTAATGGAGTTTCAGCTACTATCCATCCCTTCTTCTCTGAAAGTCTGAGACAAAATAGTTCTGTTTGATTTGATGCTGGTCAATATCAGGAAGCCTAGCTGTGACATCACCCATGGGGTTTAGATAATTCAGGCAAAGATAGGTTTCCTTGGCTTCTTGTCAAAGATTTCCAATATGCTTGCCAGAAAGGTCTCATGCTTCTGATGTGCCCTCCATACTTCCTTTATCCCCTTCTATGGTGGCTTCAGCATGTCTGGCTACTCATGTGCATATTCCTAGTGCATGTGGATGTTAACCTGACAAAAACAGAACGCCTTTTACTGATCCCAAAGGGACAAGAGTGATTTTTAGGCCAAAATATAATTTGCTGGGATGCTGGGCAGGTGTGAAGCTAGAATTCTGGCAGTATCAGAGACAAGTATTTGGCAGTCAAAGGGTTAAGCAATTCTTTGTAATTCAATTAAGCTAGAGTTCTCCTTTTTTTTCAAATGTGCTTGTTTATTAATCTGATAGAAAGAAAGATAACGGAACAGATGGCTTGCGATTTGCATATTTTAATCATGCAGTTTTGTTTGAAATGAAAGCAGTAAATAGCATAAACATTTTAAATGATGTTTTGATTCTTGGTTATGGATGTTTTAATGTTCAATAGATTTTCTTCAGGAAGGAAGCTGTAGTTGAAAGTGAAAGCTGCTGTAAAAAGAGGGCCCCTATGGTACACAGGTTAAAGTCTCTATGTCTAAAGAGCTCAAGTAGTTTGTGAATTCAATATTTTAATCCCTCTGATGCTGTTCAGACTTAGGGCTATGTTTACTAAACGTGAATAACGCGCGTAGTATGACGTTAACGACCGTAAGTGCCGTATAACGCGCGTACCGACGCGCTAACGACCGTTAACGTCATACTACGCGCGTTAACCGTAGTTAACGATCGTAAAGCTCCGCGGCGCGTTAAAACAGCGCAGAAGGTGGAGAGTGGGCGGAGAGAAGGGGTCAATGGGCGGAGAGTGGGCGGAGAGAGGCTCCCCTCATACTAACGCGCGGAGTGTCAGAGCTCACTTCCAACGCAAATGAAAACCTGTCGTTAAAGGCATTAAAGGGAAGAGAAACCATTTACGTCAGCAATGTACAGAAAACCGGGGAAACCCACAAAACGTGAGCAGTGTGATACATGTGCACAGAACAAAATATCACATATAACGTTAAAAATGACCACAAGAAACATTTTAAAAAGCAGAATTCAGCTGGGCAACAGTGATAGCAATGGGCAACAAGGAACAACACTCCCTGGAAAGCACCAAAATAAAAGGAAATGATGTGTGGAAGGGGCTACGCTCCGCAGACCCTTGCAAAGAGCATTACATTGTAAAGGAGCTGTCCTGGGTGTGTGGTGTAATGGTTCCCAATGATATCATTGTTGCCCAGCTTGGTTATGGGTGTGTGCCCCTTTTGTGAGGTCATTTCTGCGGTTTATGTGCACCTTTGTCTGCATACAAGGTAAATGAGGCCACAGTAAACCTGTTGCAGAGCAGGGTTTCTGACTCGTCAGGCCGGTTTAACTAACTCCAGGGACTGCACTGTCTCTGTGGCCACAGTGTGGTGCAACAGACACAGCCAGTGCCTGTAAGACCAGAGGGTCACAGGTTCAAATCCCAGTTGGGGCTCCTGCCAACCCAGTCCCCATAGTTTTACCCACCACTAAACAGTGATAGTAAAGACACTCCTGTAGTGCAGAGAACATACGCATGGCCCATATTTTACCACACCAAACACAGACACCAGAAACAGGCACATTACCTATAGCAGAGTCCCGCAAATGCAGTCCTGGAGGGCCCCACAACATTCCGGTGTCATGCTGCCTCTAATAAAGATGCCTGTGCTGCATAGCTATGCACCACCCCCATGGTATGCAGATGTAGCTCATGCATATTTATGAGAGACAGCATGAAAACCCGAAACAGTGTGTGGAACACCAGGACTGGAGTTGGGGAACTCTGCCGTAAAGCAGCAGCCAACAGGGCCACACACCCACCCACAGGCCCCATTGGCCAATGCCAGCTGGAGAGGCAAGACATTGGGGCCTGCCTGTATCTCCCAATACTAGCAGTTGCATACCTTAGCAATGCCACCCTATACCTGGGTATATGGTACACAGCTATCAAACGTTTCCTCTGATAACTGGCAGATATCAATTCCTACGTTAAGCACATTTTGCTCATTGAGCTCCACCATAACAATCATTCTGATGTCTGCGGTGTGTGCTGCAGGTCTGGTCTCTGACAGTGTTCACCACCCTGGGGAGTGACCCCCCAACAGTCTTGTGTACCATATCCATGCCTGTACTATGCCCAGGACTGGTGTGGTGGGTATGGCTGCTGACCACCTCTATAGTAGCACAATGCTGGCATAGGTGTGGGGGTGGCTGTCTGTCTATCCAGTGTGTGGTGGCTGCAAACACCTTCAACAGCCCACACTGCCAGCACTGTTGCCAGTATTGGGCTGCCAATGTGCATAATGAGGAGCAAGGTACCATGGGTATAGGCCGGACAGGGTGGCCTGGCCAGGGTGCATCTGCACAGGGCATAGGGCAGTGACAGGCACATTGTAGTGCCCGGCCACCAACTACACAGTCAGGGTGACCTCAGTATATCCTGCGGAGAGATCACTCTCACCCTGACTGTGCAGTGACCACAGCATGACTAGGCACTCCCATAGTGCTATCTAGTATTTCTCTCATGTGATACATATGGGTTTCCGTCTGGGGCCCAGTCACTGATGTATCTGCTTGCTGTGTATGCTGACATCCCAGTTCTGGGTGCAGGCATCTCCACTGGGCACTAGCAGACTGTTTGCAGCTGGTAGGTGTTGTGATGGAGTGGCTTGCAGGGTGCAGTGGCTGATGGCTTGCACCAGGGGAATATCAGATAGTGGTGGGGTGCAGCATACCATATCCAGGCCTAATGTCTGTCTGCTATTGTGTTATGACTGTGTAGAGAGCTGCATTGACTGCCCTGTGGGGTGTCTGCTCCCCAGCAGGACTAGGGTTCATGTTCCCCTCTACTGCCACCGTTGCAGCACGGTAGACTGTGGATCTTTTGATAGGAGACCCTGTTTGCCTCCCTCAGCCCTGGGGGAGGGGTGTGGTGGTGGTGCATGGGGGCTGTACCTGACTGAAACAGACAGAGATGTCCAAGGTGTTCCTGCAGAAACTACCTATCTCACACAGTAACACTGCTTTGGACCTGCGCCATGGCCGGTGCTGTGGACCTAGTGCTGGGCGCCTCACTGCACCCTCAGGGTGAGCACAGTACCCGCACAATGTGACGGTGTGTAGCTGCTCTGTGCCAGTACAACACACAGTCGGTACCCCCTACCAGGCCGAGGTGCTGTGGGGGTGCATGCCCGATGGTGTGTATCTGTGGACAGCTGCTTTGCATGTGCAGTGCATCATGGGTGTGACTGGCCCAATCCAACCCTGTGAAACACCAGCACCTGCTCACAGGCTCTGATAAACCATAGGCCATCACACGTACATCTGTTAGCATAATGCATAGGTGCAGGACACCCTACAAAGTCTGTAATATAAGATGCCCACAATGGTAAAAACACACGTACCCACGCACGTAAACAAACACGTACCCACGCACGAATGTACGCGCGTAGCTACGCACGTACCAACGTACGTGGCTAGGCACATTCCGAGGGTGTTTTTCTGACACCAATACTCAGCGTAACGAAAAGCATGCCTCCTCTTTCCTTCTGTAATGTACAGGGTGATGCCTGAGACAGCCTTCTGTGTTAGGCACACTGGGGGCTCGAACCCATGCTGCCTGTAACAGCGGTCAGTACCGTAACCATTGTGCTACAGCTCTGTTTCAGTGCTTTGTGTCTGTACGTCTTCTTATGCTTAACGCGCAGTAACGTGGCACGGCGCCCGGTAACGCTCGTTAATTTTGCTAACGCGCGGTAGTGGTAACGATGTACCGCCCATGTCCTTATTTGGGGTTTCTTTCACTACCGCGGCTCCTACCGCGAACTGCACTAACGCGATTTAGTAAACATAGCCCTTAGTTAAATCAGTTCATCTCTGTGCCTGCTTTGATTATTTGAAACATATTGTCGCCAGGTGCCCCGAGTGGCCAATGGCTGTAAGGGCATGCTGAGCATTTTATTATTTTTAAGGAGCAATGGCTCTTTAAGGCCAAGTGCAGTTTGGTCCTTGGAGTTTTAGCTCCTTATGAGAACAAATTATATAAGCCAAGAGTGGAGGGTAATAAGGCTTTATTTCCCCTTTAACGCAAGGGTTCACTAAGACATAAGAAAATAAAGATAGTCCTTCTTTATAAAGGGTTCCACCAAATAAGCAGACAAACAACTGTTATAAGCTTCACAATTGAATGCAGGGTTTAACTGAGGATTCCTTAATTCCAAAGTAAATTAAACAAGCAGGCAAACAAACTGTTATAAGCTTCACAATTAATTGCAGGGTTTCTTTTATATTTACAGTTCTACAAAGGACTCAAGACTAGTAGTAGCACAAAAGGTACAATCCATGGATTCATCTTGAGGAATGGGAATAGTGTTCTCAAACTCTATTTCCATGGACTCTGCGTCACTGGCTTCTCCTTCTGAATAAGTGCTTTCCCTTGCGGCTACAAGTTTACAGGGTCTGTCCCTGTTTCTTTGCTTCCAGTAAGACTCTTCTGTTAAGCCCTTAGGTATTGTTTTGAAAAGCTCTGCTTTGTACCCTCTTCTCATATACTGAGCGTCTGCTTTATCAGAGTTTCTAGGAGCAAGGCTTTCTTTTAAAAGTAAAGAGCCACCATACCTTGGCTTCCTGCAGCTGCTACACCTGGAGCTTTCACTCTGACGTACTTCTCTTTGGAGACAGGTTTTCTTGTGCAGTGCTTTGCCTTCCTGAAGCCCAGGAAAACCTGGTGAGGATTCCCAACCTCTGTGCTTCTGTGTAAAGGTAGCTTTGCTATAGGAACCTCTCCTCCTTGTACCTTGTAATCCTGGTCCAGTGAACTCAGGTGAATGTAGGCTTCTCTTAAAGCATGGCTCCTTGGTTTTCTGTGCTCCTCTTTCAGCTGTTACTGCTCTTGTTGTGCTGCTTGATCCAGCTACGTTACTTGGGCTGGGAGTGTCACTCCTTCCAGCCAAACTGCTTCTACTGGCAGTCTCTCTCTGGACTCCGTCTCTCTGTGCTCTGCCCCTTTGGACTCTATCCCTCTGGATAATCTCCGTCTGGATTCTGTCCCTCTGGGCTCGCTCCGCGTGGACTCTCTCCTTCTCCACACCCCTTCTCCTTCCTTCTGGCTGAACTGCTGCCGGCTGAGTTCCCTCTGAATGGATTCCTCCTGGCTGGATTCCTCTTGGCTGGATTCCTCCTGGCTGGATTCCTCCTTCCTTCTGGGCTGCCTTTCCTTTATAAAGGCATTTTACCTTTGAAACTCCCGGGCTTGCCTTCAGGTGCAGCTGGTTAACTCTCATACAATCAGTGGCTGGGCGTGTTGACTCAGCCTCTGTAGGATTACTCCTGCCCCCTCTAGCTGTGCTGCGAGGTAATTGCTCTTCTGCACATCCACAGCTCTATGAAAAACAGGGTTTTTTTCTAAACCTGCACCTCCCGTGGCTCCAGCATCTTGACAATATATACAGTACATATCGTACATCTCCATGATTTTCCTTTCCCAAACTTTCGGTAACCTCACGTCCTTTCACTGGACCTTTAGAAAGCAAGTGTTCCAATGCCTATATAAGGAGCAATAACATGTTCTTGCCTTTGTCTCTGCTCATGTCAGACAGGCAGTTTACTTCTCTGAAATTTAGGGATGCGCATGGAAAACAATTACAGTTTGGTTCAATCACCTGTTAGATTCATCATCAGAGAGAATTATTAAGATCATTTGGGTCCATTAAAGCCAATTTTCTACTCCATCCATACAGTAGTTAATCAGCCATGCTTAAAACTTGCTAGTAGCCAACTGTTTCAAAGGCAACAACACTCCAAGATATCGAGACTGGCATGACCACCCCATGGGGCAAGCACTAATGGTAGCATAAAGACTCCAAGCCACCATCAGAGGAACAAAGAGGCACAATGAGGAGTAATGACTCTCAGGGGGGATATGTGTTAGCATTAGATGCTTGTTTTTCACTGCAATATCCTTGTGGAACTAAAATTAAGCATCAGTCAAATCATTATGTTTTTTTTCTGATCCCATTCAGTTCAAGATGTTTTTACAAATTCATTTGGAAGTTGAAATTTTGGATACTTAGGGGGATGTTTACTAAAGTGCAGTAAACGTGACTAACGCGCGTTATACGACGTTAATGACCGTAAGTGCCATATAACGTGCGTACCGACGCGCTAATGACTGTTAACGTAATACTACGCGCGTTAAGCATAGTTAACGATCGTAAAGTCCCGCGGCGCGTTAAAACAGCGCAGAAGGTGGAGAGTGGGCGGAGAGAAGTGGTCAATGGGCAGAGAGTGGGCGGGGAGAGGCTCCCCTCACACTAACACACTGAATTCCTGAGCTCAATTCCAACGCGAATGAAAACCTGTCGTTAAAGGCATTTAAAGGGAAGAGAAACCATTTCCGTCAGCAATGTACAGAAAAACTTGGGAAACCCACAAAACGTGAGCAGTGTGATACATGTGCACAGGACAAAATTTCACATAAAACGTTAAAAATGACCACAAGAAACATTTTAAAAAGCATAATTCAGCTGGGCAACAGTGATAGCAATGGGCAACAAGGAACAACACTTCCTGGAAAGCACCAAAAAAAAAGAAATGATGTGTGGAAGGGTCTACGCTCCGCAGACCCTTTCAAAGATCATTTCATTGTAATGGAGCTGTCCTGGGAGTGTTGTGTAATGTTTCCCAATGATATCATTGTTGCCCAGCTTGGTTATGGGTGTGTGCCCCTTTTGTGAGGTCTTTTCTGAGGTTTATGTGCACCTTTGTCTGCATACAAGGTAAATGAGGCCAAAGTAAACCTGTTGCAGAGCAGGGTTTCTGACTCGTCAGGCCGGTTTAACTAACTCCAGGGACTGCACTGTCTCTGTGCCCACAGTGTGGTGCAACAGACACAGCCAGTGCCTGTAAAATCAGAAGGTCACAGGCTCAAATCCCAGCTGGGGCTCCTGCCAACCCAGTCCCCATAGTTTTACCCACCACTAAACCGTGATAGTAAAGACACTCCTTTATTGCAGAGAACATACGCATGGCCTATATTTTACCACACCAAACACAGACACCAGAAACAGGGCACATTACCGAAAGCAGAAATCCCGCAAATGCAGTCCTGGAGGGCCCCACACCATTCCGGCTTCATGCTGCCTCTAATAAAGATGCCTGTGCTGCATAGCTATGCACCACCCTCATGGTATGCAGATGTAGCTCATGCATATTTATGAGGGACAGCATGAAAACCTGAACAGTGTTTGGAACACCAGGACTGGAGTTGGGGAACTCTGCCGTAAAGCAGCAGCCAACAGGGCCACACACCCACCCACAGGCCCCATTGGCCAATGCCACCTGGAGAGGCAAGACATTGGGCCCTGCCTCTATCTCCCAATACTAGCAGTTGCATACCTTAGCAATGTCACCCTACACCTGGGTATATGGTACACACAGCTATCAAACGTTTCCTCTGATAACTGGCAGATATCAATTCCTACGTTAAGCACATTTTGCTCATTGAGCTCCACCATAACAATCATTCTGATGTCTGCGGTTTGTGCTGCAGGTCTGGTCTCTGACAGTGTTCACCACCCTGGGGAGTGACCCCCCCAAACAGGCTTGTGTACCAAATCCAGGCCTGTACTATGCCCAGGACTGGTGTGGTGGGTATGGCTGCTGACCACCTCTATAGTAGCAAAATGCTGGCATAGGTGTGGGGGTGGCTGTCTGTCTATCCAGTGTGTGGTGGCTGCAAACACCTTCCACAGCCCACACTGCCAGCAATGTTGCCAGTATTGGTCTGCCAATGTGCATAATGAGGAGCAAGGTACCATGGGTATAGGCCGGACAGGGTGGCCTGGCCAGGGTGCATCTGCACAGGGCATAGGGCAGTGACAGGCACATTGTAGTGCCCGGCCACCACCTACACAGACAGGGTGACCTCAATATATCCTGCTGAGAGATCACTCTCACCCTGACTGTGCAGTGACCACAGCATGGCTAGGCATTCCCATAGTGCTATCTAGTATTTCTTTCATGTGATAAATATGGGTTTCCTTTTGGGGCCCAGTCACTGATGTATCTGCTTGCTGTGTATGCTGACATCCCAGTTCTGGGTGCAGGCATCTCCACTGGGCACTAGCAGAATGTTTGCAGCTGGTAGGTGTTGTGATGGAGTGGCTTGCAGGGTGCAGTGGCTGATGGCTTGCATCAGGGGGAATATCAGATAGTGGTGGGGTGCAGCATACCATATCCAGGCCTAATGTCTGTCTGCTATTGTGTTATGGCTATGTACAGAGCTGCATTGACTGCCCTGTGGGGTGTCTGTTCCTCAGCAGGACGAGGGTTAATGTTCCCCTCTACTGCCACCTTTGCAGGGAGGTAGACTGTGGATCTTTTGATAGAAAACCCTGTTTGCCACCCTCAGCCCTGGGGAGGGGGTGGTGGTGCATGGAGGCAACACCTGACTGAAACAGACAGAGATGTCCAAGGTGTTCCTGCAGAAACTACCTATCTCACACAGTAACACTGCTTTGGGCCTGTGCTATGGACGGTGCCTCACTGCACCCTCAGGGTGAGCACAGTACCCGCACAATGTGACGGTGTGTAGCTACTCTGTGCCAGTACAACACACGGTCGGTACCCCCTATCAGGCCGAGGTGCTATGGGGTGCACATGGTCAGTTCCCCCTACCAGGCCGTGGTGCTGTGGTGGTGCATTCCCCATGGTGTGTATCTGTGGACAGCTGATTTGCATGTGCAGTGCATCATGGGTGTGACTGGCACAATCCAACCCTGTGAAACTCCAGCACCTGCTCACAGGCTCTGATAAACCATAGGCCATCACACGTACATCTGTTAGCATAATGCATAGGTGCAAGACACCCTACAGAGTCTGTAATATAAGATGCCCACACTGGTAAAAACACACGTACCCACGCACGATTGTACGCGCGCAGCTACGCACGGGGCTACGCACGTACCAACGCACGCACCAACGTACGTAGCTAGGCACACTCCGAGGGTGTTTCTGACACCAATACTCAACGTAACGAAAAACATGCCTCCTCATTCCCTCTGTAATGCACAGGGTGATGCCTGGGACAGCCTTCTGCGTTAGGCACACTGGGGACTCGAACCCATGCTGCCTGTAACAGCGGTCAGTACCGTAACCATTGTGTTACAGCTCTGTTTCAGTGCTTTGTGTCTGTACGTCTTCTTACGATTAATGCGCAGTAACGCGCCACGGCGCCCGGTAACGCTCGTTAATTTTTGTAACGCGCGTTAGTGGTGACGATGTACCGCCCATGTTCTTATTTGGGGTTTCTGTCATTACCGCGGCTCCTAACGCGAATTGCACTAACGCAGTTTAGTAAACATACCCCTTAGATTCTTAAAATTTGAAGCTAAGAATTGCATTTTTTTGGGCTACTTGGCATTTCAACCTTAATTATATCCTTTTTTTAAATGAATGTTTTTCAAATTTGACCGGTCTGCTCAGAAGTCTCAAGCAAATCAGTCAAATTGACCTATTCAGATTGATTACCTCTGTCTCCGCTACCCCTAAAGGAGCCTGACACATAGTAGGTTCTAGAGACTGCTGGTAGGGAAGAAGGGTCCAAATGTAATATATCAACAAAATATTTCTTCAACATGTCATTTGAATAGATCAACCTGTAATATGGAAAATTAATAAACTGAAGATTATTTTCAAGCTTTTCCATTTTATTTTTGAAATAGGAATTCCCTTTAACCAAAAGCTGATCTACATTTTCCAGGGGTTTTAACCTCTCTTCATGACTTTATATCTAAGGGGTATGCTTACTAAAGGTTAACAAAGCATTAAGTGCTGCAATGGCACATAAAAATAAATGGGCAGCGGAAGCACTTAACACACATTAACTTTACTTAACACACATTAACCTTTAGTAAAAATGCCCCTTAATGTCACTCTTTGCTATGGCTCTTTCTAGAGTAGACATCATGATTGAAGCCTCTCCAGAGAATATACAAAGCTGGGAAAGCCACACAGACCAAATAGCCTTCTTTTGGACTATCAGTTTCCATGGCTCAAGATTGGAAACTCCTTAGAGGATTGCATCAATCCTGGGCTTTTTCCACTGAAGTGTCCCACAAAAGCTATAGATTCCATCATACCTAGCAGTGTCTCCACCTCCTCAATGGCAAGGAAAGGATTACTAATCTTTCTACTATGGAGACATTTAAAACATTACAAGTCCTTGGGGCTATTTCTACCCCTGAGTCCTTAGATGTTAAATTCTGGATATGTCCAAATGCCCCTCCTTCCTACACAAGAGGATCCTGAACCTCGGGTAACACATCCAAAAATCTTTCCTAATGGCAGGGGTGGTGAGCAAGTATCCTGTTTCCAATAGTGGCCAATCAGGTCACAAGTACCTGGCAGGTTCCCCCAAAAAGGCACGCATGTACCACAATGCTCGTCCCAGAGTAAGCAGTAGATTTCCTGGGTGTTCATTAATAATGGTTTATGAACTTTTCCTCCAGAAACGTGTCCAAATCTTTTTTAAACCCAGCTACACTAACAGCTCTTAGCACATCATCCGGTAATGAATTCCAGATTTTGATTATTTGTTGAGTAAAAAAAAATATTCTCTTATTAATGGGTTACATTATAGTTTCATTGTGTGTCCTCTAGTCTTTCTAATTGGCATAATCAACCGATCTATGTTTACCTGTTCCAATACATTCAGTAATTAATATACCTCTATCATATCCACCCCTCACTTGCTTTGCAGCTTGTTGTGCTGTGAGGGTTTGTGTGCATCTGTGATGCTGAGGGTTAAGCTATCACTAGCTTAACTACTGACAGGGTCTCCCAAGATGGACAGGTTTCAGCTGAGGTGCCAGAACAAGACAAACCACCCATCTGGGCAGCAGCAGAATGGGATGGTGTTGGTGGCGGAGGATATTTCTGTGACGATAACAACACTAAAAGTACACCGCAAGGAAGAAAGCCTGGCAATCTACTTCTGTATCTTGCCATGAAAACCCAATGGATAGTCACAACAAAACAAATTGCACTATAGTGCTGGAAGATGAGACCCCCAGAAGGCACTCAACTGGCTACTGGGAAGGAGCTGAAGACTTTTCAGAGTAAAGCGAGCATTTATGATGTGGTTGGATCAAAGCCCTCAGGACATTTATTATTTATTATTATTTATTACAATCTCTTATATACCGCACTATTTAGCATCAGCGCGGTTTACATAAAACAAAGGACCATAACACAAGCTGCTTGGTTTTACAGAGAACAGGGGAAACAACTTGGATAACATAGGGAAAATATGCACTGAACTATTTACATATGTACATTAAGCTATGTGGCCGTCCAAGAAGTAGGCAGTACTCACGTTGACAGTACAAACACAGTCCAAGACGTGAGGATAGTGGAAGACAAATTTATTTACTCCACAAACCTAGGCAACCCGACACAGGCCGTGTTTCGTAACCTTCGTCAGGGGTTGTAAGGTAAAATTACTATAAACATAGAAACATAATATATTAAAAATGAAGGAACAAACAAATTCATCTAACAAAACATAGAAACATAATAAAAAACATAATAATAAAAAATAGTAATAATAATAATAATAATAAATAAAATAATCATATCATATAAAATATAATAGTGTTGGAACGCTATAAATATAAAATATTGTAAAAAATTAGTAAAATCAAATTAAAAACTGAATACATATAAACACATCAAATAAGTGTGACAAGCATAAAATTAAAGAATGAACCTCTATACGTATTAATTATAGTATAAAAATAACTTATAAGCACATCAAATAAGTGAGACAAGCTTAAAAATTAAGAGTGGACCTCTATATAAACTAATTATAGTATAATAATAACATTAGAAACATATAAATATACATTAAAAAAGATAATTTAAATAATAAATAATAATAATCACAATAAAATTATATAATAATAATTAAAACTATACTATCAAATTTATCTATTATGTATATATAACCACAAAGAAATGATTAAAAATGAGAGAGCGTGCAGCAGGAGCGAACAAACCTAGTTAATCTGATACATATATCTAAATGAGGAGGAGATTATATCTAAAAACAATTACAAATCATCACAGATTTAAAATCTATATCGTAAAATAATCATAATGGATCAAATAAAATAAAATTATAAATATAAAATGAAAATATTACTAAATACCATTAAATATATTCAAAATGGTCTAAAACTGCTATAAAATTATAAAATTGTGTTAATGAAATTAACTTAAAATTAAATAAATAAATTAAAATCATGAATTAAATAAAACACCATACATTCGTAAAAAATATGATATTTATAAAATGAAATAAAACTTTCAAATCCACTGGGACAAGTGGTATGTAAACAGAATTTTTTTTCTTTGCTCCTATTGTAAACCTGTTCTTAATATTCTTAATATATTTTAAAAATAAATGCCAATTAAAAGTTGTTTCATAAAAAATATAACACAGTTATAGAATTCTTCAAAAAACATATATATATGTAATTCTCTTATATAACTTTAAACAAGATATCTAGAAGATTTTAAATGAGTTGAACCTTAAAAAATACTACTTTAGTGGATAGTTGTAATTCTTTAAAGATTTGTATCTCACAAACACTGTTCCAACCTCTTGGTATAGACACGACACCTCCTCCGGTTCCACGTTATACGTTAAGTAACGGGATGGAAACTTAGAAAGCCGTAGGAACATACAACAACCCGTGGGCTTGCGGTAAAACAAGGGAAAAAAAGGAAAGAGAAACACGAGGACTGCAAAATCCAGCAATACACTTGTGCATATGCTCGCATGGGCCTTCCGAGGGGAACCAAAAAAGAGAAACCGCACGTTGTCTTGTCTCAAAAACCGCCGGCGCATGCGGGCCTTCATCTTGCTACTCTCGTGCGGCGGGGAAACTGTAAATCTCTAAACAAAGGCAAAAATGGTTCCTATTTCCTTAAAAGCATTTTCCAAACAAATCGCGCTTTTTTTTTTTGAAAACTTTAAAACCCCGAAAGTGAAGATCAGGAGGGACTTACGCGTGTTTCTGAAACACCATCACTTTTTGATAGAATAGTAGTGTTAACTTCTTATTCTATCTCTTAAAACGACTTAAGAACAGTAGTAAATAACAACTATTGAAATTGTGATGTTTATCAACTTTTAGAAAAACCGAGGGCAGGGGTGAGGTAAACTTGCATAATCTATTATATGGCTGCGGTAAAAAGCTAAGATAATAACCCCTAGAGATATGAGTGTGTGAAAAACGCATTTCAAATAGATCAACCTCCTTTTAATGCCGAGTACAAAACAAACGATTTTAAAGGGACTAATGCAACACCGCTTCAATCTCCATCGTCGAGGCTGGCAATGTCTCCTGCACATGCTCTATACATAACTATTATCTATAAGGGGAGGAGCATAGTGGGGTCACATTGTTCCAAATTCCTGACATTAGGGATATACTTCTTTACTTATCTTAGGAGCTTTTACTATCAAAATCATCTCTAGATGAGTAAAGATGTTAAATAACCATCTAGGTCCACTTGCGTACATTTTAATTAACAGGCACCCTTGGAATTGAAGGAAGAACCTCAAATGAATTAACCAATAGATAAATAAAACTTATCATTAAAAGTATTAAAATGAGTGAATACAAAATATAGGTTAAAAAAATAAACACAGATCCCATAATAATTAAAAAATATATAGTAGTTATAACACTTTTATAACACATATATAACACAAATAAAAATCTGTAAATAATAATGTTAAATATATAAACACACACCAAAGCGACATCTATATAGTCTAAACTGGTTTTTACAAAAAGATATAGTAGTTCCACAAAAATATTTTGTTATACGTATAACATACATATAGTCGTGATGTATCGCACAAAAAACCAAAAAGTAAAAGATTAAAGTAGAATTATTAAATACTTTTGTACAAAATACAGAAAAACAGAAAAATCTCGTTTCCTGTAGTCACACACACCACACAGAGGCAGGAATCTAAAATAACACCACAGAGTGCTGTAGCTGCTAATTGTAAATGGTTTTATTCACAAACCGTCCTCCCGCATCCCGTTTTCTTGGGTGATTCTGCTTTTTCGATGTTATCACAACAAGATAAATGGTGAATGTCCGTTAACATTTCCATGTAACAGAACTCTCTCCAGGTGCAACTAGGGTTTAATCTTCGTATACATATCGACACATCCGAAGTACACTGCTGTGTTATGACACTATGAGTGACCATGTGTCTTATACTGAGTTCGTACAGTCTTCGATAGCAACACACAATCCCGCAAGGCATTGGATACATAAAATGACACTGGAAGTGTCACAATTGGCAAAATCTGTCAAAAAGGAACCGTTCTGCTGTAGTGTGACACGGCCCAGGAGCTGTATTCATCCTTAGTCCTCTCGGGATATCTTTGATTTACAACCTTCTAGAAGATATACCGAATGTCATTTGTGGCCTGAACCACAGAAAAAAAATATTTTTTTAAATTAATGTTTGCTGCAGAAAAAAAAAAACCACGGCGTCTTCCCACTTAGTCCACGAGTCATCTGTATCTTCTTCTCGGGGGGGGGTCTGTTGGAAAGTTCTAATTATTTTTTATAAACAACGTTTGGATTGGCATTTATTTACATATATTAAATATTAGACAGGTTTACCATAGGAGCAGATTCTTTTACATACTTGTCCATTTTATTTAATTTTATTTCATGTGTTTATAAATATCATATTTTTTACGAATGTATGGGGGGTGGATTAATTCATGATTTAATTTATTATTTATTTTAAGTTTACATTTCATTACACAATTTTATAATTTTATAGGCAGTTTTAGACCATTTTGAATATTTTTACTGGTCTTTAGTATATTTTCATTTTTATATGTATGAATTTTTTTTTAGTTTTTTATTTTGATCCTTATGATTCTTTTACGATATAGATTTTAAATCTGTGATGATTTGTAATGTTTTTAGATATAGGGGGCCATGTTTTACTAAAATTCCGCAAAATATAGCGCGCCGCAAAATAGCGCACGGCAACGCGGCACTGGAAAACGCGCAGAAACGCGTTTAAACGCCGGCACACGTGCGTGTCCACCCCCTCACAGGTACTCTCGTCACTAACTTGCCCCGTACAAGTGCAGGGCCCCGCAAATGTCCGATAGAGGCTTGGATTGGAACGGCGAAAGGAGGGCGGAGGAAGGCTCCGGAGGGGCGGAGGGACGGTGGTCAATGGGTGGGGAGGTGGGAGGGGAGAGGCCCTTCCCCTCACAGTATCGGGCCCGAATTTGCATGTAAAAAAACTACCGCGAGTGAAACACTCCGCGGTATAAAGCATTTAAAGGGAAGAGAACCCTTTTTTTTTTTTTTCCGTCAGCAATGTACAGGAAAACCGGGGAAACCAGCAAAACGTGAGCCAGTGTGGATATATGTGCACAGCACAAAAGTGGAAAATAAAAATAGAAAATGACCACAACAGAACTATTAAAAATAGTAATTCAGCTGGGGACCAGATTATTAGTGAATGGGCAAATACAGACATCACACCCCGCCAAGCTCCAGAAAAAAGAAATGACTTTTTGGAAGGGTTCTACTGAGAGGAGACTCTTCCAAAAAACCTTTCCACGTTTTTGGAGCTTCCCTGGGAGTGTTTGCTATGGTTGCCCATTAATATCACTGTTTGCCGCAGCGTGGTGATAGTTTGTCCCACATTTCCCGGTGGTCAGTTCCGGGGTTTATGTGCACGTTTGTTCACCCGACAGGGTGCATATGCCCACAGTAGAATTGCGTAGAGCAGGTTTTGTGACTCCATCCTAGCCTAGGCTTACTGCCTCCAGGGGCTGCACTGTCTTCTCTGTGGCCAAAGTGTGGTACAGCGGACAGAGGTCATTACCTCTAGGACCAGAGGGCAGAGGTTCAAAACCCAGCTGGGGCACCTGCCAAGCCATTCCCTATATTTATCCAACCACTCTAAATAAAGATAAGCACCATGACCACCCTTTAATTCATGGGGGCAAAACACCCATATTTTTACCCAACACCGCACACACACCCACAACAATGGGCATTACCCTACAGCCCCAGTCCCCAAATATGCAGGTTCCCACAACATACTGCCAACATTTCAATCAGGTCCAACTGCTTTTTCTGAGAGAAGTTCACCTGCCAGCATGTTGGCGTGACAAGTACATGTGGTGGCAGGGGGCAGTGGCTGCTAACGCCAGAAGACAGACGGCCTAGCCATGTGGCAGGGCTGGCACAGTCCATCTGCAACAGACAGGGTAGTCCTAGCCGGATCCACAGTCCATGGGACAGTCAAGGGAATCCAACCAATCTGTGGCTACACAGTGTAGAGCAGTGCACACAGACAGTGCAATAAAAGAACAGAAAAGGTCACAGGTCCAAAGCCAGAGACAGCTGGGTCGCTACTGCCAATCCTGGCCCACATATTGTTCCCCACAACTAAGTGCAGTGATAGTAAGGACCACACCTTGCATGGCGGGGACATATGCAATGGTACGACAGCTATCTTTTACCCCACTGAAGCACAGACCCCATGAACAGGTCAGTACCTAGAGGCGACTCACCCAAATGCCTCCTGGTGGGCCACACACCAGTCAGGTTTCCATGGCTGACACTCGATAAACAATGCCTGTGCTGTATATTCTATGCACCACCCCATCCCATGGCATGTAGATTTAGGCCCATTCATGTTCATGAGGGATAGCAGGAAAACCCCCGAACAGTGTGGATGCAAACCTGGACTGGATTTTTGGGAATCTGTGCCGTAAAGCAGCATCCATCCACAGGCCGTACACACCCACACCCACGCGGCCCATTGGCCAATGTCTCCTTGGAAAGGCATAACCTTTGGAACCGTTCATGCAGCACCCCAAAACGAGCACTGTGCTGTGGCAGGCTGACCAATGTCACCCTACACCTGAGGTATACGGTACACAGCTCGGAGACGTTTGCCTAGGAGCACAGGCAGTCAGTTATGCCTAGCGTTCCGTAGCATACTGTACTAGTTTACCCCATCCAACCAATCTGTTAGGTGTTTGCGGGGCATGCTCCAGGCCTGGCCTCTGACGGTTGCTCGGTACCACCCTGGGGAGTGGACCCATGCCATCTTGTAATGCGTACCATAGTCCATGCCTTGCCGTGCTCAGGACCGTTTTGGTTTTTGTGTGGGCACGTCTACTTAACCCCCCTCAATCGTAGCACCATGATGGCAGAGGTGTGGAAGTGTGTGTCTGTCCTATACAGTGGGTGTTTGCTGCAAGCCCCTTCAACAGAGCTCCCCGCACTGCCAGCACT
>CM066035.1:154760923-154938151 GCA_033557465.1 Ichthyophis bannanicus | reverse complement strand
TGATGGAGTGCCTTGCAGGGTGCGTTGCTGATGGCTTGCTGCAGGAGAATATTGGAATAGTATTTGGGGCTGCATCTATGAATATCCAGGCCTAAATTTCTGTCTGATATTGTGTTATGGATGGGTGAGAGCTGCTTTGGACTGCCCTTATGGGGGGGTGGGGGGGTTGGATCTACTTTTCCCCAGCATGATCTGTGGATTTCGGGTGGTTACTCTACTGCCATCGGGGGTGTAGGGGGGGGGGCAAGGACCGATTTAATGGGGGATCTGTTGGTGGGAACCCTGTTTTGTTCCGTTCGTGTGCGGGGGTGTTCCACTAACTGTGGCAGACAGGCGATTCTCCAAGATGTTTCTGCATGCACCTAACCTAACTTCACATTTAGTGCTGGCTTGGGAGCTCTGGCATGGCTTGCATTTCAGCCTCATTGCGCCAAGGTGTTGTGCACCTGGTCCTCTGGGGCGCATCATCACACCCTCATGGTGGGTCATAGTAGACTGCCCAATTTGATGGTGTTTAGCTACTCTTTGCCGTTTGGTTCCCCCAACTCAGTGACACCCCTACCAGTGCCGAGTTTGCTGTGTGGGGTACTAAACACAGTACACCTCCCCCGGTACCCAGGCCGGTTAGCTTTCAAGTGGGCTTGCAGTTCCCCTCTTGTGTGCATCTGTTGACAGCTTATTTGCATGTGCCTGGCATCATGGGTACTGGTGTCCTAACCCTATCCTGTTTACACCAGCAGACTGCTCCTGTGATGTGACTTGCAGGCTATCTGCAAGCCAGGCAGGAGCTTGCTTCCCATCTATAGAGGTGTATCCCAATGTTTACGCCACCTGCCTGTTCATCCAGATTCATGGGTTCCCATACCCACAATGAGGGTTCTGTGATCAGGTGTTTTCACCAAAGCCATTTTTTACATTTACTGTACATATGTTGATGCCTGCACTAACACCCTCCATGTACTGTTACCCATAAGTTTACTCTGAGGGTGCTTTATTGGGCGCCCTAAGATGGCCACTTTATTGGTTGCAATCCATACTAAGGGTTCACTATACATTATTCCTGTGTCGTCGACATAACCTGCCTGCCCTATATGGGACCTCTAGGGTGCCTTGGCTGACGGTGCACTGTAGTAAACATTGTGCCTTAGGGTCCGCCCTTATGTTATAACATAGCTGTTCGGGACTGCGTTTGCTAGGTGAGTTATCACAAAATAGAATTAAAAAACGGGAAAAGCCTACTAAAGCACTCCACAAACATAAAATATACTGCCCTCAGCTGGCCTTTTTCAATAGGCATTGTGAGGGATTGAACCCCTGGTCCCTGGCACACATTGGTCAGTGTCTTTAACCATGGTGCTGTGGCTGTGTTCCTTTGCTTTAGCATCAGCGCGCCGCCTTGTGGCCATCAGCGCGCCGCATCCTCCTTCTGTCCCACAGTACAGTGCGCCTCCTTCCTGATGCCCCATGTAGCAGTGCTCCACCTTATGCCGCCCCACAATGAACAGTGCGCAGCCTTATGCCGCCCCAATATGGAAACAGTGGCGCCGCCTTATGACGTCCCCAATGAACAGTGCGCCGCCTTAAATTGCCAGCCCCCATATGAACAGTTCGGCCCGCCTTATTCCGCCCCACAATGACCAGGGCGCCGCCTGAAGGCTGCGCCCCACAATGACCGTGCAACGCCTCATATTCCGCCACCAACATGAACAGGTGCGCCGCCTTATGCTGCCGCCCACCAAAGTACCTTATTTGGCCTCCTGACACACTTATCCACATTCAAGGTGGTGCCTCCACCGCTCCCCATCCTTTTTTGGGCTGCACACACTGGGGGATTGAACCCATGGTCCCTGCACCATTGTTTATTGTCTTCACATTGTTGTGTCTATGGCTCTGGTTCGCATATATGTGCCCAGCTGCGCCCCACTTTGCCTTCCCACCAACGCTAATGTGTGCCCCGCACAATTACGCGACGCTCACTAGACGATCCAGTCCCTTTTTTTCACTAACTTTTTCGGCCGTGAACCGGCCCAACTCCTTATATGGCACAGGCACACTACTACCCGCGGCCCCACCGTCCACGTTAGGAATGTTTAGTTAACCATGCCCCCTGTGTTGATCAAGGCCCCTAGTGGTGTGTCTTTATGAGGGTGCAACCAGAAGTAGTGTTGTCAAGTCTTTCGTCTGCAGAGTAATTCTACATTAAAATAACGTGAAATAAAATAATATATGTAGGCAACTTCAACAACTACCTTCCACTAATTAATTCACAAATTACTGAGTCTCTCCAGACACAGTCTCAAATGTTGCACGGCACATCATAACACCCAGAAAAATCACACTGATATTAACAGAAGGGCATATAATGTCAACGGATTTTCCACCTCTTTGTTGGATGGACCACAACAAATCTGCACTAGATAAGATGAGACACTCGGGAAGCCATAGAATAATCATGAGGAGTGTTCTAGTAACGCTTTAGGAATGGTTGAGACTTTGGCAGTTGTGATTTAATGCTTAAGAATGAAGGGTCATGGTTTCATGTGGGGTATAACAGAATCCAAGGCGATGTGGTAGCAGTATATAAGGGGGGGAGAACTTTGGTTGGCTGTTGTCCACAAAAGAAGAGTGGGACTTTTGACGGGCCCCAGGTCTTACTGTAAGGTGGCTACATGGTGCCTAGGGAGAGTAACGGCCAGCAGAGAGAGAGGAGGGAATAATGCCAGTGGGTCATTTTGGCTAATTCTTTTGAATGAGAACCTGACATGCAAGTACATAATTTAGAGTGTGTTGTGCAATTCCTTAGACCACAACATCAAAATGATATAAACAGTTTGGCTGTGCAGCAGGGATCCAGCCTACCAAAATGGTCCCAGAGGGCTTCAGTTTGACAAAGGCATATGGGGTGCAGACTTGTAAGATCTCAATATGCTATACGTTTGGAAGAAATATGGTAGAGGGTAATATTATAGAGACATTTAAATACCCTCTAATGGCATAATAAGTGCACACGGATGAGTTTCTCGTTCAATTAAAAGAAAAACTCTGGCAATAAGGGGGCATAGGCTGAAATGTGGGAAAGGAGATATATGTTAAAATACTTCTATTTATAGAAAAAGTGGTAAGGATGCATGGAACATCAGCCTCCACAGTGATGTAAGCAGAGACCAAGGACAGTAATCTGAATTCAATAAATCATGGGTAAACCAACCATAAGCACAGAAGATCTCTAAAGAAACAAAGGTACTATAAGTAGTTGATTCATCGGAAGGGCAGAGACTGTCACGCCAATTGCAGCAATTAAGTTGGCAGGCTAATGTCCCCACCACACTAAAATTGGCAAATGTGCTTTCCATGTCCATTCCTCCTATCCTAACCCACAACCCACCCATATTCTAAGCCCATTGCCTCTGGGAAATATCATGAAGTAATTAGTATGTTTAGATTTTTTATCTCTGGTCCCAAAACTATTTTCTAATTTAAATTAGTAAGGAGACGATGAGAGCCGAGAAGTGAGAAAGAAAATTGAAAACCAAAAAAACATCACCTGCGTTCAGCTTGATAGAACTCTTCTTCTTTGACGGTCCAGACCACTGTCAGAGGTCCTTGCCTCTGACTGGAAGGGACTGCAGCTGGACTGGGCCTATTCTTGTCATAATATAGTTTAGAAGTTTCTTTTAATAAAAAATAGCCCATTTTTCTGATTTTAAGTATCAAATGTTCCGAGTCTATTTCTAAGCTCATTTCTTCATCCTAGAACCTCACTGAGAATACCTGAGTGGCCCTCCAGCTCATTTTCTCTTTAATCAAAATATCCATTACTTTGTCATATTGTTTAGATGGCACATCTAAAATATGGGGACAGGCAAAGATCTTAATATGTCTACTTCAGAGGAAAGGGGTGGATAGAGAAGATATGATATAAACATTTAAATACCTCAGTAGCATAAATGCACATGAGGAGAGCCTCTTTCGAATGAAAGCAGCTCTTCCTACAAGGGGATATAGGATGATTGGTGAAAGGGTATCGACTCAGGAGTACAATATGGAAGGAGGGATATATGCATGGAATAGTCTCCGCAGTGGAGGCAGAAAGACGTGATTTTGATGACTGTAAATACTAATTACATCTGACACATGTAATGTGCATATATTCAAAAATGATTCACGTAACTCATTGGCTGCCTGGGTTCCTGGCTAGGGTGTGGCAGACAGGAAGGTAGACAGACATTTTTCTTAAGCCCTTTGTGGCCAGGCAGGGGCGGGAAGAAGTTAGGCAAATTTTTCCATGGCTCCTTGTTACCAGAGGGGGAGAAAAAGGTGGAAGGGACTGGAGAAAGGGGTTAGCGGATCTGGAGAAAAGGGGGGGAATGGGACTGGAGAAAAGGGAGGAAAGGGAAGGGGGATGGTAGGGGGAGAGTGGGAGGGTGAAATTGGGAGAGGGGGGGGGGATGGGGAGGGGGAGGAGGGGGGAGGGAGGTGGGGGGGGGGAAAAGGGAGAGGGGGGAGGAGAGGGGGAGAGGAGTAGGAGGGGGTGAGGTAAAATAAATGCAGCATATCATGTGGGCAGGACCCAAAACAACAGAGGTGCTTAAAACTTTACAAATCAGAGTCATCTCGAGTGGATCGAAAATATGTAAATATACAGGGCTGTTTGATCAGAGTCCAACAGGAAAAAGCACAAATCCACATGCAATAATCAGGCCCAGTACAAAACGTGGATTGCAAAGGAAGATTATGTTTATTTAAATTTATTTCAAAAACCAACTTGGGCCGTGGCTGAAGTTGGTTTTTGAAATAAATTGAAACAAACATAATCTTCCTTTGCAATCCACGTTTTGTACTGGGCGCAATATACAGGGCTGTACACCAAAGGAACACAGTTAGGAGCCTGTTACAAGCAAAAAATTCAAACGACACATGCGTTTGCGTCAAGCAACGATCTTACATTGAACCATTCACAATCACTACTACTACTACTGAGCATTTGAATAGTGCTACAAGTCGTACGCAGCACTGCACAGACATGTAAGAGACAGTCCCTGCTCATCAGAGCTTACAATCTAATCAAGACAGTCAACACAGAAGGTGTAGGAAGGGATAAAATAAGGGGGAAAGAAAAAGAAAAAATGTTTGCCCGTGGAGGAAGAAATGGTATCTAATTGGAGGGGGAGGGGGGTAAAGTATAAACCTTATGCATATTTTCATGCTTGCATTGTGCCAAATATAGCTTCCTTCTGATCCATATATTACACAAAGGCATTATCAATATCACAAGGGTGTGCTTACATTTATTTGTTAATCATATTGAAGGCCCAATTCCAAATGAGACTATTTTTGTCCCATTCTACTACATTTTCTTGTTCCAACTGCTGCCCCTGCCCCAAACAACCCCTCCCCTTAGAGGCACAGCCAGCCGGCACCTGCTCACCTCCTTAGAAGCCAAGATCGCCCCAAAAAGAAGCAGCTGGTAGTACTACTTCTCCCCAAGCCATGCCAAGTCAAAACCACCCCCACCACCATAAGCTGGTTAGCAGAGAAAGCGCCAGAGAGACAGGCCCCAAGCAACCCCTCCCCTTAGAGGCACAGCCAGCCGCACCTGCTCACCTCCTTAGAAGCCAAGATCCCCCCCAAAAAGAAGCAGCTGGTACTACTTCTCCCCAAGCCAAGTCAAGTCAAAACCACCCCCACCAGAAGCTGGTTAGCAGAGAAAGCGCCAGAGAGACAAGCATTCCCCTCCCTAGCCGGTCAGCCCACGAGGAGTGAGCAGCCTGGTGGGAGGAAGTCGCCAGCTAGAAACAGCAGGGGCGACGGCTTTCTCCCGGCTCAGACCATGCCACTTCAGGAGCCAGCCAAAACAGCTCTCCACCACAGACCGTCGAAACCGAGGCCCTCTCTCACGCAGTGCCGGCGGCCCAGAGAGGATCAGGAGAACACGGGCCAGACAATGGACACGCAATCACAGAAATAATTTGCTTACTGTGTGTGTGCTAATACTGGCTGGCTTTTTTTTTTAAGATTCCCACGGAAATGGAATTATAAAGCAGTCGTCGTCGAACTTGCAGGCTACAGCAGAAAGCACTCAGCAAACTCCAGTTCCACGTGCAGCCAGCTGGTGTGCCGAGTCAGAGTCAGTGGAGGAGTTTTGGGTCTACGTCATGCGTGCCTGCCTATAGCGAATGCACGTCGACGTCAGGCAGCAAGCAAATCAGCAAAAGGAGTCTGATCGCAGGAGCGGGGCTGCCGCCGTGGCTGATAGAAATTATGCAGCGGTGGCGCAGCGGCACGTCGACGTCGTACTCGGGCAGCAAGCTAGCAAATCAGCAAAAGGAGTCGGATCGCAAGAGCGGGGCTGCCGGGGCTTGTAGAATGCAGCGGCAGCAGGATGGAGCACTTTTTCTAGGCGTCGGTTCAGGCAGGCAATACAAGGGCAGGAGCAAGAATGTCTTTAGTGCGGGGTCCCCCGAAGCGCGGGGCCCTGTGCAAAAAAAATTCTTGCTCAATGGACGGGCCGGCCCTGCCCACCACACTAGTCCTGATCACAGTACCGACATTGCTAAACTGTGCAGGGGGTAGTAGTAGTGCTCTGGTGATAACATCATCTCAATGCTGGGGCCAACAGCCTGCCGCTCCATGCATCATTGGATTGTGGAGCCTGTGTGAGTGGGTGTTTTGCACCCCTGTTCGCCGCTGCTTTGGGCTTTTGCACATGTTGCTGTTGTATCTGCATTGTAGGGTAAATATAGGACTTTCTCTGTAGAACCACAGCTGGGACTTGCACCTGTGACCCTCTGCTCCTGGACACACTGGCTGGTTGTACTGCACCACACTGTTGCCACAGATGCATGGTAGTCCCTGTGGCTACCGCAGCACTTTTCCTCAGCCAGACCTTTTATGTTGCACTGCACACCACGTACTGATGCAGAGCATGGCCTAGGTCCACTGCAGGGAGGTGGCACTGCTCCCTCCAGTACGGGCACACGCCCCCCTGCCAAGCTGACGTGGCCATTTGCTGTCCGTGCTGGTAGTGTGCAGTCCCAGGCCATCCACTGTGTAGGTAGGCGCCCACCTAGGGAGCGGGTTCCGGGGTGGGGGCATACATGGACATCCTCACATCCCCCCATCACTGCCTACCACTATTATGTCCCCTCCACATGGGGGCGGGATGGCTGGGGGGATGTAAGGTCTGTGCCCTAGGCGACTATTGACTAGGGTGGACCAGGTAGATATTGGTGGATTGTGTTTGGCCTTGGTTAACTGCTGTCCTTGCTGATCTCCGGTGTCTATGTTCCTATGTGCCACCTAGGCACCCGCCTGGTCCACCCTGTGCCCCAGCTGCCCATGCTACATGTCCCGCCTGCGGCCCCCTATGCCCCATTTGCACCATCGCCATAGTGGCCATTCATACTTTGGCACTATGATATTGCTGTACATGGAACACTACTATCACAGTTTTTGGGCTCCCTGCCTGGGCTGTACATTGCTGACACGTAAATGGTTTCTCTCTCCTGCATATGTGCATCTAATTGCAGGTTTTCAATCGCGTTAGGATTCAGCTCTTCATATCAGCATGTTAGTGTGAATGGAGCCTCTCCCCGCCCACATTACGCCCATTGACCCCTTCTCTCCGCCCTCTCTCCACCTTCTGCAGTGTTTACCGTGCCGCGGAACGTCTACTATCGTTAACGTTACATAACGCGCGTTATGTAACGTTACCGCAGTTTAGTAAACATACCCCTTAATGTCCTTAGGGCACCTTAACCTAAGGTGCTTTATTTTAAGGTGTCCTAAGGGCTTTAAGGTGCCTTAACTTAAGGTGCCTTAACTTAAGGCACCTTAACGTCTTTAGGGTACCTTAACCTAAGATGCCTTATATTAAGGTGCCCTAAGGGCTTTAAGGTGCCTTAACATAAGGTACCTTAAAGACCTTAGGATGTCTTGTCAGGCTTAATATGCCCTGTTTTTCACCTTAATGTGCAATGTCCCGTTAACATTGCGTTCAATGGCCAAGATTCCCTTTAACGCACGTTAAACAGCCCATTGCTCCCTTTACGCCAGAACGCCCCTTACCTGCCCACTGCTTTATATGACTTCAGGTACCTTAATGCTGCACTTACCACTGGTAACTTTAACCGTTGGTTTAGTAAATATATCCCTAAATTTCTTCTGCCATTTGGACATCCAGTCTTCCAATTTATCAAGGTGCTCTTGTAAATTTTTCAAAATCCTTTTTGTGTTTTTAACAACTTTGAATAATTTTGTGACATCTGCAAATTGTATTACCTCACTCATTATTCCAGGTCATTTATGAATATGTTAAAAAGCAATAGGCCCAGCACAGATCCCTGGGGTACTTTACTATTCACCTTTCTCCATTGAAAAAATTGGCCATTTAGTCCTACTCTCTGCTTTCTATCTTTAACCAGTTCTGGATCCACAATTGTACACTGTCTCCTATCCACTGACTTTTTTAATTTCACCAGCTTCTCTCATGAGGGACCTTGTCAAAGGCTTTCTGAAATCCAGATACATTATATCAACTGGCTTAACCTTTTTCTACCTGTTTTATTCACACCTTCAAAAATGTAACAGATTAGTAAGGCGAGATCTTCTTTGGCTAAATCAGTTGAATTTCTCCCATTAAACCATTACTATCTATGTGTTCATAATTTTTATTCTTTACAATGGTTTCTACCATTTTGCCCAGTACTGATGTCAGATTCACCGGTCTGTAATTTCCCAGATCACCCCTGGAATCCTTTTTAAAAATTAGCATTACATTGGCCATTCTCTAATCTTCAGGTACTACAGATAATTTTAATGATAGTTCACAGGTTACTAATAGTAGGTCTGCAATCTCATACATCAGTTCTTTCAGCACCCTTTAATGTACACGATCTGGTCCAGGTGATTTTCTACTCTTTAGGGGTATGTTTACCAAACCATCCTAATGTTACCGGCGCTAGTTTATTATTTATTTATTTATTTGACAGTTTTTGTATACCGCCTTATCCTTCAATCAAAGCGGTCACGACACAATTGGGGGATACATTTAACACGCGGGGATATGAGACACATACACTAATACTTACAGGGAACATGGGCTATGGAGGGTTAAGTGGCTTGCCCAAGACCACAAGGAGCATCAGTGGGACTAGAAACCCCAGTCCTTCCGGCCCAAGGTTGCTGTCCTCTAGTCGGATTTGAACCCCCGACCTTCCGGTCTGAAGTACCTTGCCCCAACCACTAGGCTCCTCCTCCCTCCTAGTTGCAGCGATAATGTGAAGAATGCTATATAAGGAGTGGGCATTCCAATCCTAAGGTAGCAAGAATATGTATCGCGCAATAGTGTGCGCCGTGGCACGTTAACGCGCATTAACCCTAAGTACATGCCAGTGCAGTGTTAGAAGCTATAACGATGTAGCCCACTGGTTACTGCAATGACTGTGGAGGCAGAGGTCATGGGTTTGATCCTGCAGTGGTGTAATCTAAAACAGCTGTCTGAGGCATTTTCTTTTTAATTTAAATCAGTGCTGCCAGCAAAAACACCCTCACAGTGCCCTAGACCTAAGGTGCCTCATAAGGCGCCCCTATAAGGTGCCACATAGGTCACATTATAAAGTGCCCTGTCTGCCAAGCCACCCTATATGTGTCCTATAGGGCGCCTATGAGACACCTTAGGCTACCAGCACTGTGAGGGTTTTTCTGCTGGCAGCACTGATTTAAATTAAAAGAAAACACCTCAGACAGCCTTTTTAGGCTACACCACTGTGGGATGGAAGCAATGACTTCTGCCTCCACAGTCATTGAAGTAACCAGTAGGCTACATCTCTATAGATACTACCACACTGCTGGCTGGCTACAGAAAGACTACAGGTCACCATACAACCTGTCTGCTGTGGATACTAGGATAGGGTAAACCCACCCGTACCCATGATGCACTGCACATGCAGATCAGCAGTCTACAGCTGATCACATAATGGGGTATGCACCCCCACAGCACCTAGGTCTGGTAGGGGGAACTGACCGAGTGTGTTACTGGCAAAGAGTAGCTACAGACCGTGACATTGTGTGGGTCCTGTGTTCACCATGAGGGTGAGGTGGGGCACCCAGCACCAGGTCTGCAGCACCTGGCTTGGCTGAGATAGGCTATGCTATGCTGTAAGTCCCCATCAGTGCCAGTGTCTGATGGGTAGTCTTTGCAAACACACCTAGGATATACCTGTGTCCAACTGTATTTCCCAGTCACGTCTAACCTTTGTAGACTATGATGCACCCAAAATAGTGCATATCCTGTGTGGTTGCCATGGTCACATGTTAAAGATGAAGGGGGGTGTTTGGACCCAAAAGCAGATAATGAAGCACTACCCAACCCGCCCTTTGTGGCTCAGAGTGGAGAGGACAGGATCTCTCACCAACAGATTTACATTGTACATCTCTGCAATGGTGGCAGTAGAGAGAACCATCAACCCCAGTCCTGCTGGGGAACAGGCACCCTACAGGGCAGTCAATGCAGATCTGTATGCATCGCATAAGGCAATGGCAGACAAGCAGAACACTGGAGAAGCTCAGCTTCCCCCCACCACTATCTGACATTCACCAGCAGATGGCACAGTCAGTCTCTACCCACTGCAAGGCATTCCAGCCATACACATGCTAACTGCAGACAGTCTACTAGCTAGTACATAGTGCATGTTCCTGGAGGAACTGTGTGCACCCAAAAATGGGATGTGAGCACACACACCAAGTAGGTATGTCAGTGATTGGGCCACAGAAAAGAGAACCCATAAATGTCACTTGAGAGAAATGCTGTATAGAACTATGGGGGAACCTAGCCATGCCGTGGTCACTGCTCAGTCAGGGTGAGAGTGACCTCCCAGCATGACATGCTGTGGCTACCCGTTCCGTGCAGGCAGTGGTCGAGCACTAAAATGTCCCAGCCATTGTCCTATACCCTGTGCAGATGCATCCTGCCCAGGCCACCCTGTCCGGGCCATACGCACAGTACCTTACTCCTCATCATGCATATTGGCAGGCTAACACTGGAAACAGTGCAAGCAGTGTGGGCTCAGTAAGGTGTAGACAGCCACAACGCACTGGATAGACAGATACATACTCCCCACACCTATGCCAGCATTGTGCAAATATAGAGGTTTGTGGCAGCCCTGGTCCGCCACACCAGTCCTGGGCACAGTGCAGGCATTGCTTTGGTACGCAAAACTGTTGGGGTCACTCCAGCAGGGTGGTAAATACTGTCATAATCAATAACTGAAACACACTGCACAGATATCAGAAAGGGTTGCTAATGATGAATCTCTCTCAACAACAATCCTGTTTAACTTAGGATTTGTTATCTGACATTAATCATAGCAACTTCTGATATATGTGGAACGTGTTTTCCCTAGTTTAGGACGGCATTGCTAAGGTATGCAGGTGCCAATATTGGGAGATGCTGCTCCGCGCAGGGCCCAACAGCCCTGACTCTCCATGAGGCGTTGGTATAATGAGCCTGTGTGGGTGTGGGGTTTGTACCCCTGTTGGCCTCTGCTCTAGGGCTGAGTTTCCCAACTCCGGTCCTGGTGAGCCAAACAACACTGTTCAGGTTTTCATGCTGTCCCTAATGAATATGCATGAGATACATTTGTATACAATGGGGGCAGTGCATACCAATGCAGCACAGGGCATATTGTATTAGGGACAGCCATGAATACCTGAATGGTGTTTGGCCAACCAGGACTGAAGTTGGGAAACACTGCTCTAGGGATTGCACATGTTTATGGTATCTGTGCTCTGTAAAAATATAGGTGTTTCAGGCATGTTTATTTACCTGTAATAAAGGTTCCATCTTTATTACCACGGTTTGGTAGTTGGTAAAATATGGGGCCAGGGTTGGTAGGAGCCACAGCTAGGACTTGAACTTGTGATCTTCTGATCATGAACACACTGGCTGTGTGTACTGCACCAAACTGTTGCCTCGGGGCAGATAATTCCCTGGGGATACCATGACTGTTCATCAGACAAACCTTGTCTGTTGCAGTGCACAGTACCCACCTAAATGGGGCTTGGCCTTGGTCTGCTGTGGGCAGATACCACTGCCCCCCTCCGCCACTAGCACCCCTCCGTCACCATGCTGACATGCCCTTATGCCGGTGGTACTGGTGCTGTGCAGTCCGAGGCCATCCAGTGTGCTGGTAGGCAGCTGCCTATGGTGTGGGTTCTCGGGTATGGGTGCCTACATGGACATGCGCGCTTCCCCCCCCCCCCCCCACACCGCCTGCAAATGTTATGTGCCCTTGGGGGTACCTGCTGGGTAATATCCCCTGTGACACTGTGGGACACACACTCATGCCCATGTTTGACCCTCGTCAGTTGCTGTCTTGCTACTTTACAGTTTCGGCATTCCTATGTGCCACCTAGGCATCTGCCTAGTCCGCACTGTGCCCAGTTGGACCACAACATGTGCCGCCTGCAGCCCCCTGTATCACATTTGCAGCATCAGCAAAGTTACCCTTTCCTACGTGCCCACTCTGCTGTTGCTCCACATGTGCCCGCCATAACAAACCTGCCCAATATAAATGACAAAAACCCTGATCATTGCTATTTCAATGTGGGATCATTCACTTTGTAGGGGGACAGAGCATAGACCCTTCCAAACATGATATCTTCCTTTTTACGCTTTGTCAGTAGTGTTGCTTTATGTTTATCATTAATATCACTATTGGCCAGCTTGGTTATTGGGATTTCAAATGTGGTTTTGGTCATTTTATATGTTTATTTGCCTTTTTTGTTCCTGCACATGTATCACTACAATCACTTTTCTGGGTTTCCCTGGCTTTGCTGTACATTGCTGACTGAAATGGTTTCTCTCTCCTGCAAATGTGCCTCTAGCGCATGGTTTTCACTGGCGCTAATTTTCAGACCTTCATTTCACGGCGTTAGTGTGCATGGAGCCTCTCCCTGCCCACTCTCTGCCCATTGACCCCTATCTCCGCCCTCTGGGGAGCCTTACTCCACCCTTCAGACCCGGCTATCACAATGTTAGTGTGCCTTAACACTGCTGCCGACGTTATCGCGCGATAACGTTATGTATCACGCAATAACGCCGGCGCTGCTAAGTTAAGATGGTTTAGTAAACATACCCCTTAGTTTATCAAATAGTTGTAATACATTTTCCCAGTTTACCAAAATGTGTTTATATTCATCTGATACATCATCTCTAAATACCATATCATGCATGAGTAACTTCCCAACATTTATTTCAGTAAAGACTGAAGGAAAGAATTAATTCAGTCTCTCTGCTACGGCCTTGTTCTCCCTTAGTGCCCCTTTTACTCCTCTATCATCTAATGGTTTAAGTGACTCTCTACAAAGTAAGCCAACAAAATAACGCTCCAGAGATATATCACTAAAGTGGTAATAGTGAATTAAATGACTCCCTTACATGTCTTTTGCTGTGAATGTACTTGAAAAATATTTTATTATGCATTTTTCTTTCCATGGCAAGCATTTTTAAAAATTCCGTTTTCTCCTGCCTTATCAATGCCTTGCATCTAACTTGCCAGTGCTTATGTTGTTTCCCATTTTCATCATTTGGCTCCTTTTTCTATTTCCTAAAAGATGCTTTTTGGCTACAACAGCTTCTCTGACCTAATCTTTAAACCATGCTAGCAGTTTTTTTGGCCTTCCTTCCACCTTTCTTAAAGCGTCTGTCTGGGCTTCCAAGGTAATATTTTTAAAAACTGCCCATGCTTGATGCAATCCTTTAACCTTTGCAGCTGCTGCCTTTTAGTTTTTTCTTAGCTATTTTCCTCATTTTATCATATTCTCCCTTTTGAAAGTTAAAAGGTAGTACTGCAGATTTCCTTGCTGTCCTTCCTTCATTTATTAAATCAAATGTGATCATGCTATGACCACTATTGCCAAGTGGCTCTAGTACTGTGATCTCTTGCACCAGATCCTATGCTCCAATAAGGGGTGGATGCAAAATAGCTTTCCCTCTTGTCAGTTCATAAACCAGGTGCTCTTAGAAGTAGTAATTTATTTCATCTAGAAACTGTATCTCCCTAGCATGTCCTGCTCTGACATTCACACAGTTGATACTGGAATAATTGAAATTACCCATTACTCTATTGTAACTTTTGTTAGCTTCCCTGATTTCTTTGAAAATTTCATCGTCTATCTGATCATTCTGGCCAGGCAGACAGTAGTACACACCCACTCTCGTTGCCTTCCCCTTTTTACATGGAATTTCTATCCATAGAGCGTCTACAGTGTGTTTTGTTTCCTGCAAAATTTTTATCCTGTGTGACTCAATGCCCGTTCTAACATGGAGCAGAACCCCTCCACCAGTTTCATCTACCCTATCATTGCATTATAGTTTGTACCAAGGTATCATAGTATCCCATTGGTTGTCCTCCTTCCACCAGGTCTCTGAGATGCCAATTATACGTATATATAGTGCTATATATTGTAGCTGTCCCATCTTATTTTATAGACTTCTAACATTTGCATACAGTCATTTTAGAGGTTGTATCTTATTTATATCAACAATCTGATTATCAGTTGACAAGGATAATTTGGAATCTTTCAGCTCTATTTGCTCTGTACTTGGCATCTGGGTAACTTTTATCTTTATTGGAAACTCTGTTAGGATGTCCCAACTTCCCTCTTTTGCTAGTATCCTTCAAGGATACATCCTTCTGAACCATGCACTCTAGGGTGACTGTTGGCTTTCTTCTATTTCTGATAAGTTAATCAATTATGCATTCTGAGCACACATTCTATATGGCAATGTTGTTTGCATGTCTTGCTTTTCCTCTGTCCACTTTGGAAATGAGAAGTCACTGAGATCTTCAGACATTCATAAATGCATAACAACTTTTATTACCAACTTCAAACAATCTTCAAAGTATAATTAATCCATTGCAATAGTTTCTGACTTAAAAACCAATTTGAATGAAAGACCTCAACCAAAAAATAAGGGGCTTTACAAGAAAAACCTTTAAAAGCCATGTCTTGATTGAGCTTATAGAGGTGAACAATATTTAAAATGAAAATTGTATTTTGGCTCTTTTTTAAGCAGAACATGATCAAATTTCCACCCTCACCAAGAAAGGAAAACCCAGTGCAGTACATAGAAACATATCTCTAAAAAAAAGTTTCTTATTCAGATAAAAGTTAGTTACTGAGTGGGGGAGGGGTGTTTACTACAAGATGTCTTGCCTGGCTGCCTCCAAAAGTCAGCTAGAAAAATACATTGAATATTAACTTAAGAGAAGGTGATGGTAGGCAGGGGCGGCCAAGGGGGGTGCGGGGCCATGTGCAGAGATTAATTGTGGGGCCTCATTTGCATAAATATTTGCATAATGTTAACATGCACTTTTTGTAAACATGCTTCTTAATGAGTGTCTGGATAAAGAAAGACTAACAGATTTCTACATTACTATATTCCAGTGCCAACCGCCAGGCCCATTAGGAAGTACTATAAACACCGACCATTTACAACTCAGCAAATCCACCATATCATAACAGCTCTGCCAGGACTCACAAAGCACTAAACCCTTCCTATCAAACGGCAACACTGCAAATATTAAACCAATATATCTCAGAGAATACCAATACATCTTCTACAGGGGAACGAGAACAAGTGACATGGTCAAATAGAAGCTACATGAACAGAATACCTCAGGTCAGTTAAAATGCAGAACACAGACCGTCACCAAAGAACAGGGGATCACAATTTAGAAATAGGAAGACAATAATTAAACTGGGAACCCCAAAAGCCAAACTTGGGATGTACAACAACACTGGAGAAATAAAACTATAAATTTATTTCCTCTTGTGCTAAACAAAACACAAAAGACGTTAACGATGCACATTTCCCAGAGCTGATATATTCCAGTTAATAAATTCAAAATAAAAAAGTATTTTTCTACCTTTTGTTGCTTGTGCATTTTCTTTTTCAGTTGCAATTGCTCCAGTCACTTTCTTCTGGTTTCTTTGTGTCTTCTGCGAGCTATCCATTTGTCCTTTCTTCTCTTTTAGATTTTTTTCCAAATTTTTCTCTATATCTGCTTTAACATAGTGATCTTTCCCCTTTTGTTCTTTCCTCCATTTCTTTCCTTATTCCTTTATCATCCACTCAGATTTCACCCTTCCATTCTCAATCTCCACTTACTCTTCCAATACCCAGCCCATCGTAGACTTTTCTTCCCTCCCACACAAAATATCTTTTCCCCTCTCCATTCTCATTCCCCATCCCTTTCTAGTCCTCCCCCCAAATCAGCTCCCTTATAGTTCTAGACCCACTCAGCATCTGCCCCCTTCTAGTCCCAGTCTCCCAAGCTTCCACATCAGCCCATTTTCAATCCTATCCCCCATATGCTGTTTCCCAGTTCTGTTCCAGCCCCCCATCAGCCCATTTCCACTCCAAGCTTCCCCATCAGCCCATTTCCAGTCCTATTCCAGCCCCCATCAGCCCATTTCCAGTCCTATTCCAGCCCCCCATCAGCCCATTTCCATTCTTATTCCAGCCCATCACCCATTTGTAGCCCATGTTCCCCCCATCAGCCCATTTCTAGTCCTATTCCAGCTCCTCATCAGCCCATTTCCAGTCCTAGCCCTCCATATGCTCTTTTGCAGTTCCATTCCATTCCCCCATCAGCCCATTTCCACTCCAAGCTCCCCATCAGCCAATTTCCAAGCCTAGCCCCCCTCGTCAACCCACTTTGTCCTATTCCAGCCCCCATCAGCCCAATTTCCAATCCTAATCCAGCTCTTCATCAGCCCATTTCCAGTCCAAGACCCCCCCCCCCCCCACCATCACAGGCCATTTCGTCCATTCCCCCCAGCATCACAGCCCATTTGCAGTCCTATACCTCCCCAACATCACAGCCCATTTGCAGTCCATTCCCCCCATCACAGCCCAATTGCAGTCCGTTTCCCCCCCAACCCTCACAGCCCATTTCCCGTCCGGTTCCCCCCCCCACCATCACAACCCACTTGCAGTCCTCCCCCCCATCACAGCCCAATTGCAGTCTGTTTCCCCCCATCACAGCCCATTTCCAGTCCGTCCGTCCCCCGCCATCACAGCCCACTTGCAGTCCTCCCCCATCACAGCCCAATTTCAGTCCATTCCCTCCTCCCCACATCACAGCCCATTTCCAGTCTGTTTCCCCCAGCACAGCCCATTTCCAGTCTGTTTCCGCCCACACTATCACAGCCCATTTCCAGTCCGTTTCGACCACCCCTATCCCAGCCCATTTCCAGTCCGTCAGTCCCCCGCCATCACAGCCCACTTGCAGTCCCCCCACATCAACGGCCCACTTGCAGTCCGTTCCCCCCCCACATCACAGCCCAATTGCAATTCGTTCCCCCCCCACATCACAGCCCATTTCCAGTCTGTTTCCCCCATCACAGCCCATTTCCAGTCCGTCCATCCCCCGCCATCACAGCTCACTTGCAGTCCTCCCCCCATCACAGTCCAATTTCAGTCCGTTCCCCCCTCCCCACATCACAGCCCATTTCCAGTCTGTTCCCCCAGCACAGCCCATTTTCCAGTCTGTTTCCGCCCCCACTATCACAGCCCATTTCCAGTCCGTTTCCACCCCCACTATCACAGCCCATTTCCAGTCTGTCCATCCCCCGCCATCACAGCCCACTTGCAGTCCCCCCACATAAACAGCCCACTTGCAGTCCGTTTCCCCCCCTCCACATCACAGCCCATTGCAATTCGTTCCCCCCCCCACATCACAGCCCATTTCCAGTCTGTTTCCCCCATCACAGCCCATTTCCAGTCCGTTTCCCTCCCCACCATCACAGCCCACTTGCAGTCATCCCCCCAATCACATCCCAATTGCAGTCCGTTCCCCCCCATCACAGCCCATTTCCAGTTGGTTTCTCCACCCCCCCATCACAGCCCATCCAGTCCAAGCCCCCTCCCACCCCCAGAAGAGCCCCGCAACCACAAAGGGGCTGCAGAGGGAGCCAGGGAAGCCCGTGCGAGGCCCAGGCTCCCACAGCACAGCCCGCCAGTGTGAAGAGCCTTTTCATTCATGCTGGGGGCTGTTTCAATGACGCTGCAAATGACGGGAGAGGTTTGCCCTTTAACCTCTCCTGGCATTAGCGGCTTCATTGAAACAGCCACCAGCTGAAGGTAAAGGCTCTTCATGCTGGCGGGCTCTGCAGAGGGAGCCGTGGCCTCGCGCGGGCTTCCCCGACTCCCTCTGCAGCCATCCATTGAGCGAGAATGTGGTTCGCGCGGGGCCCCCTGAAGCACAGGGCCCTGTGCGAACAACATTCTCGCTCAATGGACGGGCCAGCTCTGATGGTAGGAAATGGCCAGTTGGCACCATTTTCCTGTAATACACTGCTAAACCAGCAGCTAACAGTGGTTGCTCTTGCTCCTAATATAGAGTTATATTTTTTATTTATTTATTTAGTTGTATATACTGCGCTATGTAGAAATCAGTGTGGTTTACAAGGAACAAAATTAGTAATTACATAGAACAAGTTTAGCGAACAAAACAGCGACTTCAGCGGCTAACACGATAACAATTGGTAGGTTAGACAGGGGAGTCAACTTGGGTTGTAATTGGGTGAACTATATACATTGTGAGCATTGGGAAAAACTATATACACTGCGCTTATTAGGATAAGTAGATGGGTCTGTCTGAGGGGTTTGGTTGAAGGCAACTTAAGAATCTAAGGGGGCACTGGTCCAATGATCTATGTTATTTGATCATAATCTAATTGAAAAAGATATGTCTTCCGGAAAATAGCTAGATCAGAGATGGCATGGATAGGGAGGGGAAGGAGTTCCAGAGAGGTGGTGCGTATAGTTTGAATGCTCGGTTATTTGCAACCTGGGAACTTTTCCTTGCTATGGATGGGACTAAGAGAGTGTTTGCCATGGTAGACCTTCAGACTCTATTTTCAGGTGTCCATTGTAAGAACTCTTCGAGGGCAATTGCAGAGAGGTTGTGTAGTATTTTGAATGTCACTATGAGAGCTTTGTACTTGAGACTGCTAACAATGGAAGCCAATGTAGTTGTCTCAGGATAGGAGTTGCATGTTCATATCTTGAGGCTCCAACCAGGGTTTGTGCTGCAGTATTCATAGCCAATTGCAGGGGGTGAATTGAGCATTCTGGGAGACTGAAAAATGATATTTGCGTAATTAAAATGAGAAGTGATCAACGCTTGGAATACAGTGCGGACGTCAGCAGATTCAAGCAAGGGATGCAGTTGATGAAGAGTCCGTAGTTCTAGGTATATTGCTCTAGTGATGTTATTTATGTGCAGCTCCATTGTTAGATGTTGGTCTAAGGTGATCGTGAGGTATCAGACCTCTTGCTTAGTGTTCAGTTAAGCATCCTTTACTTGTAGAGTGGCAGGAGGTATGAATGATTGGTCCTTAGTGATGAAGAGAACCTCAGATTTCTTGCAATTCACCCTCAGGTTATGTAGTTTCAGCCAGTCAGCTACTGCATTGAAGCAGTCTATGATTCCAGAGTAATTTGGATTGACCCTGGAGAAGGGAGTGTAGAGCAGCACATCATCAGCATAGATGTGGTAAAGTATGTTGTAAGATTTAATAATGCAGCAAACAGGCTGGATGTAAATATTAAAAAGTAATGCAGATAAGGAGGAGCCTTGCGGTACGCCCTGCGATTGAGCATAACTGGATGAGGTTTGCATACCTATGCGTACCATTTGCTGTCGGCCTGACAAGTATGATTTGCACCAGTCTAAGGCCAAGTTTTGAATGCCTTTCAGCTGTAGCCGGGTAAGGAAGGAGGTTGTGTAGCGTCCCCTTGAATGTGCTTCTGGGTCTGGAACCAACCTGACTGGAATCCACTCAAGGATGGGCTCTGTCAGTCCTTGTCAGCTTGGTGTCTGGTGCCTCCACCTGGGGAAGAAAGGCACTAGTGAGCAGAATTTCCCCCATCTCACTCAGGAAACTTCTCAAAAAAACACTGCTGTGAACAGGCTGGCTTAAATAGTATTTACAATTTATTGACAAAATATGTACATCAAGTATTGTAATAAAATAATGCAGTATGTACAACCCATATTATGATAAGCGGTTTAAGCAAGTAAGATGAAATAGCTATATAGGATAAGAGATAAGGCAGTTCAAACAACCAACTATAACCTCATATGTAGTGACTGAAATAAATATTTAAAGATTATGGATTTAACCTTATTAATCTGTCTCCTAACTCCCCTCCCTTTCCCTTTGCTCCCCAGCACCAAGTCTTACCCATTGCTGGAGCTCTACCTCCTCCAAGCTCTCTTCTGTTCAGGAGAGGGTTTTGCACTCCTGCCCAATCAGGAACAGCTGTTGCAGCTATCTCTTGAGCTGATCTGCCACTGGTCCTCCCTAGATATTGTGGTTGCTAGTCTGGAATGGACTCTTTGCCGCTGCAGCTCTCCCTTGAGCTGATCTGCCGCTGGACCTCCCTAGGTATTGTGGCTCCTAGTCTGGAATGGAGTCTCTGCCACTGCAGCTCTCCAAAGAGCTGATTCTGCCACCATAGCTCTCCCCCGGAGCTGATTCTGCTGCTGCAGCACCCCCCCATTATAACTCCCTCTGGAAATGATTCTCTGCTGCAGCTCTCCCCCCTGGAGCTTATTCTGCCAGCAACTCCCTTTGGAGATGACCTGCTACTGGACTCCCAAGCCTGAACTAGGCTCTCCAATACAATCTCCACTCCAGTTTTACTCTAAGCTAATCTAGATTCTCATCTTTTATCTTCACAAAAAGAACTTACAAAACAAGAGAAACTTTATCCTCTTTTCACAAAGAAAAAATAAGCTCTTTTGGATAAACAGACCTGATACCTCCAAATCCCAAATAACTATTTTCCAAACTCTTTTCTGCACAGGGCTGCTGGTGCCATTGCCAACTGATATTATTTCTCTTCTGGTGAGCAATTTCTACTGACCCTAGTATTTACTTCTCCACCCTCTCTCTAGTGTGTGCACTTTATTCTCCTACATTATTCCCTATAGATTTAAAGTTAAAACTTAATAATAGATTTAAATGTGAGCAAATATTACCCTTGCTCCTTCAGCACAGGCAGTGATTTGCATATCCCCTAAATGTTTACATTCCAGCTGTGCTAGCACAGCAGGCTGTTCCCTTAGGGCAATGGTTCTGAACCAGTCCTCCTTGAACCCCTAGGCCAGTCAGGTGTTCAGGATAGCCCTAATGAATGTGCATGAGATATATATGCATCAGAGATATCCTGCCAACCTGACTGGTTTGTGACCCTCTAGGGCTGGATTTGGAGACCCCTGCCTTACACCTCTGTCATTTAAGATTGTGAGTGGGCAAGGTGCAGATGTCCTAGACATCAAAAAGGTAGATAGAATGTGTCACATACCTCCTCAATTATCACCACCACCCAAAAGGTGTATAATAGATAATATTTTGGTGGTGGTGAGAAGCAAAGAGGCATGTGACAAATTCTATCTAACCTTTTGGATGTCTTGGAGATCTGCACCTTGCCCACTCACAATCTTAAATAACAGAGGTGTAAGGCAGGGGTCTCCAAATCCAGCCCTAGAGGGTCACAAACCAGTCAGGTTGGCAGGATATCTCTGATGCATATATATCTCATGCACATTCATTAGGGCTATCCTGAACACCCGACTGGCCTAGGGGTTCAAGGAGAACTGGTTCAGAACCACTGCCTTAGGGGTATGTTTACTAAACCGTCTTAATGTGTGCCCGGCGATAGTGTGCAGGCTGCCATAAAAGGAGTGGGCGTTTAAGTCTTAAAGTAGCAAAACAGGATTATTATGCAATAATGCGCGCTGCTGCGCACATTAACGGGCTGAGCGCCGCTAAGCGCATTACCGCGCGGTAATCTTATGTAGGTGCACAGACATCCAACAAAGAAACAGAAGTGTAGCATAATGGTTAATACACTGACTGATAATACAGGGGTCATGAGTTTGATCCTCCAGTGTGCCTAATGCATAAGGCTGGCTGAGGCATCAGCTTTGACATGTAAGTATTGTTTCCTGAGGCACTGATGCAGAATAGCACAGTATGTAAGAGAATGTAAATAAATAAATATATGATAAAAGTCTATAAATTAATGAATGGAGTGGAACGGGTAAATGTAGATTGATTCTTTATGCCTTCAAAAAGTAGAAAGACTAGACATGCAATGAAGCTACAGTGTAACCAATTTAAGAGTAACAAGAGAAAATATTTTTTCACTCAACGCGTAATCAAACTCTGGAATTTGTTAATGGAAGATGTAGTGAAAGCTGTTAGTGTAGATGGGTTTAAGAAAGGTTTGGACAAGTTCCTGGAGGAAAGGTCCATGAACCATTATTAAAGAGGACCCAGGTAATCCAGTGCTTGCCCCAATACAAGCGTTATGGAACCTGTGTGTCTTTTGGGGAAACTGCTAGGCTTAAAAGGTTAGGAATCTTCAATGTGAAAAAGAGATGGCTGAGGGGAGATATGATAAATTAATGAATGGGGTGGAACGGGTAAACATATATCGGTTGTTTAGATTATCAAAAAGTCGAAGGACTAAGGGACATGCAATGAATTTAGAATGTAACCCATTTAAGAGTAATAAGAGAAAATATTTTTTCACTCAGTGTGTAATCAAACTCTGGAATTCGTTATTGGAGGATGTAGTAAAAACTTTTAGGGGTATGTTTACTAAACCCTCTTAACGTGCGCCCAGCGATAGTGTGCAGGCTGCCATAAAAGGAGTGGGCGTGTCGGTCTTAAAGTAGCAAAACGGGATTATCGCGCGATAACGTGCACTGCGCACATTATCGGGCAAGACGCACCTAAGCACATTAACGCGCGGTAATCTTAAGTAGGCGCGCAGACATGCAAACATGGAAACAGAGGCGTAGCACAATGGTTAAATTACTGACTGATGTACAGGGGTCATGAGTTTGATCGCCTGGTGTGCCTAATCCATAAGGCTAGCTGAGGCAGTAGCTTTTACGTGTAAGTATTGATTTTTGAGGCATTTTATTTGTAGTTTAATTAGTTCTGCCAGCAAACACACCCTCACTTGTACATTAAAAATAGACAATGCCTTGGACAGTCTTATCAAATGACCCCACCATGGGTTTGAACCCATGACCTCTAGCCCTACAGACAGTGAAGTAACCAGTGGGCTACAGCTGCCAACAAACCCCTGGCTGGCTGCAGAAGGACTGCACGTCACCACACAAACTGTCTGCTGTGGATACCAGGATAGGGATAACCCACCCGTACCCATCATGCACTGCACATGCAAATCAGCAGTCTACAGATTGGCACAAGATGGGGTATACACCCCCACAGCACCTCGGCCTGGTAGGGGGAACCGACCGTGCGTGGTACTGGCACAGAGTAGCTACAGACCGTCACATTGTGTGGGTACTGTGCTCATCCTGAGGGTGAGATGGGGCGCCAGCACCAGGTCCACAGCACCTTTCATGGCTGAAATATGCCATGCTGCAGGTCCCTATCAGTGCTACTGTGTGTTCTAAGTAGTTCCTGCAGACACACCTAGCATACATCTGTGTCCTTCTGTATTTCTCAGTCATGTCTAGCCATTATGGGCTATGATGCACCCAGAATAGTGCATATCCTGTGTTGGTGCCATGGTTGCATGATGTGGGTGAAGAAGGGGGGGTGTTTGGACCCATAGGCGGAATATGTACCAACACACAACCCACCCTCTGGGGCTCAGGGTGGGAAACAGGATCACCCACCAGCAGATCCACATTCTCCCTCCCTGCAATGATGGCAGTAGAGGGGACCATCAACCCCAGTCCTGCTGGGGAACAGGCAAGCTACAGGGCAGGCAATGCAGAGCTGTACGCATCCATAACAGGCCGGAAGGTCGAGGGTTCAAATCCCACTAGAGGACAGCAACCTTGGGCTGGAAGGACTGGGATTTCTAGTCCCACAGGTGCTCCTTGTGGTCTTGGGCAAGCCACTTAACCCTCCATAGCCCATGTTCCCTGTAAAATAGTTATCTCCAAGTTATAATGCCCTGTTCAATGTAATTTCAGTTTGTTCAATATAAACCGCACTGATGCAGAATAACGCAGTATATAAGAGAATGTAAATAAATAAAAAATAAATAAATAAATAAAGCAATAGCAGACAGACAGTAGGCCTGGACATGCATAGCTGCCCCCCACCACTATCTGACATTCTCCAGCAGCAAGCCTCCAGCCGCTGCACCCTGCAAGTTGTTCCAGCAAGACACAAACTAGCTGCAGACAGTCTGCTTGCTAGTCTATAGTGCATGTTCCTGGAGAAAACACATGTACCCAGAACTAGGATGTCAGCATACACACCAAACAGACAAACCAATGATTGGGCCCCAAAAGAGAACCCACAAATACCACATGAGAAAAATTCAATAGAGCACTATGGGGGAACCTAGCCATGCTCTGGTCACTGCTCAGTCAGGGTGAGAGTGACCTTCCAGCAGGACATGCTGTGGCCACCCTGTTCGTGCAGGTGGTGGCCGGCCACTATAATGTCCTAGCCATTGCCCTATGCTATGTATAGATGAATTCAGGCCAGGCCACCCTATCCTGGCTATTCCCACAGTACCTTGCTCCTCATTATGCAAATTGGCAGGCTGATACTGGCAACAGTGCAAGCAGTGTGGGCTGAGGAAGGTGTTTGAAGCCACCACACACTGGATAGACAGACACACACTCCCCACACCTATGCCAGCATTGTGCAACTATAGAGGTATTTGGCAGCCCTGGCCACCGCATCAGTCCTGGGCACAGTGCAGGTATGGCTATGGTACGCAATACTGTTGGGGTCACCCCCCAGGGTGGTAAACACGGTCAGACACAAGACCTGTAGCACACTCCACAGACATCAGAAAGGTTGCTATGATGTAGCTCACTCAGAAAATTGTACATAACTTCGGAAGGGCTATCTGCCAGTAATCATAGCAACCTTTTGATATATGTGTATCGTATTCCCAGGTTTAGGGTGGCATTGCTAAGGTATGCAAGTGCTCGTATTGGGAGATGCATGCAGGGCCCAACATCCTGCCTTTCCAGGAGGCATTGGATAATGGAGCCTGTGGGTGCGGGTGTGTCTGCCCCTGTTGGCCGCTGCTTTAGGGCAGAGGTTCCCGACTCCAGTCCTGGTGGGCCAGACACTGTTCGGGTTTTCATGCTGTCCCTCATGAATATGCATGAGATACATCTGCATACCATGAGGGCGGCACATAGAAATGCAGCACAGGCATCTTTATTAGAGACAGCATGGTACCTGAATGGTGTTTGGCCCTCCAGGACTGCATTTGGGAGACTCTGCTCTAGGTAACGAGCATGTTTATGGTGTCTGTGCTCTGTAGGGTAAAATGTAGGTGTTTTGGGCATGTTTACGTCATCTGCAATAAAGGTTCTATCTGTATTAGCACATTTTAGTAGTGGGTAAAATGTGGGGACTGGGTTGGCAGGACCCACAGCTGGAACTTGAACCTGTGACCTTCTGCTTCTGAACACACTGGCTGTGTGCACTGCACCACTGTTTTGCCACAGAAACAGTGCATTCCTTGGAGATACCATGACTGTTTGTCAGACAGAGCCTGTCTGTTGCAGTGCAAGGCACCCACCTAAACAGGGCTAGGCCACGGTCTGCTCTGGGCAGCTGCCAATGCCCCCTCCACCACCAGTATTCCTCTGCCACCATGCTGACATGCCCTTCTGCTGGTGGTGCTGGTGGAACGCAGTCTCAGGCCATCCAGTGTGCGGGTAGGTGGCTGCCTATGGTGCGGGTTCTGGGGTAGGGGTGCCTGCATAGCTGTCCACGCTTCCCACCAGCACCGCATGCCAATGTTCTGTGCCCTTGGGGGTACCTGCTGGGTACTATCCCCTGTGACACTGTGGGGAGCACACTCATGCCCATTTTGGGCCCTCAGCAGTTGCTGTCTGGCTGATCTACTGTTTCAGCATTCCTATGGGCCAGCTAGGCATCACCCTAGTCCGCACTGTGGCCCAGCTGCACCACAGCATGTGCCGCCTGCAGACCTCTGTGTCCCCTTTTCCAGCATCTGTCCAGTTGCCCGTTCCGACATGCCCGCCCTGCTGTTGTGGAATATGTGCACGCCATAGGAAACCTGGCCAATGGAGTCGGAAACCCTGCTCAGCGCAATTACAATATGGGCTCATTCACCTTGTATGGGGACGGAGCATAGACCCTTCCAAAATTCATATCTTTTTTTTGGAGCTTTCTTGGGAGTGTTTTTTGATGTTTCCCATTGATATCACTATTGGCCAGCTTGGTTATTTTATTTTTACATTTTCTTCTGTACATTTTCAAAGTTTATTTGCCCTTTTGTTCCGTGCACATGTATCAGACTTATCACTTTTTTGTAGGTTTCCCTGATTTTGCTGTACATTGCTGACAGAAATGGTTTCTTTTCCCTTTAAATCAGCTCTAACGCCAGGGTTTCAATGGCATTAGTTTTGAGCCTCGGATTTCACAGCGCGTTTTTAGTGTGCAGGGGGATCCTCTCTCCCCTCCCACTCTCCACCCATTGACCCCTTCTCTCCGCCCCTGGGGAGCCTTCCTCCGCCCTCCGGGAGCCTTTCTCCGCCTTCAGCGCTCATTTGCGCCGCTGCGCACGTTATCGCACGCTAAGGTACCTTATCGCCCAGTAAGGCACCTTCATCGGGCAATAAGGTACCTTATCGCGCGATAACATCGCAGAGCGCATGTTAAGACGGTTTAGTAAACGTACCCCTTAGTATAGCTGGGTTTACAAAAGGTTTGGACAAGTTCCTGGAGGAAAAGTACATATACCTTTATTAAAAAGAACCTGGCAAATCCACTGTTTGCCCCATTACAAGCATTATGGAACCTCTGTGTCTTTTTGGGAAACTGCTAGGCTTAAAAGGTTAGGGCTCTTCAACGTGAAACATGGGTTTACAAAAGGTTTGGACAAGTTCCTGGCGGAAAAGTCCATAAACCATTATTAAATAGGACCTGGGAAATCCACTGCTTACCCCTGGACAAGCATTGTAGATTCTGTGTACCTTTACCCTCAACATGGAGAATTGAAGAGAACACTACTTATGCACCTATCTGTTTCACCCTTTCTCCCAGAGTCACTCTTAATACACTTTGGAGAGATACCTAGCAGTACCATTTGTGCTAACATGTATGAATAACATTGGATAGTAGTTAATAGGCTTGTTGAGTCTTGGCAAACTATGCATAACATCTTGGATTTTGGCACCTGGCAGACAGCACACCTCCCTGGACATCAAATCTGGTCAGTAGATGGTCACTTCATTATCCCTTAGAAGAGTCACCAACCAATATTACCTTTCGTTTCCTTGTGGTCATGATTCTGCAGTAGTAAGCAGTAATTCCAGACTCCTGTATTATGTTAGCATAATAAAGATACTGAAAAGAAGTGGAGTAAGAACAGAGTCCTGGGGAGCATCATGGGTAAAAAGATAGGAATTAGAGGTGAAAGAACCAAAGGCATAAGAACATAAGATATGCAATAATGAGTCAGACCAATGTCCATCAAGCCCAGTATCCTGTTTCCAACAGTAGCCAATCCATGTCAAAGGAGTGTAGCAGTTTCCCAAAAAGACACACAGGTTCCACAATGCTTGTATTGGGGCAAGCAGTGGATTTACCAGGTCCTCTTTAATAAAGGTTTATGGACTTTTCCTCCAGGAACTTGTCCAAACCTTTTTTAAACCCAGCTACACTAACAAGCTTTTTTTTTATTAAGCATTTTTAACATACATTACTGAAACCAGCAAAGAAAAATTTTGACAACCAAGAATATATCATTAGATATAATAAGAAATAAGAAATAATAGACACAACATGGGATCCAATTCTGATCACAATGAATCATAAACAAAACAGGAAATTAGGCAAAGCCACTCAGGAGGTGAAACTCATATTCAACCTTCAACCACCCTGTTCCCCTCCACTCTGTCAGCTATAAATTTCTCAAGATGGGAAGCATCAAAAAAGGAAAAAGAGTTCCCTTGACAGGTGACCAAGCATCGACAAGGAAAGCGAAGAAAAAAAGTAGCACCCAATGCCAAAACTTTGGGTTTTAATCTAAGAAATTGCTTCCTCCTAAGTCGCATACTGCGAGAAATATCAGGAAATATATTAATGCTCTGTCCACAAAATTGTACATCCTTCTTTTGAAAAAATAACTTAAGAGCTTTAATCTGAGTGGATTCAGATAAGAAGGTTACCAATAACGTGGATCGTTGAGCAATATTGTCAGTAGTGTCCTCCAGGAAAGCAGTAAGATTCTGTGTAATGGAAGGCAATAAAACATCAAGGCCCCCCTCAGAGGGATTTACCACCCTTTGCCGACTAGACAAATAATAAGAAATAGAGTAATCAACAGTGTCAGAGATACCCAAAACATCCAAAAAATATTTCTTTAATGATATATCTGGAGATAATATATGTGTCTGAGGAAAATTTAAAAAGCTGAAATTACGAGCCCAAGTGGAGTTCTCCGGCACCTCCAATTTTGCATGTAAAATTAAAGAATCAGATGCATGTGCAGTATAAAACTGTTATATTGGAGGCAGCTGGGATTCCACTCTGGACATTGCCTGATTAACTAACAAAACTTTTTTATCCAAAGCTTGCAAACAACTAGAGGTATCCTGAGAGAAAACACATAGGGGTATGTTTACTAAACTGCGGTAATGCCATTCATGTTAGGATCCGCGGTAGAGGCAGAAATACCCAAATAAGGACATGGGCGGTACATCATTACCGATAACGAGTGTTACAAGGCGCCATAAATTAACGAGCGTTAGAGGGAGCCGTGGCATGTTACCGTGCGTTAATCTTAAGAAGGTGCGCAGACACACAAGCACAGCAACAGAGCTGTAGCACAATGATTGCTACACTGACTGATAATACAGGGGCCATGGGTTTGATTCCCCAGTGTGCCTAATGAATAAGGCAAACTGAGGCATTATGTTTAACCCTTTGAAGGCCTACTTTAAAATGTTAATCCACATTCTGCAGCCGGGTTAATTTTTGCATATTTCAGGAAAATTGTACCCGTCTTATTCAATATGTTCTAATAGTGATTTTTCTTCTGCTATGGTCATGTATTATATACCATTTGATAGGAATATTTAGTCAGAATTTTGGATCCCGAGAGTTTTGGGCTTGGCCTGGAAAGGGTTAAGTATTGGGTTGTGAGGATTTTTAGTTTTACTTTAATTAGTGCTGCCAGCAAACACACCCTCACAGTGGCGTAACCTAAGGTGCCGCATAAGGCACCCCAGAAGGCACTCCATAGGGCACATTATAGAAACATAGGGGCATGTTTACTAAAAGCCGTACAATTGCGTGCCGCAAAATAGCGCACGGAAACGCGGCACTCAAACGCTCAGAAACGCTCTTAAACGCCCCGCACAAGTGCGCTTGGGCCCCGCACAATTGCGCGCCGCACTAACGTGCCCCGCAAAAGTACCCGGCCCGCAAATGTCCGATAGAGGCGTGGAAAGGCATTCTGAGGGCGGAGGAAGGCTCCCGAGGGGCGGAGAGACGGGGTCAATGGGCGGGGAAGGGGAGGGGAGAGGCTCCCCGCACAGTATCGGGGACGAATTTGCAGGTTAAAAATAGCGCGAGTGAAACACTCACGGTAGAGGGCATTTAAAGGGAAGAGAAACCATTTCCGTCAGCAATGTACAGGGAAACCGGGGAAACCTGCAAAACGTGAGCAGTGTGATACATGTGCACAGAACAAAAGTGCAAATAAAGATAGAAAAAGACCCAAACAAACATATTAAAAATAGGAAGTCAGCTGGGGAACCCTGATATTAATGGGCAAACATAAGAAACACACCCAGGAAAGCTCCAAAAAAATGAAATGAAGTATGGAAGGGGCTACGGAGCGGAGACCCTTCCAAAAACCATTTCCTTTTTTCTGAGCCTTCCTGGGAGTGTTTGCTATGGTTGCCCATTCATATCACTGTTGCCCAGCTTGGATATATTTATCCCCAGTTCGTCGTGGTCGGTTGAGGGGTTTATTTGCACGTTTGTCACCAGACAAGGTGACTGAGCCCACAGTACAAATGTGCAGAGCAGGGTTTGTGACTCCTTTGGTCAGGTTTCCCACCCCCAGGGACTGCACTATCACTGTGGCCACAGTGTGGTGCAGCAGACAGAGGCAGTACCTCTAGGACCAGAGGGTCACAGGTTCAAATCCAAGCTGGGGCTACTGCCAATCCTGTCCACATATTTTCCCCACAACTAAACCATGTTAGTAAGGGCAATCCTTTATTGCTGGGGATATACGCATTGGTCATACACCTATCTTTTACACCACCAAGCACAGACACCATGACCAGGGCATTACCTAGAGCAGAGTCTCACAAATGCAGTCCTGGAGGACCACACACCATTCAGGTTCCATGCTGCCACTCATACAAATAACCGTGCTGTATATCTATGCACCACCCCCATGGCATGTAGATGTAGCTCATGCATATTCATGAGGGACAGCAGGAAACCCCAACCAGTGTATTGCAAACCTGGACTGGATTTGGGAACCTCTGCCGTACAGCAGCAGCCAACAGGGACAGACACACCCACACCCACACCCACAGGCCCCATTGGCCAATGCCTCCTGGTGAGGCAGGACATTGGGCCCTGCGTGCATCTCCCAATACCAGCACTTGCATACCTTAGCAATGTCACCCTACACCAGGGGAGATGGTACACAGCTCTCAAACGTTTGCTATGAGTACTGGCAGATAGATATCCCTACGTTACGCACAGTCTGCTCTATGAGCTCCATCATAATAATCTATCTGATGTCTGCGGTGTGTGCATCAGGTCTGGCCCCTGACAGTGTTTACCACCCTAGGGAGGGACCCCCAATGGTATTGCATACCATACCCATGCCTGTACTGTGCCCAGGACTGGTGTGGTGGGCAAGGATTCTGAACCCCTCTATAGTAGCACAATGCTGGCATACGTGTGGGAGTGTGTGTCTGTCTATACAGTGTGTGTTGGCTGCAAACACTGTCCACAGTTTTGGCCTGATGATGTGCATAATGAGCAGCATGGTACCATGGGTATAGCTCAGACAGGGTGGGCTGGCCAGGATGCATCTGCACAGGGCATAGGGCACTGGCAGGGACATTGTAGTGGCCGTCCACCACCTCCACAGACAGGGTGACCTCTGTATGTGCTGCTGGGCTTTCACTCCACCCTGACTGTTCAGTGATGGCAGCATGGCTAGGCACCCCCATAGTGCTTCATAGCACTTTCCTCATGTGATATATATGGGTCACCTGTTGGGGCCTAGTCACTGATGTATTTGCTTGTGTGTGCTGCCATCCCAGTTGTGGGTGCATGCATTTCCAGTGGGACTAACCAGCAGACTGTTCACAGCTGGTATGTGCCCTGCTGGAGTGCCTTGCAGGGTGCAGTGGCTGATGGCTTGATGCAGGGGAATATCAGATAGTGGTGGGGTGCATCTTAGCATATCCAGGCCTACTGTCTGTCTGATATTGTGGTCTGGGTGTGTGTGTGGGGCTGCTTGGATTGCCCTGTAGGGTGTCTGTTCCCCAACAGGACTGGGGTTGATGGTCCACTCTACTGCCATCATTGCGGGGGGGGGGGGGGGTGTATAATGGGGATCTGTTTATAGGATACCCAGCCTGTTTACCACCCACAGCTGGGGGGGGGGGGGTTTGTGGTACATGGCCCACCTAGGGGTCTGTGGGGTTTCCCCTGACTGAGACAGACAGAGATATCCAAGGTGTTCCTGCAGAAACTCACAGATTATGACTGTTTTGGAGCTCTGCCATGGCCTCTCTCAGCTGTGGACCTGGTCCAGGGCGCCTCATCGCACACTCAGGGTGAGCACAGTTCCCGCACAGTGTGACTGTGTGTAGCTACTCTGTGCAAATTAAACACCCGGTCAGTACCTCCTACCAGGCCAAGGTGCTGTGTGGGTGCACACGGACACGTCCCCCTACCAGGCCGGGGAGCTGTTGGGGTGCATTCCCCATCTTGTGTTCATCTGTGGACAGCTGATTTGCATGTGCAGTGCATCATGGGTATGGGTGGCCTAACCCTATCCTGGTTCCCACAGCAGACTGTCTGTGTGGTGACATGCAGGCTCTCTGCAGCCAGCTAGGGGCTTGCTGGCAACTATATAGCTGTAGCCCAATGGTTACTTCACTGCCTGTGGAGCCAGCGGGTAATGGGTTCAAGCCCACAGTGGGGTTATTTGATAGGGTTGTCCAAAGCTTTTTTTAGATTTAATGTACATATGTTGCTGCCATCAAACACACCCTCAGTGTACTGTACCCATAAGGTGCCTCTGAGGGTGCTTTATAGGGCACCCTATAGGGCACCTTATGGTTGCCGTCCATATAAGGTGCACTATACATTATCCTGTGACGCAACATATATGGTGCCCTATAGGGGACATTCAAGGGTGCCTTGGCGGACAGTGAACTTTAACATGTGCCTTATGGGCCGCCTTATGTTAACACGCTTTGTGAGTGCGTTTGCTAGTAGTGATAACTGAAATAAAAATAGCTTGCCCCCTACAGCACTCATCCCCATAATACACACTGCCTCAGTGAGCCTTCTTCATTGGGCACTGTGGGGGATTGAACCCCTGATCTCTGCACCATTGGTCAGTGTCTTAACCATTGCGCTGTGGCTCTGTTCCTATGCTTGGGCATCTGCGCACCGCCTATGCCGCCCAAACCTAACAGTGCACCGCCTTATGCTGCCTGAGATTAACAGTGCACCGCCTTATGCCGCCCAAAATTAACAGTGCACCGCCTTATGCCGCCCAAAATTAATATGCCTCCTAAAGCACTTTTACCCATTACAGTTAATGCCTCAGCCAGCCCTTTTTGTTGTGCACAATGGGGAATTGAACCCATGGCAGCTGCACCCACAGTCAGTGTTTTAACCATTGTACTATGGCTCTGCTCCTTTGTATGTGCACATCAGGCGCCACTTAGCCTTCCCACGCACTATTGTGCCCCGCGCAAATGTGCGATCGCTTACTCCCGTTTTTTTTCTTTTCTCTGCCTGAACCGCCCACTCCTTATATGGCACAGGCACACTACCACGGCCCCGCACATTAGGAATGTTTAGTAAACAGACCCCATAGAAACATAGAAATATGACGACAGAAAAAGACCACATGGCCTATCTAGTCTGTCCTTCCATAACAACTACAACAGTCCCCTTTTTACCTTTAGAGATCCTCTGTGTTTGTCCCATGCTTTTTTGAATTCAGTTACTGTCCTCATCTCTACCACCTCCACTGGGAGACTATTCCACGGATCCACTACTCTTTCGTAAAGAAATATTTCCGCATATCACTCCTGAATCTATCTCCCTTCACCCTGATCCCATGTTCCCGCGTAGCAGAACTTGCTTTCAATTGAAAGAGGCTCTCTCCCTGAACATTTATGCCACGGAGGTATTTAAACATCTCAATCATACCACCTCTATCCCGGCTTTCCTCTAAGGTGTACATATTAAGATCCTTCAATCTGTCCTCATATGCTTTATAATGAAGACCACTAATCATTTTAGTAGCCACTCTCTGCACTGACTCCATCCTGTTCACATCCTTTTGAAGGTGCGGTCTCCAGAATTGCACACTGTACTCCAAATGAGGTCACACAAAAGACTTATACAGAGGCATTATCACCTCCTTTTTTCTGCTAGCCATTCCTCTCCGTATGCACCCAAGCATCCTTCTAGCTTTTGCCGTTGCCTTTTCTACTTGTTTAGCTACTTTAAGATCATCAGACACAACCACACCTAGGTCCCGCTCTTCTTTAGTGGACAAAAGTACTTCACCCCCTATACTATATTGCTCCCTTGGATTGCTGCAGCCCAAATGCATGACCTTACATTTTTTAATATTAAATCCCAGCTGCCAAATTCTAGACCATTCTTCAAGCTTAGCTAGATCCCTCCTCATGTTATCTTCCCCTTCCTGGGTGTCTACTCTATTGCAGATTTTGGTATCATCCGCAAAGAGGCAAACCTTACCTGAAAGCCCTTCCGCTATATCACTAACAAAGATGTTAAAAAGAATCGGACCAAGAACAGATCCCTGGGGCACACCACTGATAACATCCTTCTCCTCAGAGTGAGCTCCATTTACTTGTACTCTTTGTCGCCTCCCATCCAACCAATTTCTAACCCAAGCAGTAACTTTAGGGTCCATCCCTAAGGTGCTCAGTTTGTTAATAAGTCGCCTGTGAGGAACAGTGTCATAGGCTTTACTGAAATCTAAATACACCACATCTAGGGCTCTCCCTCAGTCCAACTCCCTGGTCACCCAGTCAAAGAAATCAATCAGATTTGTCTGACAAGACCTGCCTCTGGTGAATCCATGCTGCCTCGGATCCTGTAATCCGCTGGACTCCAGAAACCTCACTATTGTCTCTTTCAGCAGCGTTTCCAATAATTTACTCACCACTGAAGTTAAACTAACCGGCCTGTAGTTTTCAACCACGTCCTTACTTCCGCTTTTGTGTAAAGGCACAACATGAGCCTTTCTCCAGTCCTTTGCACCACTCCCGACTCCAACGAGGCATTGAAAAGGTCAGTCAGTGGAGCTGCTAGAATGTCCCCAAGTTCCCTCAGTATTCTCGGGTGTATCCCATCTGGTCCCATCACTTTGTCTACTTTAAGTTGAGATAGTTTCTCACAAACATGGTCATTTGAAAATTGTTCAAGATGTCCTTTGCTTCTGTTCCTATTTCTGTGTGTTTTCTGAGGTCCTGCTCCTGGTTCTTCATCTGTGAACACAGAACAAAAATATTTGTTAAGCAATTCCGCTTTATCCTTATCAGCTTCTACATATTCCTCCCCTGCACCCTTGAGTCTGACAATACCACTCTTGCCCTTCCTCTTCTCACTAATATATCTGAAAAATGCCTTATCCCCCCATTTTATTGCATTGGCTATTTCCTCCTCCTTTTGAATCTTTGCCTTCTTGACTACTTTGCTAGCATCTCTAAGTTTTCCAAATACAGATGCCTTTCTTCCTCTCTCTGTGATCTCTTGTATTTCATGAAGGCCTCCCTCTTTTTCTTCACTTTTTCAGCTACTTCTTTTGAAAACCATAGCGGTCTCCTTTTCCTTTTACCTTTATTTACCATTTTAACAAAAAGGTTGGTTGCCCTTAAAATATCCCCTTTCAGTTTTTCCACTGTTTTTCTACATCCCTCAGCTGTTCCCATCCAACTAACGACTCCCTGAGGTATTGGCCCATCTTCGCAAAGTTAGTCTTCCTAAAGTCTAAGATCCTCGCCTTTGAATGAATTCTAAAAGCCCTAGTCCTGATACTGAACCACACCATCTGGTGATCACTGGATGCAAAATGATCTCCCACTACAACATCAGAAACACTTTCACCATTGGTAAGCACCAAGTCCAGTATGGCCCCTTCACGTGTGGGGTCTGTTACCAATTGCCTGAATAGTTCTCCCTGTACAGAATCCAGGATCTCCTTACTTCTAGATGATACTGCAGCAGGAATGTGCCAATCAACATCTGGCATATTGAAATCTCCTATCAGTAGCACTTCCCCTTTCCTAGCAATGCTGCACATGTCTTCAATTAACTCTCTGTCCACCTCTTCCTCTTGTGAGGGAGGTCTGTATATCACACCAATGTAAATAGATTTCTCATTCCCTCTTTCTAGTTTAACCCACAATGCCTCCCCTCTCCCTTTTAAGCTCTGTAATTCCAAAGCTTTAATAGTAGTTTTTACATATAGTACCACTCCTCCTCCCCTACTTCCTACCCTGTCCTTTCTGAATAAAGTATAGCCAGGTATAGTTACATCCCAATCATGGTTTTTTTGTGAACCATGTTTCTGTAACTGCCACTAAATCCAAGTCAGCCACTCCCACCAAAGCTTCAACATCAGGGATCTTATTTCCCATGCTATGGGCATTTATACACACTGCTTTCCATATGTTACCCTGTTACCCATTTCCATAAAGTTATTTAATGTATCACCTACCTGGGGGCTTTCACTTACCTGGGGGCCTTTCTTCACCCATCCCCAACGAATCTAGTTTAAAGCCCTCTTCAGTAGATTAGCCAGTCTACTACTGAAGACGCGTTGACCTTTCTTGGACAGATGGATGCCATCTCTGCTGCGCTGTCTGCCAAGGCACCCTATAATGTCCCCTATAGGACACCTTATAAGGCGCTTTATAGGGCACCGTATAAGGCACCTTATAAGGCGCTTCATAGGGTGCCGTATAAGGCCTTAAAATGACAGTACTCTGAGGGTCTTCCTGCTGGCGGCACAAATATACAATAAAGATAGACAATGCCTAAGACAGCCCTATCAATGAATCCCACTGTGGGTTTTGAACCCATGACCTCTGGCTCCATGGACAGTGAAGTAACCAGTGGGCTACAGCTGCTAACAATCCCCTGGCTGGCTACAGGAGGACTGCATGGCACCACACAAACATTCTGCTGTGGTTAGCAGGATAGGGTCAACCCACCTGTATCCATGATGCACTGCAAATGCAAATCAGCAGTCTGCAGATGATCACAAGATGGGATATGCACCCCACAGCACCTCAGCCTGGTAGGGGGTGCCGACGGTGTGTGTTATTGGCACAGAGTAGCTACAGACCGTCACAGTGTGCGGGTCCTGTGCTCACCCTGAGGGTGAGGTGGGGTGCCCAGCACCATTTTCGCAGAACCTGGGTTTGTTGAGATAAGATATGCTGCAGGTCCTCATCAGTGCCAATGTGTGATAGGTAGTCCTTGCAAACACTCCTAGGATATGCCTGTGTCCATCTGTATTTCACATCTAGCCCTTGTGGACTATGATGTACCCAGAAAAGTGCATACCCTGTATGGGAGCCATGGTCACATGATTTAAGTTAAGGGGGGTGTTTGGACCCACAGGTGGATTACATACCACCACCCAATCCAACCTCTATGGCTCAGGGTGGGGGACAGGATCTCGCACCAACAGATCCACATTCTACCCCCCTGTAATGGTGGCAGTAGAGGGGACCATCACCCCAGTCCTGCTGGGGAACAGACACCCTACAGGTCAGGCAATGCAGAGCTGTACACATCCATAAAGCAACAGCAGACAGACAGTAGGCCTGAACATGCACAGCTGCCCCCCACCACTATCTGACATTCTCCAGCAGCAAGTCTCCAGCCGCTGCACCCTGCAAGGTGTTCCAGCAAGACACATACTAGCTGCAGAGAGTTTGCTAGCTAGTCCATTGTGCATGTTCCTGGAGAAAATGCATGTACACAGAACTGGGTCATCAGCATACACACCAAGCAGATAAGTCAGTGATTGGGCCCCAAAAGAGAACCCATAAATATCACATGAGAAAAACAATATACAGCACTATGGGGGAACCTAGTCAGGGTGAGAGTGACTTCCCAGCAGGACATGCTGTGGCCACCCTGTTCGTGCAAGTGGTGGCCAGCCACTACAATGTCCGAGCCATTGCCCTATGCTATGTACAGATGGATCCAGGCCAGGCCATCCTATCCTGGCTATTCCCACGGTACCTTGCTCCTCATTATGCACATTGGCAGGCCAATACTGGCAACAGTGCTAGCAGTGTGGGCTGTGGAGGGTGTTTTGCAGCCCACCACACACACTGGATAGACAGACACACACTCCCCACACCTATGCCAGCATTGTGCAACTATAGAGGTGTTTGGCAGCCCTGGCCACCGCACCAGTCCTGGGCACAGTGCAGGCATGGCTATGGTGCACAATACTGTTGGGGTCACTCTCCAGGGTGGTAAACACTGTCAGACACAAGACCTGTAGCACACTCCACAGACATCAGAAAGGTTGCTATGATGCAGCTCAATCAGCAAATTGTGCTTAACTTTGGAATTGCTATCTGCCAGTAATCATAGCAACCGTTTGATAGATGTTTACCATATTCCCAGGTTTAGGGTGGCATTGCCAAGGTATGCAAGTGCTAGTATTGGGAGATGCACGCAGGGCCCAACATCCTGCCGCTCCAGGAGGCATTGGCTAATGGAGCCTGTGGGTGTGGGTGTGTCTGCCCCTGTTGGCCACTGCTTTAGGGCAGAGGTTCCCAACTCCAGTCCTGGTGGGCCTACACTGTTCGGGTTTTCATGCTGTCTCTCATGAATATGCATGAGATACATCTGCATACCATGGGGGCGGTGCATAGAAATGCAGCACAGGCATCTTTATTAGAGGCAGCATGGAACCTGAATGGTGTTTGGCCCTCCAGGACTGCATTTGGGAGACTCTGCTCTAGGTAATGCGCATGTTTATGGTGTCTGTGCTATGTAGGATAAAATGTAGGTATTTTGGGCATGTCTACATCATCAAAGATTTAGGCGTCCTTGTGGATACCATGTTAAAACCCTCGGCCCAGTGTGCAGCGGCGGCCAAGAGAGCAAATAGAATGCTAGGTATGATAAGGAAAGGAATGGAAAATAAAACAAAAGATATTATAATGCCTCTATATCGTTCCATGGTGAGACCGCACCTTGAATATTGTGTGCAATTCTGGTCGCCATATCTTAAAAAGGATATAGCAATTTTAGAAAAGGTTCAGAGAAGAGCCACCAAAATGGTAAAGGGGATGGAAGGTTACTCCTATGAAGAAAGGCTAAAAAGGTTGGGGCTCTTTAACCTGGAAAAGAGACGGCTGAGGGGAGATATGATAGAAGTCTATAAATTAATGAACGGAGTGGAACGGGTAAACGTAGATCGATTGTTTACCTTATCAGAATATAGAAAGACTAGGGGACATGCAATGAAGCTACAGGGTAAACTATTTAAGACTAATAAAAGAAAATATTTTTTCACTCAACGTGTAATCAAACTCTGGAATTTGTTACCGGAGGATGTAGTAAAGGCTGTTAGTGTAGCTGGGTTTAAAAAAGGTTTGGACAAGTTCCTGGAGGAAAGGTCCATAAACCATTATTAAGAAGGGACCCAGGATATCAATGCTTGAACCAATACAAGCATTGTGGAACCTGTGTCCCTTGGGGAAACTGCTAGGTACGTATGACCTAGATTGGCCACTGTTGGAAACAGAATACTGGGCTTGATGGACCTTGGTCTGACCCAGTATGGCATATCTTATGTTCTTATGTTCTTATCTGCAATAAAGGTCCTGTCTGTATTAGCACGTTTTAGTAGTGGGTAAAATATGGGGGCTGGGTTGGCAGGAACCACAGCTGCATTCCCTGGGGATACCATGACTGTTCGTTAGACAGGGCCTGTCTGTTTCAGTGCATGGCACCCACCTACACAGGGCTAGGCCACGGTCTGCTCTGGGCAGCTGCCACTGCCCCCTCCACCACCAGTATCCCTCAGCCACCATGCTGACATGCCCTTCTGCTGGTGGAGCACAGTCTCAGGCCATCCATTGTGTGGGTAGGTGGCTGCCTATGGTGCGGGTTCTGGGGTAGGGATGCCTGCATAGGTGTCCACGCTTCCCCCCAGCACCGCCTGCCAATGTTCCTGCCCTTGGGGGTAGCTGCTGGGTAGTATCCCCTGTGACACTGTGGGAAACACAGTCGTGTCCATGTTGGGCCTTCAGCAATTGCTGTCTGGCTGCTCTGCTGTTTCAGCATTCGTATGGGCCACTTAGGCATCACCCTAGTCCACACTGTGGCCCAGCTGCACCACAGCATGTGCCGCGTGCTTCCCTCTGTATCCCCTTTTCTGGCATCTGTCCAGTTTCCCGTTCCAACATGCCCACCCTGCTGTGGCGGGACATGTGCATGCCATAGGACACCTGTCCAATAACAAGGGAAAGCCCTGATCAGAGTTATTTCACTGTGGGCTCATTCACCTTGTATGGGGACGGAGCATAGACCCTTCCACGCTTAATATCTTTTTTTGGGAGCTTTCTCGGTAGTGTTTTTTGCTGTTTCCCAAGATTATCACTATTGGCCAGCTTGGTTAGGTTTGTTTCCAGTTTGTTGAGGTCATTTTCAATGTTTATGTGCCCTTTTGTTCTGTGCACATGTATCACACTTATCACTTGTTTTTGGTTTCCATGCCTATACTGTACATTGCTGACACTTAAATGGTTTCTCTCACCTGCAAATGTGCATCTAACGGCAGGTTTTCAATCGCGTTAGGATTCAGCTCTTCAGATCAGCGCGTTAGTGTGAATGGAGCCTCTCTCCGCCCACACTCCGCCCAATGACCCCTTCTCTCCGCCCTCTCTCCACCTTCTGCGGTGTTTTACCGCGCCGCGGAACGTCTACGATCGTTATGTAACGTTAACACGCGTTAACGTTACTTAACAATCGTTAACGTTACATAACGCGTGTTATGTAACGTTACCGCAGTTTAGTAAACATACCCCATAGTGAGAAAACAGTTGAACCCAGTTTAAGATCCAGTGTCTTAATAGCACCCCAAATATCCTTTAGGGTGATATCACCCTCAGAGGGCAGGGTCAGAATCTCACTACCAGATTCAGACTGACCTTGTACTATGGGTCTCGGAAAAGAAACAACTACAAATTCTGTTAACTGCTTACCTAGAGACATCAAATTAGCAAAAGTAGATGACATCATAGGGGCTGGACAAGGTGGAGGGGTCCTACTGCCCGAACTGAGGGAGACCCTATTAGGCAAGGGCTGCAATGAGACTGGGACTAGGCGGTGGTCCAACAGACTGGCTACCTTCGCAGTACCTCCAATGGCATCGCCCAACACAGCCCCCTCCTTCTTCTTGCATTTACCCATCAATCTAAACACAAAAGAAATTCAAGAAAGAAAAATAAAAAGTTGAAAATAGTAAGAAGAAGGGCAACACTGTTATAATTCACTGCTGTGTTGCCAAAGGGGCATCAAAGGGGCCTATCAGCCCCTTTAGATGCGCCCCTTCAGATGATGACCCGTAGTCACATTCCGCAGTCGTGGAACAAACAGAACAGATATAAAAGTCCCAAAGGGGGAGGGGGGTTTCTTCCAGCAAGGCTGCCCCCTCCTTGCCAGTCCAGAGAGTCCCTTGAAGCACCCTCCTCAGCACAACAGTGCAGATCTCAAACAGTCCAAGTGCCGACAATCAGGCATTCAGCATACAACTCCTCTCACCCTCAGAAGCAGGTCCCTGCACTAACACCTTTTACTACATCCTCCATTAATGAATTTCAGTTTAATTACGCATTGAGTGAAAAAATATATCTCCAGGAACAAGCAGGAATGTAGTCATCACATATGGGTATCGTCAGTACCGACGGAGCCTGCGCGGGAATGCTCCCCAGCGTCCAATTAGAACGCTTTTGGGAGCATCCCACAGTGCCTGCGTGCTACCTTCCCGCCTTTCCCAACTACCTCTCTCCAGTTCTTCTTTTTCCGTGGAGCCAGCAGGTCATGTTCCTTTATTTTTTTATTTCTTTTTGTGGTCGCGTCTGCCTTCTTCGATGCTCTACCTGTACCGCCGGTCTTTTCTTTCCTATTTCTAAAAAAATATATATATATTTCTTTTTCTATTTTCTTCAGGTGCACCCGCAACTTCCTTGACATGGAAAAACCTGCCTCAGGTTTTAAAAAGTGCACCAAGTGTGGCGATACCATTTCCGTCACCGACACCCATGAATTGTGTTTAAAATGTTTAGGTCCTGACCACTCCATCATGGATTGTGTGTCCTGTGCCATGATGTCTAAAAGAGGTTGGTTGAACCGAGTTGCTAAGCTCAGTACCCTATTTCCCTCTGATGCAGCTTCGGTGGCATCGACGTCTTCCAGGGCTTCTTCTTCCTCCTGTGGATCTCAGGTAAGTAAACATAAATCCAGCCGGTCCTCGAAGGGTAGATCTCCTTCTAAGCATCGAGATGCCTCTGGCGTTGCCCTCGAGGATTCTGCACCGGCAAAATTACCCCGGCGGGAGGCTTCAGCTTCCAAAGCATTATCGGGGTTCCAGGATGTTCTAGATGGCTCGGCCTCAACAGATCTCCTGGTGCCATGCTCTGGGGTACCGGTGGCTTCCAGGCATTGGCGGCGTCCATGGACCAGAGAATTCTGAGCATGGAACTCAGCCTGGCGGCTTTCCTTGCGGCATTGATGCCCTTGGTACCACGACAGACAACTCCACCGGTACCGGCACTAGCACCGGCATCGGTATCGGTATCGGCACCGGCACCGATAGCATCGACATCAGCATCGGTGTCTACTATGCCGGTACTCTGTCCTACGATGCCCTCCGGTACCGATTCTCCACTATCCGTTATTCCCGGTACCGACCTCGGTTGGTACGGGTATCGGCCTCTGCAGGAGCACCCGGACAGACGATACTTCGAGTCCTCAGAAGAATCTGAGGATTCTGAAAGTTCTGTCGATGCAGAGATACTTCTTCCAGAGGAGTCCTCTTTCCCTAAACGCAGGATGTCTCCTCCAGAGGACATGTCTTTCCAAGACTTTATCAGAGAGGTGGCTTGGGGCCTGTCCATCACTGTGGCCCCTGAAACAGAGCCAAGGGCCAAGGAGTTGGAAATTTTACAATATCCCAAAACTCCTAAGGAGGCAGCTACCTTACCCATTCATGAGATTCTATATGATCTCATGTTAAGGATGTGGGAAACACATCTTACCACCTCTCCTCATTCTCGTAGGTTAGATACTATGTATCGTGTCCCTCCTTGTCCTGGGTTCCATAAGACTCAGCTTCCTCACCACTCTGTTGTGGTGGAGTCGGCTATGAGAAGGATTAGAAGTGCAAAAAGACATGCCTCTAATCCTCCAGGACGTGAATGCAGAACCCTGGATGCTTTTGGACATAGAGTCTTTCAAGCTTCCATGCTTGCTGCAAGAATCAGTTCCTATAGTCTCTACATGGGAATGTTCCTAAAGGAGGTCACAGATAATTTACAGACTTTAAGTCCTTTAATTTCTGAGGATAAAAGACAGGACTTTCTCACTTGGGTCAAACATGCCTAAGATGTCTCTAAATTCTCCAACTGTGCAGCCTTTGACTGCTTTGAGTGTATAAGCAGAACCTCGGCTATTGCCGTAGGCAGGGGCGGCCCAAGGGGGGTGCGGGGCCATGTGCGGAGACTCGGTGCGGGGCCTCATTTGCATAAGGGTCCTCATTTGCATAAATATTTGCATAATGTTACCATACACGAACTTTTAGTAAACATGCCTCTTAATGAGTGTATGAATAAAGAAAGACTAAAAGACTTCTACATTACTATAATCCAGTGCCAACCGCCAGACACATTAGGAACTACTACAAACACTGCCCATTTAGAACCCATAGCAAACCCGCCGTATCCTAACAGCACTACCAGGACTCATAAAGCACCATACCCTAACTATCAAAAGGAAACGCTGCAAATATTAAACCAATACATTTCAGAGAACAACAATACATGACCTACTGGGGAAAGAGAACAAGTGGCAATGTCAAATAGGAATTACATAAACAGAATACCTCAGCTCAGTTACACATGAACAGAACATAAACCATCACCAAACAAGGAATCACAATTTAGAAACAGGAAGACAATAATTAAACTGGGAATCCCAAAAGCCAAACTTGGAATGTACAACACTGTAGAAATAAAACTATACAGACGTTAATGATGCACATTTCCCAGAGCTGACATATTCCAATTAATAAATTCAAAATAAAGAGATATTTTTCTACCTTTTGTGCATTTTTTTCAGCTGCAATTGCTCCAGCCACTTTCTTCTGGTTTCTTCGTGTCTTCCGCTAATTCTTCATCGTCTGCTGTCCATTTGTCTTTTCTTCTCTCTTCTAGTTTTTTTCCATTCTCTCTCTACATCTGCTTTAACATACTAATCTTTCTCCTTTTTCTCTTTCCTCATTCCTATTTCATCCACTCAAATTTTACCCCTCCATCCTCAATCCCCACTTACTCTCCCAATATCCGGACAATTGTAGATTTGTCTTCTCTCCCACACAAAATATTTTTTCCCTCTCCATTTCACTCTCCCAGCTCCATCCCATTCTAATCCTCCCCCAACATCAGCTCCATTCTAGTTCCAGTCCCACCCAGCATCCGCTCCCTTCTAGTCCCCGCATCAGCCCATTTCCAGTCCTAGCCCCCCATAAGCCCATTTCCAGTCCTAGCTCCCCCATCTATTTGCAGTCCCATCCAAGTCCCTCCATCAGCTCATTTCCAATCCCAGCCCCCCATGAGCCCATTTCTAGTCCTTTCCTAGCCCCACCATCAGCCCATGTCAAATCCTAGCTCCCCTCCACTCAGCCCATTTCCAATCCAAGCCCCCCATGAGCCTACTTCCAGTTCTCGCCCCTTCATGAGTCCATTTCAGTCCAGACCCCCACCACAGCCCATTTCCAATCTTAGCACCCCCCAACAGCCAATTTCCAGTCCTATTCTAGCCCCTCCATCAGCCCATTTCCTGTCCTAGCCCCCCCTCACCCATTTCCAGTCCTAGCTCCCTCCCCCTCACAACCCATTTCCATTCCAAGCCCCCGTCCCCATCAGCTATTTGCAGTTCAAGCCCTCCTTCCACTCAGCCCATTTCCAGTCCTAGCCTCCTCATAGCCCATTACTAGTCCTAACCCCCCATCAGCCCATTACGTCCTAACCCCCCATCACCCTATTTCCAGTCCTAGCCCCCCATCAGCCTATTTCCAGTCTTAGCCCCCCTCCCATAGCCAATTACCAGTCCTACCCCCCCATCACCCTATTTCCAGTCCTAGCCCCCCCATCAGCCTATTTCCAGTCTTAGCCCCCCCCATAGCCAATTACCAGTCCTACCCCCCCATCAGCCCACTTCCAGTCTTAGCCTCCCCCCCCCATGGCCCATTACCAGTCCTAACCCCCCCCCCCATGGCCCATTACCAGTCTTAACCCTCCCCCCCATCAGCCCATTACCAGTCCTAACCCCCCCCCATGGCCCATTACCAGTCCTAACCACCCCCCCCATCAGCCCAATTCCAGTCTTAGCCCCCCCATAGCCCATTACCAGTCCTAACCCCCCCATCAGCCCATTTGCAGTCCTACCCCCCCATGGCACATTACCAGTCCTAACCACCCCCCCCATCTGCCCAATTCCAGTCTTAGCCCCCCCTTAGCCCATTACCAGTCCTAACCCCCCCATCAGCCCATTTCCAGTCCTACCCCCCCACTTCCAGCCTTAGCCCCCTCCCCATAGTCAATTACCAGTCCTACCCCCCATCAGCCCATTTCCAGTCTTAGCCCCCCCATCAGCCAATTTCCCCTCCTACCCCCCCACTTCCAGCCTTAGTCCCCGCCACATAGCCCATTACCAGTCCTAACCACCCCATCAGCCCTCTTAGCCCCCCCATAGCCCATTACCAGTCCTAACCCCCCCCATCAGCCCATTACCAGTCCTAGCCTCCCCCCCCCATGGCCCATTACCAGTCCTAACCCCCCCAGCCCACTTAGCCCCCCCCATGGCCCATTACCAGTCCTAGCCTCCACCCCCCATGGCCCATTACAAGTCCTAACCCCCCCCATCAGCCCACTTAGCCCCCCCCATAGCCCATTACCAGTCCTAACCCCCCCCCCATCAGCCCACTTCCAGTCTTAGCCTCCCCCCCATGGCCCATTACCAGTCCTAACCACCACCCCCCCCGGCCCATTACCAGTCCTAACCAGCCCCCCCCCCCGGCCCATTACCAGTCCTCACCACCCCCCCCATCAGCCCACTTCCAGTTTAGCCTCCCCTCCCTGTGCCCATTACCAGTCCTAACCCCCCCATCAGCCCACTTAGCCCCCCCATAGCCCATTACCAGTCCTAACCCCCCCCCCATCAGCCCATTACCAGTCCTAGCCTCCCCCCCCATGGCCCATTACCAGTCCAAACCCCCCCAGCCCACTTAGCCCCCCCCCAGCCCACTTAGCCCCCCCCATGGCCCTTTACCAGTCCTAGCCTCAACCCCCCTTGGCCCATTACCAGTCCTACCCCCCCCCATCAGCCCACTTAGCCCCCCCCCATAGCCCATTACCAGTCCTAACCCCCCCCCATCAGCCCACTTCCAGTCTTAGCCTCCCCCCCATGGCCCATTACCAGTCCTAACCCCCCCCCCGGCCCATTACCAGTCCTAACCAGCCCCCCCCCCGGCCCATTACCAGTCCTAACCACCCCCCCCATCAGCCCACTTCCAGTTTAGCCTCCCCTCCCATAGCCCATTACCAGTCCTAACCACCACCCCCCTATCATTCCAAATTAAAATAAAAAAAAAACCAAACTGGCTGCTTCTGCCACGGCAGCATCAAGAGCTCTGCCGCGGCAGCATCAAGAGCTCTGCCGCGGGGCCCCCCCCTGCCCGGCAGAGCCTCCGTGCATCCTCAGCAGCTTTCTTCATGTCCAAAACGCGGGCTTCTTTCAGAGCCGCGAGAGTTTCTTTTCTCGCGGCTCTCTTAATCCCGCGGGGCTGATGGGAAATCCCATCACCCTCGGCGGGATTAACAGAGCCGCGAGAAAGGAAACTCTCGCGGCTCTGAAAGAAGCCCGCGTTTTGGACATGAAGAAAGCTGCTGAGGATGCACGGAGGCTCTGCCGGGCAGGGGGGGGCCCCGCGGCAGAGCTCTTGATGCTGCCGCGGCAGAGCTCTTGCTGCTGCCGCCGCGGCAGAAGCAGCCGGTTTGGTTTTTTTTTTAAAAACTTGGGATGCTGAAGAATGTTTTTTGCGCGGGGCCCCCTGAAACGCGGGGCCCTGTGCAAAAAACATTCTTGCTCAATGGACGGGCCGGCCCTGGCCGTAGGTGCACGTAGAATTGCTTGGCTCCAGGCATCTGATTTAGAGCTCTGGGTACAAGATAAGTTGGGAAATATCCCTTGTACTGGTGAGAACCTGTTTGGGAAAGATTGGCAAGAAAAAGCCAATGAAATGGATGCTGAAAATTCCACCTTGGATAGACTATCCAAGTCCACTGCTGATCCTGTTAGAAAGAAGTTGTTCAAGAAAATACCTTTTTCTAAAAAGAAAAGATTTTATCCTGCTTATACTCAGCAGGCATCTTCTGCAGGTCAGTTTTCAACCAAACGTCAGCAACCACCCAAACAGAAGAAAGCAAAGGCTGCTAGGCCTCCACCGGCTCAGCAGCCTCAGCCTCCTCAGGGCCTTTGACTTTCGGCTAGAGAACTTAGCCTTTCTGGTTCTGGAAGGACCAGAACCGTCCACCATTCTAGGAAGGTTATGTCATTTTGCCCTCAGATGGGGTCAAATAACAGCAGAGCATTGGACACTCTCCATCATAAAGGAGGGGTACAAACTTCATTTTTCAAGCATGCCTCCTCACACAATAGTGAAGCAGTTCAATTCTCCGACACCTCTCATCAACCTCTTAGGTCAGGAGGTTGCCATTCTTCTTGCCCAAGGGGCGATAGAAGAAGTGCCTCTTCATCAACAGGGCACAGGGTTCTATTCCCCTTATTTTCTTATCCCAAAGAAAACAGGGGGATACAGACCTATATTAGATCTCAGAGAATTGAACAAATTTCTTGTCAAGGAGAAATTCAAGATGATTTCTCTCAGTGCTCTGCTTCCATACCTTCAGAGCCAGGATTGGCTTTGTTCTCTAGATCTCAAGGATGTGTACACCCATGTACTCATCCATACAACCCACAGAAAGTTCCTTCGGTTCCTTTTTCAAGGAAAGCACTACCAATACAGGGTGCTTCCTTTTGGTCTGGCCTCTGCTCCAAGGGTGTTCACGAAATGCATGGCTGTGGTAGCAGCATTTCTCCATACTCTGGGAATATTTGTCTTCCCTTTCTTGGACGACTGGCTCATTCGAGTTCCAACACAGTCAGAGGCCAAGACTTCTCTATCCTGCACAATACGTATCCTCCAGTATTTAGGGCTGGTAATAAATATCCCAAAATCCAGTCTGACTCCTTACTCAATCTTTAGAGTTCATAGGAGCTCTTCTGGATACCACAAGAGCAAGGGCCTATCTCCCTCAGGCCCATTGCCTTCGCTTAGTGCAGTTAGCTTCTCAAGCAGTGCTAAAACCTCATCTAACTGCTCGAGAAATGTTGCAATTGCTGGGCCACATGGCATCCACCGTGCATGTGGTTCCATATGCTCGCCTCCACATGAGGGCAGCTCAGTGGACTTTATCCAGGCATCAGGGTGCCTGTCAGACAAAATAGCAAACACAAGTCACCTCATTTTGTCCCTCCAATGGTGGAGGTCCACTCAAAATCTGTTGCTGGGGTGCCCCTTCCAACAACCCTTACCCCAAGCAACTCTCACAACAGATGCTTCTCCAAAGGGTTGGGGGAGCCCATCTGCAAGACTTCTCCACCTAGGGCACCTGGTCTCCACAAGAGAGTTGTCTACATATCAATCTCTTGGAACTCAGAGCAATTTTCCTGGCTCTGTGAGTGTTCTACTCCCTGCTCAGCTACAAGACAGTCCTCATTCACATGGACAAACAGGTAGCCATGTTCTATGTGAACAAGCAGGGGCTCTCTGTTGCTTTTCAACGAAGCTTTGCAACTATGGGCCCTCGCCAGAGAGCACCAGATTCATCTGCTTGCAGTATATCTTCCAGGCATTCAAAACTCTTGGGCGGACAGACTCAGTCGAGTTCTCCTTCCACACGAGTGGTCTCTGCATGCAGACCAGGTGACCAGGATATTTCAACTTTGGGGAACCCCGGACATAGACCTCTTTGCAAGTCCGTGGAATGCCAAACTTCCCCGGTTCTGTTCCAGAATTCCAGCTCAGGGGGCTCAGGCCAGGGATGCTTTCCTCCTTTACTGGGGTCAAGACTTCCTGTACACCTTTCCACCCATTCCCCTAATTCCCAAAACCCTGTTCAAGCTTCAGAGAGACAGAGGCCGCATGATTCTCATAGCTCCACATTGGCCACGGCAAGTGTGGTACCCTCTGCTTCTACATCTCTCTCAAGCTCCCTCCCTGGAGTTAGAGTCTGCTCCAGATCTCCTATCTCAGGAGAACGGGATGCTATGGCATCCCAATCCCCAGTCCCTGCATCTCAGGGCTTGGTTGCTGAAGGCCTAGATCTCCAAGATCTTCATCTTTCTCAGCAAGTGAAAGATGTTCTTTATGCTTCCAGAAAACCTTCCACTAGACTTTCTTATGCTTTCAAGTGGAATAGGTTTACTATTTGGTGTTCAGAAAAAGGTCTTAACCCCCTTGCTATACCTCTGGAATCTTTACTGGAGTATCTCCTCCATTTGTCTAATGCAGGCCTTAAGACAAATTCAGTAAGAGTCCATTTGAGTGCTATTGCAGCTTCTCTTAAACCTCTAAATGGACAACCTATTTCCTCTCATCCTCTTATAGCAAAATTCATGAGAGGCCTCCTTCTAACTAAGCCTCCCATTAGACCTCCTCCGGTGGCATGGGACTTGAACCTGGTTCTTGGGCAGCTCATGAAGCCACCTTTCGAACCTTTAGCTACCACCTCCTTGAAATTCCTTTCTTGGAAGTTTATCTTTCTCATTGCAATCACATCAGCATGCCGCATTAGTGAATTGCAAGCACTAATAGCTAATCCACCTTATACAAGGTTCCATCATGACAAGGTAGTCCTTAAGACTCATCCACACTTTATGCCTAAGGTGGTCTCGCCTTTTCATCTCAACCAAGAGGTCTACCTACCTGTCTTTTTTCCAGGACCTCATGCATCAAATGCAGAGAGGAATCTTCATACCTTGGACTGTAAAAGAGCTCTAGATTTTTACTTACAAAGGACACAGCAACATAGAAAGTCCTCTCAACTCTTGGTTGCTTTTGGTCCTTCTCATTTAGGACTTCCAGTCTCCAAGAGAACACTATCTAACTGGATTGTTCAGTGTATTTCTTTTGCCTAGCAGAGTAAGAACCTTTCTCTGGAGGGCCATGTCACAGCTCACAATGTGAGAGCCATGGCAGCCTCAATGGCTCATCTGAACTCTGTGTCTATTGACGACATCTGTCGAGCAGCCACTTGGGCCTCGGTTCATACCTTCACAGCGCATTACTGCTTGGACAAGGACTCCCGCTGGGATGCCTTGTTTAGTCATTCTGTTCTCAAACACCTGTTCCATACCTAATCAACTCCTACCCACCATCCCTGGTAGGATGCCAGAGATCCATGGGGGGAAGTGGAGCCCTTCTCAGGGACACACAACTTCTGGGATCTCTCCCTGGCACCTAAAGCTAGGGAGTCCCCATATGTGATGACTACATTCCTGCTTGTTCCTGGAGATAGCATAGTTACTCACCTGTAACAGGTGATCTCCGGAAACAGCAGGAATTTAGTCCTCACAACCCACCCACCTCCCCTAGGAGTTGTATCTCTCTATCTCTCTCTTTTCCTTTCCCTCGCTCTCTCTCTTTGTCTCAGCTCTAAAACTCAACTGGAGAGAGGCAGTTGGGAAAGGTGGGAAGGCAGCACGCAGGTGCTGTGGGATGCTCCCAAAAGCATTCTAAATGGACGCTGGGGAGCGTTCCCGCGCAGGCTCCGTTGGTACCGACAATACCCATATGTGAGGACTAAATTCCTGCTGTTCCCGGAGATCACCTGTTACAGGTGAGTAACTATGCTTTCCTCATTAGTCCTAAACAGGTTATACTGTAGCTTCATTGCATGTCCCATAGTCTTTCTACTTTTTAATGGCATAAACAATTGATCTACGTTTACCTGTCCCATTCCATTCATTAATTTATAGACCTCTATCATATCTCCCTTCAGCCAGCTGTTTTCCACATTGAAGAGCCCTAACCTTTTAAGTGTCTCCTCATAGGAGTATCCTTCCATCCCCTTTACCATTTTGGTGGCTTTTCTCTGTACCTTTTCTAATTCCACTATATCCTTTTTAAGATACAGTGGCCAGAAGTACACACAATATTCAAACTGCAGTCACACCATGGAACAATAGAGAGGCATTATAATATCCTTGGTTCTATTCTCCATTCCTTTCCTTATGATTCCTAGCATTCTATTTGACTTCTTGGCTGCTGCTGCACACTGCACAGGGGGTTTCAATGTGTTATCCATGATGATGCCTAAATCTTTTTTCTGGGTAGTGGTTCCTAATTTGGAACCTTGCATCGTGGATCCATAGTTTGGGTTATTCTTTCCTAGATGTATAACTTTGCACTTGTCCACATTCAATTTTATCTGGCATTTGAACATCCAGTCTTCCAATTTATCAGGGTCTTCTTGCAATTTTTCACAATCCTCTTGGGTTTTAACAACTTTGAATAATTTTGTCATCTGCAAATTTGATTACCTCGCTCGTTATTCCCATTTCCAGGTCATTTACGAATATGTTAAAAAGTAGCAGACTGAGCACAGTGGGGTACTACCCTATTTACCGTTCTCTATTGGGAAAATTGGCCATTTAGTCCTATTCTCTGCTTTCTTTTAACCAGTTTCTGATTCACAATAATACACTGCCTCCTATTCCATGATTTTTTAATTTCGCCAAGAATCTCTCATGAGGGACCTTGTCAAAGGTTTTCTGAAAATCCAGATATACTAGATCAGATGGCTCACTTTTGTCTACTTGTTTATTCATACCTTCAAAAAATATAATAGATTAGTAAGACAAGACCTTCCTTGGCTAAAGTCATGTCGGCTTTTACCCATTAAACCATGACTATCTACATGTTCAGTAATGTTCTTTATAATGATTTCTATCATTTTGCCTGGTACTGACATCAGGCTTACCTTTCCCGCGTCACCACTTTTTAAAAATTGGTCTTACATTGGCCATTCTCCAATTTTCAAGTATTACAGATGATTGTAATGATTATTCACATTTACTAATAGTAGGTCTACAGTCTATTTCAGTTCTTTCAACATTTTTGGATCTATACCATCCAGTCCATGTGATTTGCTACTCTTCAGTTTATCAAATAGTTATAATACATCTTCCCGGTTTATCGATATTTCTTTCAATTCTTCTGCTACATCATTTTTAAATACCATTTCAGTCATGGATAAAGTCCCTACATCTTCTTCAGTAAAGACTGAAGCAAAGAATTTATGCAGTCTCTCCGCTATGGCCTTGTCACCTCTTAGTGCTCCTTTTATCCCTCTATTATCTAATGGTCCAACTAATTCTCTCATAGGTTGTTTGCTAAAAATGTAGTTTAAAAAACTTTATTATGCATTTTTGCTGCCACAGCAAGCTTTTTTTCTAATTCTCTCTTTGCCTACCTTATCAATGTCTTGCATCTAACTTAGCAGTGTTTATGTTGTTTCCACTTTTCATCATTTTGATCCTTTTCCCATTTCCTGAAAGTTGCTTTTTTTGTCTACAATAGCCTCTCTGACCTCACCTTTAAACCATGCTGGCAGTTTTTTGGACTTCCTTCTGCTTTTCTTAAAGAATGGAATACAGCTGATCTGGGCGTTCAAGAATGTATTTTTAAGCAACACCCATGCTTGATGTAAATCTTTAACTTTTTCAGCTGCTCCTATTAGAACTGTCAGTTAAAAAAGACCAAAACCAGGAGAGATCAGATCCTTGAAGATCCAGATTATGGAGGCGAGAAAGAGAACAGATTGATCTACCAAGTCAAAGGCAGAAGATAAATCTAAAGAAACCACAAGAGTGATATTGCCTTGACCAAAAGTATTACAGATGTCACTAAGTAAAGCGGTCAGGATAGACTCTGTACTATGACCAGGACAAAGGACAGATTTTCTGTGGTATAGTGCATTTGAATTGGTCCAATGAGTAGCTAGCTGTGCAAAAACAAGTTTTTCAAGGATTTTGGAGAGGAAGGTTAGATTGGATATATGACATTAGTTTAACACAGATGACCTATCGAGTGAAGGCTTTTTCATGATAGGATGAACTATGTCTTTCTTCCAGAAATTAGGAACTGTACTGGACGACAGATTGGTGTTAATAATGGTTAGAGCAAATGGAAGAAGTGCAAGTGAATCAGGAAGAAGCCAGGTCAAGGGCATCGGGTCGAGCACACAAGTCGTTTTCCTGGAGGAAGCAAGAAGCTTGGAAAAGGTGCACATTGTAATAGCATTAAATGCAAACCAGAGGTGAGGCAAGGGAAGCCAACTGAGATTTGGATAGCAAAAATTAGTTACATTGAAATTGCTAGATGATGAGTGAGAGGAACAGGGTGCAAACAAATAGGTCGAAGAAGAGTCAGGATCTTAACATAAGGATTTCAGTCCAAATATCAGATATTTTACTGGAGACGTATGTGGTCAGTTGTTCAGAGGATGGGGTATCAGTCTGAGTGGCTGAAATTGAGGGATAGAGGAAGAAAGAAACCACCGGATCTAGTTGTTTGGGGTGATTGAAGGATGATTCAATAGATTTGGTGAAGAAATCGTATTTTGTCAAAATAATCTTGGAATGGTAGATCAAATAACAATGTTGGAAGGCTTCCACCGAGGCAGGAGTGCACAGCTTGCACCAGCAGCTTTCCTTTCTCCTCAAATGGGTGCAGAAAAGATGTAGGCCACGATGATACCATGGATGGTGTTTGCATGCTGCTGGGGTTTAAGTGGGGTTGTCTTACCCAGAGTAGGGGAAAGAGTAGAGTGCCATGTATCTACTTGTTCATCAACAGAAAGGATAGAGAAATTATGGGGGGGGGGGGGGGAATGTCAGTAGATTTAAAAGATAGTATGCTTTGATCTGTGAGCCTATGAGAGAGGGAAAGCACTGATGCACTTGTAAGTGGAGCGTAATTTCTGAGGAAACATGGTGGAACACAGTTCCAGCACTTCTTTTCAAATTCCAGAACAGCAAGTGTCCTGTTCCAGCCCCCTCCCTTCCAGGCAGCCTGAAGGGAAGAGAAAGGGAGGGGATGAGGCTGGAGTAAAGCAGAGAACAACCACTCTACTCCCTAATCGAGGCCCTCTACTATTGCTCTGACCCTGGCCAGCTTGCCTCCTCCCTCCCCAGTTTCACAGTTTCATTTCTTTTTTATCTACAAATTAAGCCCTGCTTGTAACAATAGGTCAAGAGGGCAGGGAAGGAAAGTGAAGGTAAAAAAATATACATAGATGGTCTGTCCAAGCGAAGAGTACCTCACCAAGCGCAAGAGGAGGGGAGGAGAAATCAGTGCTTGAAATAATGAATGCAGTGGACTAGAGGAGTAGCCTCGTGGTTACAGCACTGGCTTGGGAACCAAGAGATCAGGGTTAGATTCCCACTAGCACTCCTTGTGGCCTTGCGCAAGTCACTTAACCCTCCATTGCCTCAGAAGAATCCAAGTTATCAATGTCCCTGTTTAATGTACATTACCAAGTGTAAGTTACAATGTAAACTGCTTTGACTGAAATTATAGAGTGGTGTAAACAACCTGATAAATGAAACAGGGCATGCAGCAGCACCCATGGACATTCAGTGCAGATAAGAAAGAAAGTCTATCATGTAGTGTTCCTGGTGAGAAGAAGTGAGTATTATAACCCCCAAGGATTAATCAAGGTTATTGAATAGTAGTTTTGGAAAGAGTAAGTAATAATTGGTTCTAGGCCAAACAGCTAATGAAAGGAGGGATATAAACAGAGAAGATGAGAATTTAGGGGACAGAAGAAAAATACAAGCAATGACTCAGTATAGAGAAGAGTAGGGGTGAAAATTCTACTACAAACAAGGAGGATCTAAATATAAGATCCACTCCACCACCAATTCTTGATGAGCAGGGGACCAGAAGTGCACTACAGGTTGGTGGGAGACACCGGTATAGGATACAATCCTCATTGTCCTTTGGCCAGGATTCAGTAAGAAAAAGAATGTCAACCAAGCTGAGTAACAGTAAATCAGATATCAGGGAAGTTTTAGTATGTAAAGAGCGGCAGTTAAGAATGGCACAGTGACAAGTGCAGAGTGGGAGGGAATTGGAGAAGAACGATATGTGATAGAAGTGCAGCAGATCAAGTTACTCACATATGAGCCAGCTTTGAAGTGAAAAGGGAGCAAGGGACACCTTCCCATAGAAATGGAATATAGGACATAAGATATGGGGAGAGCAGACAGCAGAGAATAGGCAGAATCCAAGCAGAGCCATCAGGAGCAACAGATGGGTAATCTTCTTGGCAATGGACCTGTTGATTAATGGTGGTGTCACGGCTTGGCTCAGGTGTTGCCCCAAAGGGGGGGGGGGGGTCATTCCATGCAGCATTTAGTGGGGATGTATGTCTGGTCTGGATGTACATCCCCACCAAACACTTGTGCCTGCTGCAGAACCCAAAGCTCCCCACACGTGCAGAGGAGATGTGTGGGGAGCTCTGGATGGGGGCAGGAGGGGGAGGACTGGAGGAAGAGCATGGGCAGGGCAGCCGTGGGACCCTGACCCCGGAGTAGCAAGGATGGCCAGGTAACTTATTCAACATCAGAATAAGTCACTCTGAGGGAGGCGATTGCCAGCGGAGGACCCCCCCCCCCAACCCAGGTGAGCAGCAGTGGGAGGTTCCCCGCAGTCTCAACCAAGTCTTGGCAGGCTCTATCAGGGGTCAGGTGGCAGGGAATAGCACCTTCAAATCCTTATGGGGAATCTGCACTCTTGCAAGGTGTCCCAGTGCCATGGCACCAGGATGCCACAACACAGGATGCCTCCCAATGCTCCATGCAAGAGCATTGGGAGGGTTGAACAGGGAGGGAGACAGGCATGCAGCGGGACTGAATCGGGGCATGCCCTGCCCTTCCAGGCCATTTGCATCTGATTTTGTTCCTGTAGGAACGTCTAGCTCCTGTGGGTGCAGAATTGAGTGCAAATTGGTCCATCCAGCTTTTGGCTGTCTGGACGGGCTGGATGTGCCTCGATCAGAATGGGGCCCAGCAGCTTGCCAAAGGAGCACATCCTGCTCCATGGATGTGCACTGCCGTGATGCAAAATGCCATGATGCTGTTAGTTTTAAAGCAGCAATTAAGAAAACTTGCTGGTATGTCGATCACATGACCAACAATGTTAGGTTGAATGGGCACTCTCACCGGAGCTCTATGCACTGAATCAGAAGAATGGTTCAGTGATCATGTGAATCAGAAGAACTGCAATACACAACATGGACACAGAGTCAGCAGCACAGGCAAGAGCAAGGCAGGACAAAGGACAGGAAGGTACATTGATTCAGGTTCACAGGGGCATATTTATTGAATGTGGGCCTCCAGTGCTGGAGCTCACTAATTGGTGTCCCCTTGGCCAGGGGTTGAGGCAATCCATGGATCTGGGGAGCTCTTATGATTTTCCCAGGTGTGGTAGGCTGTTGTTGCTAGGACAGTTGAGGTACTCAGTCTGGGGGCAGTTTGGGATTCTACCACCTCCATGATGTGTTCTTCTAGAGCACCTCCCAGCAGAAAGGAGCATTGGGATCCCTCTGTGGGAGGATGTCTGTGACCCCCTCCCAAATGTGGGCAGACAACAGGGGGGTTGTTCAGTAGGGTGGGTCACAGGGGTACTGCCTAACCCTAGTACCCCCATCCTCAGGCTGCCCTGAGCATGTGTGCAGATTGTACTTGGTGTCCAGAACTCCTAGCTCTGGCACCCTCTTTTCCCCAATATGGAAAAACACACTCTACAATGGTTATAGTACTGGCCAAGCCATGATCACAGAAAGAAATGAGAATCCACCAAAGGCTTTGTACTTTGCTCTCTTCAGTCTAGGTGAACAGGTACCCTTGAGTCTTAGAATGAGGGGTTCATATCCCTATCCCTGATGATGGACACTGTGGACACACTGCCTGATCTCATACAAGGCCCCCTGCATTTCCAGATGCCACTTTTGCACCCTGTCTCCTACAGTTAGGAATGTAGCACATACTCTCTACATGTCTTTGTTTTGCTGACTTGCATGCCCTGCCCTCTCATACTTTGCCCCTACTCTATGCTCAGAGCTCTGCAGGCAGATGGGCCCATTCTCAGTCAACTCTCTGTATCAGTTGATACCTCCACAGTGTTTCCTTTGTCCCCCACTGCCCTATTATCGTGCCTATAGCTTTCCTTTCCCCGACACATGGTACGACTGCACACATGTGCTGCGGCATCCATTTACTAATACTGCACTAGTGATGTGGCTAGTGCCGGTAATAGTGTAGTGTCTACTGTGGCCGCTGGGCTCCTGCATGGTAGGAATGTGTGATTTTCACATGTTAACTCCACGCTCCCTGCTGCACTTCAGTAAACATGCCCCTAAGTTTGTACCTGAAGCAATAAAGGGTTAAGTGAATTGCCCAAGGCCACAAGGAGTGCCAGTGAAATTTGAATGTTGGTCTCTTTGGTCATAGTGCTCTAACCACTAGACTACTACTCCACTCTGCCACTTTAATAGGTTAAACCCTACTATATTTCATAACTTACATTCTATTGTAACACCACCATTCTTGTTTGGGGATTGATATATTGTAAGTCTTATTTTCTGTTTAACTGTTGTTCTCACTGATTCTTTCATAATAAATATATAACATCCTAAGTTGCCAATTTTCAAAGGCACTATATGGATAGTTCCAATGAAAATGTCTCTAGCCACTTTGGCATCATTGGAGTCATTCTGAGCCACGAATAACGGGGATGGACGTCCCCTTCGGACATCCATCCCTGCTATTCGGCCCCCTCCCCATACGAACAAGGTGTTTGTATGGGGAGGCTAGATTTTTATTTTATTTTTTTATTTGTTTGGTACATTTTTCTATACCGCCCCTTCCAGAGATCAGGGGCGGTTTACAGGGAACCCAACAACAGTTTACATATAACAAGAAATTACTTTTGTACAAGATAACATTTTACATAGAACATTTTACATAGAACTGGGGACGACTTTTGTAGAGGATAACTTGGGTTTCTTAACAAGTTTAGATATAGTAGCTTAAGAACGTAACTATGTACAGGTTAACTACATGCACAAGGTCTTTGTGACTGTTTTGGGTTGTCTTAGGCATGCCTTGTCATGGTTGTATTGTGTGATGGGCTAGCCTGGCAGTGTGTGGGTTTTTAGGTGCGAGCTTTCACTACCATAGTGCATGTGAAGAGGTAGGTTTTGAACTGTTTTCTGAAGTCTTTGAGGTCTTTTGTTACATGGATGTGGAGTGGGAGGGAGTTCCAGAGGCTGGGAGCAGTGTATGAAAAAGCTCTGGAGCTGGTGGTTTGTTTCGCTTTGTGGATAGATGGAGAGACTATTATGGAGTGTAGGGCATTTTCCCTACGGGATCTGGTATTCACAGGAGTGTGGAGAAGGGTTGAGAGAAAGGAGGGTGCAACATTGTTGATGAGTTTGAATGTACTCACGAGTAGTTTGTATATTATTCAGCTTTCTATTGGGAGCCAGTGTAAGCCATACAGAAGTGGTGTGACATGGTCAGTTAGTCTGGCTTTGCAGGTGATTCTAGCTGTGATGTTGTGTGTTCGTTGGAGTACGTGTATGTTTTTTTCTGGTAGACCCTGCAGCAGGCTGTTGCAGTAGTCAAAGTGGGGGGTGATGACGGCTTGGATGACTGCTCTGAAGTTGTTTTCTTCGAGGAGGGGTCTTAGATGCTGTATGGTCTTCAGTTTGTATAGAATTGTTCTGGCTGTTTGTTTCAGGTGACGTATCATACTCAGTGACGTGTCGAGGGTTATACCAAGGTATTTGACTTCTTGCTTGATTGTAATTTTGGTGTTCTTGATGGTGATGGTTTGGGGTAGTATTGCGTCTCGGTTCCTCGTGATGTGAAGTGCCTCGGTCCTTTTGTAGTTTAGGTTGAGATTGCTGGATTTTAACCAGGAGTCAGTTTCTTTGATGCATTCAGTTAGGTTGTTGTAGGTGGGGATGTTTACATCTATCGGAAGTGACAGCATGATGTCATCCGCATAGATGTAGTACTTTGGGGATTCTTTTCCTATCTGGATCCGAAGCTTGCGGTCTGTGATGTAGGATTTAAACCAGCGTAGAACCATATCTCCCATGCCAAGGTGGTCCAGTCTTGTGATGAGGGTTTTTTGGTTTATGTTGTCAAAGGCTGAGGCAACATCTAGTAAGACTAGGAGAAAGGCATGGTTGGGATTATCTATGCCTCGGATAAGGTTGTCCGTTAGGGCTAAGAGCAGGGTTTCAACACCGTGGAATGAGCGGAAACCATATTGGTGGGTTCCAGGGGGGCGTTGGTGTCGAGGAAGTCTTAGGGGCTTGTTTACAAAGCCGCGGTAGCGGTTTGCGATCGTAATCGGAGCCACGGCCCCATTGATTTCAATGGGGCTGCGGCTGCGATCGCGATCGCGAAGCACTACCGCGGCTTTGTAAACAAGCCCCTTAGAGTTGGTTAAGGACAGTTTTTTCAATTATTTTTGCTACAAATGGGATGCTCGCAATTGGTCTATAGGCGCTTGGCTCATTCCTGTTGAGAGTCTTGTTTTGAGAGTCTTGTCTTGAGTCTGGACAAACAGAGGATGTTTTTAGGTTGGCGGGCATGATTCCTTGGAGTAGGGATTGGTTTATTATATGAAGGAGATATGGGTCGAGTTCAGTTTTGGTTGTTTTGATCCATGATACAGGGCATGGATCCAGGGGGGAGGTGGTTGTGTTGATGCTAGATATTAATTTTAGGAGGTGCTCTTGGTCCAGGGTGTGGAAGGTGGTCCAGACTTTGGGATTTGTTTGGGGGTCAGGTGGCGAGAGGATGGAAACGTAGTTTTTGCTTCTGAGTTTGTCGGTAAAGTGGTTGGCGAGGGTGGAAGGTTCCACGCTGCACATGTCTGAGTCATTTTGGTTGGTTTTTGTTAGAGATCAAACAATGGTGAATAGCTCTCTGGGTCGATTCAGGGCTTTGTTGATGACTCTGGTGTGATGCTCCTTTTTGGTTTTGTTTAGTGCGTCCTTGTAGACTGTGAGTAGGTTATTGTATTGGAGTTTGTTCTGTTGGGTATGTGATGTGCACCATTCTTCTCGAGTTTTCTCAGTTGTCTCTTGAGTTTTAGGAGTTCTGGGGTGTACCATTTTCTGAGCATTTTGGTGGGCGGTTTGCATGATTTGTAGATTGAGACGCTGCTCTTTGTCTGGTGTTGTTCCATGTGGCTAGCGAGGTGGTTAGGTCAGTGGTATCCTTTGAGAGCTTTGGGTATGATGTTGTGGAGGAAGGTGTCTTTGTTGAATCTGGCAGGAAGGGACTGGTGCGGAAGGGGAGTTAGGGTGGGCAGTGGATGGTCCGCGGCCCCGGAAGTAAAGGGCCGATTCCGACATCGGTCCTGTACGTCTGGAGCTGGCAGACTGGACGGGGGACTTATTCCACCTTGGAGGTGGAATAAGTCCCCCTAGACGTCGGGGGATGGGAGGCCTGGACTGGAAAAAAAGGTGAGCCAGGTGCAGGAGTTTCCCTGCAGCTTGACCCTGGCCATGGAAGGCCAGATTGGGGGTCAGGCTGCAGGTAAAGGGTAAAGTGGTCGGCAGCCAGGGATCACGGCTCCTGAATGGAGCCACGGTGCTATGGCAACTAGACAACATGGCGCTGCGGCTCCATTCTGGAGCCTAGACATTATCCCTGCTGTTTATTCCCTCGCCCCATGGCTAGCAGAAGGAAGGGCTCCTAGGAGTGCATCAGTTTTCTCTGAGCAAGAGTCAATCAATCACACAGATTTATCTCACAAGACTGACCCCAACCCAAAAAAGGAAAGTGAAACGTTCTTAACTACCCTTTTTTCTGACAGCCACAAGGTGGGGGAAGGAGAAGGAGTCAGGATAACGTTCACTCGTAATTCCTCAGACTGTTCCCACGCTCTTCGTTGCTGTCTTACCTGAGTAGCCACAACCGCAGAATTCCTCTGTTCCGGGTGGTAGGGGAGAAGGCGGAGCAGCTGGCAGGACCTGGAATGGGAGAGAAATGGTAATTATTTCCAGAGCCACAATCTGGGAAGTGTGTATGTAATGACGGGTGCACACAGCCACTGCTGCTAGTGTGAGCTCAGGCAGGGGCAGCGCAAGAGAGGTGAGTGCAGGCAGAGCGCTAGGCTCAGCTTGGTGTGCACTTCTTTTGCAATGGAACGCAGGTGGGAGTTGTTGTGGAATCCGGGGTTAGCAGGCAGTGGTGGTGCCCCACTGTCGGGGTAAGACCCTTCCCCAGCACCACGCTGAAACTGTCAACCAGATGCACCAGGTTAACTCTTTTTTTAAACCATAGGTTTATAACTTTCTTTTCACAAGATAAGAGAGATTAATATCATTGATGTGCTGAAGATTAAAAGATAAGGTGGTAATTCATACATTTTTATAGGATTGTTGTGGGAGGGATGGTGTTGCAATGATCTTGAGTGTGGGGGCATAACGCTAAAGGTTCATCTAGGGAGCCTAATACCCTTACAGTGAGCCAGCAGCAGTTATATGTTTTTTGCAAACATCACAGCACTGAAATTCTTACTGTCCTTTTTCTAACCTCAGCATGCTGACACTCTAGGCAACTGCTTGATACTTTTATTAAAGGTTTGTCTAATGGTCAAACTTTTAGTGTGTTATTTTAAGATGTTTCCATCTCAGCACAACTGGCTACTCTGCTTTGCTATGGAGACTACAAGAATTGGACCTCATCTCATAGATGTCGATGTGCTTCTAATCTTTTCTTACGGCAGAATATACAGTAACAGGTCAGATCGCCAACACAGTTTCAGATCGGTAGAGCTCATATTCTGGGGTCAGTGGCTGAAATTCAAATGAAGGACCCCCAAGCAAAATGTTATATATGCTAATCATGTGTGACATGTTTAAGGTCTGTTCTGTTCACTACTGTTTGTCTGCAGGTGATATTATAGTATGTATTCCATTTTTACCAGCTAAGGCATTTCATTGTTATTGATTTGCACTGTCATTGATGTAATGGTGGTTGGTTTGCAACAACTACTACTACTATTGAGCATTTATATAGCACTACCAGTTGTACGCAGCGCTGTACAGACATAATAATAAAGAGACAGTCCCTGCTCATCAGAGCTTACAATCTAGTCAAAATTCGGGAAAAACACCTAAGTCAATATTGAGCTGTTGTAATTAGTATTTTTTTTAAAATTGCCAGTCACAGCAGTTAATAGAAATCCAGATATTCAGTTTTGGTATCAGCATAGCGATTGGCACTAAAAATCCAGATTGAGCAGTGACTGGAAGAATTATCTAGAAAGTGACAATAATCAGTGCCAGTATCTTGATAATTTAGGACTGTGCTTTTGCTATCCTCGGTTATCTAGATAGCATCACTGAAGATCCCTGCTATCTGGATAATTTCCACTCTGCCCATGGACTACCACAGTTTTTTTAGGATTCCTATTTAAAGCAAATGTGTTATCCTGGATGAATACGTTTTAGGTCTCAAGTGAAGAATGATTCAAAAGCATGTTTCTATAAATAGTGACTACTACGTAGATTCAATCATTACTTGATGTGTCGGACCTTCACTCTGTGCAACAGGGATTGACTGTTACAGTACTAGATTTATTGGCCATCTAGTTACTACCATGCAATTGGCTCTAAATACTGTGGGTCAGTTTGGGACTGGTATACATTACTCTTCATCATTAATCTCTGCATTGCTAGCAATTAAATATTGTTTGCCATTTAAAACACTGGTGATATTTTTACAGATTTACATTTCATGGCGCCTTCTCACATGAGGCAGCATCTTCCTTTAATCAGACAGGGTGTTATTTACTATCAGCAGGGTCAGGTTTTTTAGCTGTGCCCACCACAAAACTGCAATTCAGTCTTTACCTGGAGCCAAGGCTTTTGCAATTACTGGTCCGCATTTATGGAATGCCTTGCCGACTAAATTGTGATTGCAGGCTGATCTTTTAACTTCTGAAAGAAGGTCAAAAGAATCCTTTTGACTCAGCTTTTGAAGAGGGAGTTTTAAATGGTTTTAGGTCTGCTTGGCGTTCACATTATTTTGTACAGTGGCCTTTATATGTACCTGGTATTTCTTGTAAATAAACCAGTAAAGATGAAAGGCATCAAATCTGTTATTAAACTTTTAATTAAACTCTACGGAGGTGTGGTGGAGAGTTTAGGATACCCAACTGTTTTCAGTCAATTGAATTTTTCAGTAGAAAAGTCTGAAGTTTGTGGGACCAAGGAGGGTGCATCCCTGCAAACATCCTTGATGATCTGTGAAAAAATGAATACTGGCGAGAAGACAGTGGATAGGTAGTGAGGGATTTTGCAATATTTTTGTCTTTTCGGAAATTTATATTTTTTCCCTTCTCCCTTTCTTCAAAATACCTATTTTGAGGAGAATAATTTTTGAGAATCTGAGAGGTTTTTGACTATGAATTTGTGTCTATTTCTGAGTATATTTCAACAAAAAGGAGGGAGCCTGGTGTACCCAGCTTGGGACCATTGTGAAAGGGAGAAGGAACAGTCATTGAAGACACTGGCACATTTTGGATCCAGTAGTAGGCAGTGGTGGGATTCAAAAATCTTACGAATGGTTTCTGTATCATCTTACACACAGTCTGTATTGTTCTAGTACATAAGGTCAGTGAACTGCAGTGATGGGAATCAAAATTTTTGAAAATAGTTTTTTCTCATCTTGCTCCCCATTTCAATGTAGAAAATAAAAAACAAACGTGGAGCCCGATTCATATAGGAGGATATCTTGGCCATCCAGATGTCCCCGAGGAAGATGGGCCCATTTGGACCTGATTCTGGACTGTAGGAACAAAATGTTCCCGTGGTAACCAGAATCGGGCCTGAGGATAGCCTGGCGTGCTCCTGCAGCCTGTGGGGACGTCCTCCCCGCAGGCGCCCCTGACAGCAGCACATCCCTTTGACTGGCAGGATGTACAGGTCTGCGACCTGAATCAGCCCTGTGCATCCTGCCAGGCTGGACCACTCCCACTCCACCCTGATCCTGCTCCCTGCTCCCCATGCTCAGGACATATGGGGAGAGCCGGAGGGGGAATCGGGCCTGGATGGCTTGTAGGGCTGAATGTCCCCGCAACCCACATCCCAGAATCGGGCCCATAGTTTATTAATATTTTGTTTTTCCTTCAAATACTTCAAAACTGCAAGATGATTTGTGTATTTGTTAGATAGTAACCAGTTTATATTGTGCTGTTGTGGCTGCTGAGCTTACTTCAGTCTGTTTGTCGGTGCGGGTGATTTTCCTTGCCCACTTCACTCAAGGCCACTCTAAATGGCTCTTAGGTGCAGGCTTGTTCCAGGCTCCTTTAAATGTAAAAGTCCGGGTGATGTTGCTGAGTGGGGAGGAACTTACTTCCTGGCTCAGTAGGAGTACTGAATTATTACTCGGGCTCTGATCTCTCCTGTAGTGTCGGTGTTGATTTGTAGGTGAAAGGGGGTGCCTCCTAGATAGCTTCTGGCTGCTCCAGATGTGTGGGAGAGAGGGAGTATGGCTGCGGTCTTGAGCACACCTGAGGCTTCTTTAAATTTAAAAGTCCTGCTGGATGGTGTTGCTGAGCAGTTTGGCAAACTCAGGAAATTCTAGGAACAAGTTTGTGCGAACTGGTGCAAACCGGCTAAATCCCACCACTGGTAGTAGGCCTGACTACAAAAGCAGAGAGAAGTACTTGCTTGTTTAAAGTGGACTTTAAATGGGATTTTTATTTAAAGGAATTAATTTCTGCTATTTTTCTTTGAACCAATTTTCCTTTTCAGAATCACTCAAGTTTTGTTGGATGTTTTATTGTCTTCTTCTGTATGCAGCTTAAAATTTTTGGCATTTTACCAAATGAAAGCAAATTCTATTAAAAAGCACACATCCCATAGACTTGGGATATGGGATGATAATTTCATGTATATAAATTTAAATATGAAATTATTTTAATATTTTGGCATATTGAATGATATTGATCTATTGAAAAGTGCTGTTTACTGACGATTGTAAAGTGATATCATTGGTAAGAAAATTTAACAGTGTTTGTGGGGACTTCTATACATGTTTAATTGTGATGTTAAATTGGTGGGGTTATGTAACTAAACATTAAATTGTTCATTATGATATATGATTTTTAAATAAAAATATTTTATAACACACTGATATAATTATATTCTTTATGACATGGTTTTATGTCTTTAATATGTGACTATAACTATTGAATTATAATTATTATAAGTGGTTTTTTGCATTGTGTATTTTATTTATTTACATTTTCTTATATACCATGCTATTCTGCATCAGTGTGGTTTACATTGAACAGGGCATTATAACTTGGAGATAACTATTTTTTACAGGGGACATGGGCTATAGAGGGTTAAGTGGCTTGCCCAAGACCACAAGGAGCACCTGTGGGACTAGAAGCCCCAGTCCTTCTGGCCCAAGGTTGCTGTCCTCTAGTGGGATTTGAACCCCTGACCTTCTGGCCTGAAATACCTTGCCCCAACCACTAGGCCACTCCTCCATGTGTGTTAATTATTTGCAAATTAGTGGTGATTTTTTTATAATTGGTCTTTATATGCTGCCATCCACTATGTTACTGTGAAAAGTTTAGTGCTTGTCTGGGATTTTTATACTGCATATTTGAGTTTCATATTATAGAGATTTTAAATGAATGTTGTAATTTTTTTCTCCTTTTTTGATTTGCCATTGTAAACTTCTTTAATGCAGCACTTTCATAAGAGGTATATAAAGTTAATAAATGAAATCAAAATGCAGAGATGTCAGGAATGCTGCACATTCAAATTCCTAAAGCTCACATATTCAAATCACTAAATCATAACTACATCTTTTCTATCTTTTATTATCTGGACTGCTCAGACTCTGTAGCCCATTTTGCAGGATTTGAGTATAAACTATTATGTGCTGGCTGGAGGGTGCACTTCTACATTACCCTGCGAGCGTGAGGGTATTGGCTGAAGACTGTTCCTCCCATGGGAGGCATTCAGCACTCTGTGTGCATTTGGGGTATGCAGAGCCTAGGCTCTTTCATTAACATTTGGGGACCATGGGTCAATTTTAGCTAACCATGCAAAAAGCTGCTCATACCTCCTGAAAAAAGCCCTGGTCAGATTTATTAAGTTAGTCCAATAAAAGATATTACCTACAAATTTGTTTGCCCTTTTTTTTCCATATGCAAGTGTGGAATAGCGCTACAATATTATGCATGCTTGAAGAAACTCTAGATCTTTTTTGCCAATTTTCTTAGTAAGAGACTTTGGGGACCTCACATTCTGTGTTCTATGTGAGGCTTGTGTCGGTCTGTATCACATAACTCAGCTCACTGACGTTGCTTTTTGTTTGGTTTTGTTCTCCGTTTCTTCTCTTGTGCACTAACTTTCTTCTCTGCATCCTATGTCCTTTCTTTATTTGGCCTGTCTTTTTCTTCTCCTTCCCAACCTTACCCTTCCTTCCTCAGTCCCTTTTCCTCTCCTCTTCTCTTCCACACACCTCCTTCCCTATTTCCTCTGCCTTCATTTCCTCCTCATTGTTCTCTGTTCTCCTCCCTCATATTCTCTCCTCTCCTTTCTCACTTTCTCAGCCTCATTCTCATTTCCGCTGTGCATCCTCTGCCTCCTTCACCTCCTTCTTATTTTCCTGCTCTTCTCTTCTGGAGACATCAGTCCTAATCCAGAATATTTTAATTCTGCCATCTCACCTGCTGACCAACTCCTTGGCTTCTAACCCTTGCAGTCTCTTTTCTACACTCAACTCTCTACTTCAGGCTCCTCCCCCTTCAATTCCTTCTTCCCTCACAGCCCAATCCCTCACTTTCTTCTTCCGCGATAAAATCAATAAGATTGCCATTCAATTCTCTGCTATTTCTTCTGCTCCTCTCTTACTTCATTTTCAACCATTTCCTTCAAACTCACCCTCCCTTTCTTCCTTTACTACCATCTGTGATGAGGAACCTTCTTCTCTCCTCTCCTCTGCTAAACTTGCTTCCACTTGCTCCTCTGATCCCAACCCCACTAATCTCCTCAGCTCCATTTCATCCTCCATTATCTCTGCCATTTCCCATATTATCAACCTTTCTTTCTCTACTGTCACCTTCCCAGCTGCCTATAAGCAGGCTTTATTCAATCCTCTTCTCAAAAAAACATCCCTTGACCCTACTGGTCCCTCTCATCCCATCTCCCTTCTTACCTTTATTTACAAACTCATTGAGCGTGCTGTTCTTTCTTGCTGTTTTGACTTTCTCTCCACTCATTCCCTCTTTGATCCCCTTCAGCCTGGAATCAGCCCTCTTCATTCATAGAAACATAGAAATATGATGACAAAAAAAGACCACATGGCCTATCTAGTCTGCCCTTCCATATCAACCACTACAACAGTCCCCTTTTTTCCTTTTGAGATCCTCTGCGTTTGTCCCATGCTTCTTTGAATTCAGATACTGTCCTCATCTCTACCACCTCCACTAGGAGACTATTCCACAGATCCACCACTCTTTCCGTAAAGAAATATTTCCCATATCACTCCTGAATCTTCAACCAAAACAACCCTTGCCAAGGTCTCTAGTGGGTTATTCTTGGCAAGGGTTAAAGGCCTATACTCAATTCTTATTCTTCTTGACCTTTTTGCTGCTTTTGATACTGTTGACCATTCTCTTCTTCCAAATTTTCTTCTCTTAGGTTTAGAGACTCTGTTCTATCTTGGTTCTCTTCCTATCTCTGTAAGTGCTCCTTCAGTGTCTGTTCTCCAGGTACGTCTTCCTCTGCTATCCCTTTCCTAGTTGGTGTTCCCCAAGAGTCCATTCTCGGCCCACTCTTTTTCTCCCTTTATACACCATTGCTTGGTTCCTTTATCTCATCCTTTGGCTTTCATTATTACTTCTATGCAGATGATTCCCAAATTTAGCTCTCTTCAGTTGACCTTTCTCCTTCTATCCAGGCATGTATCGCTGCCTGTTTATCCGACATTGCCGCCTAGATGTCTCAGCACCATTTAAAATTGAACATGGCCAAAACTGAGCTTCTGGTTTTCTCCCCTAGTCCATCCTCCATTCTTCCTCCTTTCTCCATCAATGTCGATAATGCTTTTAACCTTGAGGTCGTCTTTGACTGCTCCCTGTCATTCTCATCTCATATCCAACAAATTGCTAAATGTTTTTTTTCTTCAACATTAACAAGATTCATCCTTGCCTCTCTTCCTCTACTACTAAGGGGTATATTTACTAAACCGTCTTAATGTGCGCTCTGTGACGTTATCGCGCGATAAGGTACCTTATCACACGATAATGGCGCTTTACAAGGCGCACAGGTACCTTATCGTGTGATAACGCGCGCTGCGGCGCAAACGAGCGCTGAAGGCGGGGAAAGGCTCCCGGAGGGCGGAGGAAGGCTCCCCAGGGGCGGAGAGAAGGGGTCAATGGGTGGAGAGTGGGAGGGGAGAGGCTCCCCGCACACTAACGCTGTTAAATCCGAGGCCAAAACTAACGCCAGTGAAAACCTCGCATTAGAGCTGATTTAAAGGGAAAAGAAACCATTTCTGTCAGCAATGTACAGCAAAACCAGGAAAACATACAAAAAAGTGATAAGTGTGATACATGTGCACGGAACAAAAGTACAAATAAAAGTTGAAAAGGACCCCAACAAAATATACAAAAAACATAACCAAGCTGGGCAATAGTGATAGTAATGGGATACAGCAAAAAACACTCCCAAGAAAGCTCCAAAAAAAAGATATGAATTTTGGAAGGGTCTACGCTCCGTCCCCATTCAAGGTGAATGATCCCACAGTGAAATAGCACTGATCAGGGATTCCCTCTCCATTGGACAGGTTTCCTATAGCATGCACATGTTCCACAGCAGCAGGGCGGGCATGTCGGAATGGGCAACTGGACAGATGCTGGGAAAGGGGACACAGAGGGCTGCAGGCGGCACATGCTGTGGTGCAGCTGGGGCACAGTGCGGACTAGGCAGATGCCTAGGTGGCACTTAGGAATGCTGAAACTGTACAGCAGCCAGACAGCAACTGATGAGGGCCTAACATGGGCACGAGAGTGTTTATCACAGTGTCACAGGGGATAGTACCCAGCAGGTACCTCCAAGGGCACAGAACATTGGCAGACAGTGATGGGGGGAAGCGTAGACGTCTATGCAGGCACCCCTACCCCAGAACACGCACCATAGGCAGCCGCCTACCCACACACTAGATGGCCTGAGACTGTGCTCCATCAGCACCACCAGCAGAAGGGCAGGTCAGCAGGGTGGCAGAGGGGCACTGGTGGTGGAGGGGGCAGTGGCAGCTGCCCAGAGCAGACCATGGTCTAGCCCTGTGTAGGTGGGTGCCATGCACTGCAGCAGACAGGCTCCGTCTGATGAACAGTCATGGTATCCTCAGGGGATGTACTGTCTCTGTGGCAACACGATGGTGCAGTGCACACAGCCAGTATGTTTAGAAGCAGAAGGTTACAGGTTCAAGTCCCAGCTGTGGTTCCTGCCAACCCAACCCCCATTTTTTACCCACTACTAAAACATGCTAATACAGACAGAACCTTTATTGCAGATGATGTAAACATGCCCAAAACACCTACATTTTACCTATAGAGCACAGACACCATAAGCGGGTGCATTACCTAGAGCAGTCTCCCAAATGCAGTTCTGGAGGGCCAAACACCATTCAGGTTCCATGCTGCCTCTAATAAAGATGTCTGTGCTGCATATCTATGCACCGCCCCCATGGTATGCAGATGTATCTCATGCATATTTATGAGGGACAGCATGAAAACCCGAACGGTGTTTGGCACACCAGGACTGGAGTTGGGAACCTCTGCCGTAAAGCAGCAGCCAACAGGGGCAGACACACCCACACCCACAGACTCCATTAGCCAATGCCTCCTAGAGAGGCAGGACATTGGGCCCTGCGTGCATCTCCCAATACTAGCACTTGCATACCATAGCAATGCCACCCTAAACCTGGGAATATGGTACACAGCTATCAAAAGGTAGCTATGATTACTGGCAGATAGCAATTCCTACGTTAAGCACAAATGGCTGATTGAGCTGCATCATAGCAACCTTTCTGATGTCTGTGGAGTGAGCCTGAGGTCTGGTGTCTGACAGAGTGACCCCAACAGTATTGCGTACCGTAGACATGCCTGCACTGTGCCCAGGACTGGTGTGGTGGCCAGGGCTGCCAAACACCTCTATAGTAGCACAATGCTGGCATAGATGCGGGAGTGTGTGTCTGTCTATCCAGTGTGCGGTGGCTGCAAACACCCTCCACAGCCCACACTGCCAGCACTGTTGCCAGTATTGGCCTCCCAATGTGCATAATGAGGAGCAAGGTACTATGGGTATAGCCCGGACAGGGTGGCCTGGCCAGGATGCATCTGCACAGGGCATAGGGCAATGGCTGGGACATTGTAGTGCCCGGCCACCACCTGCACAGACAGGGTAGCCACACCATGTTCTGCTGGGAGATCACTCTCACCTTGACTGAGCAGTGACCATGGTATGGCTAGGTTCCCCCATATTGCTATGTAGCATTTCTTTCATGTGATATTTATGGGTTCCCTTATGTGGTTTAGTCACTGACTTGTTTGCTTGGTGTGTATGCTGACGTCCCAGTTCTAGGTGCACACGTTTCCACCAGGAACATGCACTATGGGCTAGTTAGCAGACTGTTTGCAGCTGGTATGTGTCTTGCTGGAACACCTTGCAGGGTGCAGCGGCTGAAGGCTTGCTGCAGGAGAATATCAGATAGTGGCGGGGTGCAGCTTAGCAAATCCAGGCCTAATGTCTGTCTGCTATTGCTTTTTGGATGTGTACAGAGCTGCATTGACTGCTCTATAGGGTGTCTGTTCCCCAGCAGCACTGGGGTTGATAGTTCCCCCCTACTGCCACCATTGCAGGGAGGTAGAATGTGGATCTGTTGGTGGGAGACCCTGTTTCCCACTCTCAGCCCCAGGGGGCGGGGGGGGGGGGGGTGTACATAATACACCTATGGGTCCGTAAGGGCTAAACCTTGACTGAGAAATACTGATGTATCCAAGGTGTGTCTGCAGACACTGCCTATTTCACACATTAGCACTGCTGGGGTTCTGCAGCATGTCCTATTTCTGCTGTGGACCTGGTGCTGGGCCCCCTACCTCACCTTCAGGGTGAGTACCGTACCTGCACAATGTGACGGTGTGTAGCTACTCTGTGCCAGTGCCACACACGGTCAGTTCCCCCTACCAGGCCAGGGTGCTGTGGGGGTGCATACCCCATCTTGTGATCATCTGTAGACTGCTGATTTGCATGTGCAGTGCATCATGGGTATGGGTGGGTTAACCCTATCCTGGTGACCACAGCAGACTGTTTGTGTGGTGACGTGCAGTCCTTCTGCAGCCAGCCAGGGCTTTGCTAGCAGCTATGGATCTGTAGCCCACTGGTTACTTCACTGCTTGTGGAGCCAGAGGGCATGGGTTCAAACCACAGTATGGTTATTTGATAGGGCTGTCTGAAGCATTGTCTATTTTTAATGTACATTAGTGCTGCCAGCATAACACCCTCGGGGTACTGTAACCATAAGGTGCCTCAGAGGGCACCCTATAAGGCGCCTTATAGGGCACCCTATAAAGCGCCTTATAGGGCACCCTACAAAGCGCCTTCTGAGGCACCTTATGGTTACAGTCCGTATAAGGTGTCCTATGGAGCGCCTTATAGGGTGATCTATAGGGGACATTATAGGGTGCCTGGGCGGACAGTGCACTTTATAGTATGCCCTCTGGAGTGCCTTATAGGGCGGCTGATGCGGCACCTTATGTTACAGCACTTTGAGAGTGTGTTTGCTAGCAGCACTAATTAAAACAATATTAAATTGCCTCATAATGCAATATTATACATAACAGGTAGTGCCTCAGGCAGCCTTATTCATTGGGCACAGTGGGGGATTGAACCCATGACCACTTCACCATCAGGCAGTGTTTTAACCATTGTGCTACACTGCTGATTCCCTTTGCGTGTCAGCGCACCTACTTAACATTTTCATGCGTTAAAATGCACAGTGCTGCCATCAAACATAGTGCTATGACCTTGCCGTGCCTCATAGGGCACCCTATATGGTGCCCTATAGACCACCCTTTATGCAACATTGTAGGGTGCCGTGGCGGACAGTGCACTTTAAAATGTGCCGTCTGGGGTACCTTATGGGGTGCCTTATGCAGCACCTTATATTACAGTGCTTTGAGAGTGCATTTGCTAGCAGCAGTAATTAAAATAAAATTAAAATGCCTCATAATGCAATATTACACATAACAGGTGGTGCTTCAGGCAGCCTTATTCATTGGGCACAGTGGGGGATTGAACCCATGACCCCTGCACCATCTCGTCAGTGTCTTCACCATTGTACTGCAGCCCTGTTTTTCTGTTTGCACATCAGCGCGCCTGCTTATGCTTTCCGCGCGCATTTCTCATGCGCTAATGTGCGCGGCGCACATTAGCGCACAGCGCACAAGAGCGTGCGATAATCCCGGTTTGCTAGGTTAAGACTGAAACGCCCACTCCTTATATGGCATCCTGCACACTAGCGCCGGGCGCACATTAGGACGGTTTAGTAAACATACCCCTAAGTCTCTCTCAATCTTATGTTTTCCCTTTATAATCCATTCAAAACTCCGCTGCATGTTAATTCTTTGCCAGCCACTTTGGTGTCATATTACTCCTCTACTAAAGTCCCTTCATTGGCTCCATATCCATTATCACATTCAGTACAAACTATTTATCTTGACATGTAAATGCATTCACTCTGCTGCTCCTCCTTACCTTTCCTCTCTTCCTATACCCCTCCCTGTGATCTCCATTCCTCTTCTACCTTCCTTCTCTTTATGCCGTTCTCTTCTTCCGCTAACTCCAGGCTTCATTCTTTTAACCTTGCTACTCTATTTGCCTGAAACAACTTGTCCCTGTCCTTGCATCAAATTTGTTCCTCTTCAAGTCCAAGCTCAAGACTCACCTCTTTGAGATCGCCTTTGATTGTTAATCCCCTCCCTTGTTTCAACTCCTATTGCCCTTATTCCTATCATATTATTTTGTCCTGTATATTTGTCTTCTAGATTGCAAGCTCTTTGAGCAGGGACTGTCTTTTTTAGTGTCTGTACAACGCTGCATATGCTCGGTAGCACTTTATAAATGTTTATTATTAATAATAATAATAATAATAATAATAATAATAATAATTAATATACCATGTTGAACAGATGCAGAGACATGCACAGAAAGAGTAAGTCTGTCCATCTCTGGAAAAACAAAACTTACATACACATGTTTTATGTTGTTTTTGTTTGTGTGACGTAAGAGATATTGCCTTACTACCAAAACAGATTGATTATGGTTAAATGCTATATGGTAACTATGTGAAAATAATGGTAAACAAGCTATAGGTGCTACATTACATTAATCTAATAAAAATAGATTTTTTTTTCAGACCGGGAGAGTGGATCAGCTGTGGAAATGAGTTTGCAGCCGTGCAGCCTTGGAAGTTCTACTTCTGCCTTATTTCAGTAATTGCTTTCTTTGCTGGGACGGGGAGGAGGTTGCCACTGGTCCTGTCCACTGGACCTGACATAACTCAATGGCTGCACAAGACTCTTTAAAATTAGCGTTGCAACAGTCCCTTCCAGGTTTGGAGATTGGAATCAGCTGGGGGAACCTGCTCGTGACTGTGCAGACTTGGAAGCTTTATCTCAGCTTTATTTCAGTGACTGTTTTCTTTGCTGGGACTGGAAGGAGGTTGCCATGGGTCTCACCTACCAGACATAAGCATTGCCACTCTGCAACTGTGGATGCATGGCCATGGGCGTACGACCAAAGGGCCACGAGACCGAAAGGCCATGCCCCTTTGGTGCCATATCGGGACTATGTTGGACTTTGCCCCAAGGTGTGGTTAAGAAAGTATGCCTAAAGGTTGGAAGAGGAAGATACATGGTAAAGAGCGTTGTTTCTTCTTCGGCAGGTAGTGTTACTGGCCCGATGGATGACTGTTGAGGTGTCTGAGAAAGGGCCGTCAGGCTCTCAGTGAATTTGACTATCATCCTCTGAAGCTTATCAAGCTCCTTTTACAATTTTTCACAATCCTCTTGGGTTTTAACAGCTTTGAATAATTTTGTGTCATCTGCAAATTTGACTACCACACTCATTATTTCCATTTCCAGGTCATTTGAATATGTTAAAAAGCAGCGGACCCAGCACAGATCCCTGGTATACTCCATTAGTCACCTCTCTCCACTGGAAAAATTGGCCATTTAGCCCTACCCTCTGCTTTCTATCTTTTAACCAGTTCCTGATCCACAATTGTACACTGCCTTCTGTCCCATGACTTTTTAACTTCGCCAAGAGTCTTTCATGAGGGACCTTGTCAAAGGCTTTCTGAAAATCCAGATACACTATATCGACTGGCTCACCTTTGTCTACCTGTTTATTTACACTTTCAAAAAATATAACAGATTATAACAGATTAGTAAGATTATTTTATGTGTCACATATTTGTGCATATATAGTTTAAAGTCATTTCATTGGCCACTTTATTTTTTAGCATATACTTCTCAGCAGGGAATAGGGTTTGCTTGTTGCTCTGCTCTGCTGCCTTTGCCTGCTACTTCTTTCCTCTGCTCTCATCCTGTTCTATCTCTGCCTTCCTTTGCCTGTCTGTGGAGATGGGAACTGGTATCTGCAGCTCTTGCTCCTCTCCTCTTGAAAAAAATCTCTTTAGCATGAATGATAGTTTACATGATGCAGCAGGCAATCTCTTGAAATGCCTTCTCATCTTCTGCACTTGTGCTGCTGCTATTGGTCTCACTTACCCTCCTCTCATTTCTTGTAAGGCCATTTCCCCACCTTTCCTTCCTGAGCATTATGATGCACTCAGATTAGGTCGTTAGCTCACAAGAATGGGGAGTGACTCTCTTTTATGTGTTTATGTGGCCTCGGGCAAGTCACTTAACCCTCCATTGCCTCAGAAGAAAGGCCTGGCAATCTACTTCTGGTTACACTGCCAAGAAAATGGAGGAGCTGCTGGGTCACCAGGGGTCAGCACTGACTGAAAGGCAAAAATTGCATTACACAACACTCTGTATTATGTAATTCTCATCTTCTTTCCTCTAAACTTACTACCTGTTCATCTGATCCTATCCTCACCCATTTCCTCAACTCCATCTCCTCCTCTGTCATCTCTTCCATCACACACATTCTCAACCTATCATTCTCTACTGCAACTTTCAAGCATGCTCTGGTTGCACCTCTCCTCAAGAAACCTTCACTTGACCCTATTTGTCCTTCTAGTTATCAACCCATCTCCCTTCTTCCTTTCATTTCTAAAATTCATGAACATTCAGTTCTCCACCATTGCCTTGAACTTCTCTTCTCTCAAGCCATTCTCGATCCATTTCAATCTGGCTTTCGTCTCTTACACTCTACTGAAATGGCCCTTTCCAAAGTCTCCAGTGACTTATTCCTGGCTAAATCCAAAGGCCTTTATTCAGTCCTCATTCTTCTTGACTTTTCTGCTGCTTTTGACACTGTTGTCCACCACCTTCTCCTTGATACATTGTCCTCACTTGGTTTTAGAGCAGGGGTTCTCAACCCTGTCCTCGGGACCCACCTAGCCAGTTGGGTTTTCAGGATAACCACAATGAATATGCATGGAGAGATTTGCATATAATGGAGGCAGTGTATGCAAATCTCTCTCATACATATTCATTGTGGTTATCCTGAAAACCCGACTGGCTAGGTGGGTCCCAAGGACAGGGTTGAGAACCCCTGTTTTAGAGGCTCTGTACTGTCCTGGTTCTCTTCTTATCTCTCCCATCACTTCTTAAGTGTCTATTCTGGCATTTCCTCCTCTACTGCTATCCCTCTTTCATTTTGTCTATCCTAAGGGTCTGTGCTAGGGCCTCTCCTTTTCTCTCTCTATACCCAGTCCCTTGGCATTCTTATCTCTTTCCATGGCTTTCAATATCATTTTTATGCTAATATCTCTCAGATCTATCTATCTACACCTGATATTTCTCTTACATTCCAAGCCCATATATCTGCCTGCCTATCTGACATCGCTGCCTGGATGTCTCACTGTCATTTCAAATTGAATATGGCCAAAACCAAACTTCTTATTTTCACCCCAAACACTCTTCCCCCTTCCTCCCTTCTCTATCTCTATTGATAACTCTTCTGCTTCCTGTTTTCTCAGCCCGCAACCTTGGAGTCATCTTGGATTCTTCCCTCTCCTACTCCACACATATTCAATAGATAGCAATAACCTTTGCTTTTTTCTCTACAACATTAACAAAAATCACCTCTTCCTTTCTGAAAACACTACTAAAGCACTTATCCACTTTTTAGTCGCTTCTCACCTTGACTATTGCAATCTCCTCCTTTCTGGTCTCCCTCTGAGTCATCTTTTCTCCCTTCATCCTCTTCAAAACTCTGCTGCATGGCTAATCTTCTGTCAGCCCCAATATACGCATATAACACCTCTTCTCAAATCACTTCCTTGGCTTCCACTCCATTTTCATACCCAATACCAACTTCTCCTTTTGACCTATAAGTTCATTCTTTCTATTGCTCCTCATTACCTTTCCTCATGAACTCTGCTCTTTCTCTGGCTTGCTTCTCCCTTTACCCTTCTCCTCAACAGCCAATTCTAGACTTCAATCCTTTCACCTTGCTGCTCCTTATGCCTGGAACAAACTACCTGTATCTTTACATCAGGTTTCATCTCTCCCCCTTTTCAAATCCATTCAAAGGCTCACCTCTTTCAGTCCGCTTTTGGATTTTAATCCTTTGTTCTCCTTCTGTCTCATTACCCTTCCCTACTGTATCCTTGTTCTCATCTATTGTACTGTCTGCACTGTTCCCTCTAAGCTGTGCGCGTGTGCGCGCGCACACACCTCGCCAAGCGAGCGCACATACTTTACAACAGAGCGCACAAAAATTACGGCTCTGATTCTGATAGAAAACAAGTTATGATTGTAATTACTAGAAATTTCCCGCTTCATTTAGTAATCGTCTATTTTTATTTAATTTGATTAAAATCAATGTGGTGTACATACTGCATTCTGACGTGTAGTCAAATTTTAAAGTATATAACTCCAGTGTCGTTATGTGGCGCACAAAAATTTAACCTTCCTTCAAAAGCTGCACACAGCTGATATTTTATGCGCACACAGCCTACAGAAAATTAGAGGGAACATTGACTGTCTGTCTTTTTTTTTTTTACTTTAAATTTTTATTAAATTTTAACATTCATGCATAACAAGAATGAAATAAGAAGGATGAAGATATACATCATCCTAAAACAATAAGGAAACTAATACACCACAAAGAAAATTCTGTATACTTCATCAATTTCGACTACAAAGCACAAGGCAAAATTGGAGAGGCCACAGGAAACTAATAACAAAGGAAAAATACAAAATACATTACAGAGCAGAGACTTAAGCGTCAGCCGGAGTGGTCGCTATTTGCACCTCCATTCCCTCCCTAGCTAACAGAAAATCAAGCAGCTGCCTTGGTTCAAAGAATAAGAAAACTTTACCATCATAGGAAATTATACAATGAGAAGGAAATCTTAACTGAAAACTAGCTCCCAGGGAAAGAACTCTAGAGCGCATGCTCAGAAATTATTTTCTCCTCACCTGGGTAGCACGAGATGAATCAGGAAACATATACACTTTAAATCCAAGGAAGTTACAATTGAAATTCCTAAAATACGCCCGAAGAATTAAAGATTTATCAAGCTCCAAAGCTAAGGTCACAAGTAAGGTAGTACGGCCTGTTACTACCTCCAGGGAGTCCTCCAAAAATGTGGTGAGATCCCCAATCCCCACCGCCGGGCTCCCAGAGGCTAGCCCACCAGAACCGCCACCTACTGTTAGATATTGTGCTCTAACAATTGGAGGCAAATTATCTGCAGGAAGTTTAAGCACCTCCTGGAGATATTTACGTACCATATCAATAGCAGACATAATTGGGGATTTAGGAAAATTTAACAATCGTAAATTATTCCTACGAGTATAGATCTCCAAACACTCAGTCTTTTTTGATAACACGATCTTATCCTTAGCTTGGGCAGCACATAACCCATGCAGATGTTCCAAGTCTTTTTCAACTCCCTCCAAACGTCAAACCTGCTCTACCAAAGCATTTTTCACTTCAGAAATATCGTTATGGACCGATAGAGAGTCCTTTTTTAATACACCAACAACTGCCATAAGGGAAGTATTAACAGTAGCAACAGCGTCCCACAGTGCTTCCATATCTACCTGAGGTGGCTTAATCAACCCTCGCAAAACTGGAAGCGTGTCCAAACCTTCTGACGGCTCCAAAGATCTTCCATTCTGCAGACCCTTCTCTTCCACCTTTCAACTCATCTGCAGCAGCCTGGACAGAGGGTACAGAAGCTGACAACTCTCCCACCGGTACAGAGCCCTCTTCGCTCCCAACCGCCGACGAGCATCGAACAGCCCTGGCAGGAATCACACTGGAAACCGGGTCACTGCTTCCAGGTCGAGGAGGGGGTGAACGCAACTCCGGCGACAACCACACCCCCGATGCACTCAGAGCCGAGGACTCCAAAACCACCGGCTCAGCCGAAGACGCTGCTCCATTCCCCGGCAAGGTAAAGCCGCACGCCGCAAGTGTTTTCTATCCCGTCGCTCCAGATACAGGCACCCCCGAGGGTAAGGAAGCCTGTTTTCTCTTTCGGCGTCCCATCTCAGAAACGCACGCTGAAACGGCAGACAGGTCTCAAACACCGCGGAGCCGCTTACCACTGGAGAGGCTCTGATGCCATCTTGCCTTCTTTACGTGGGTTTTTTTTTTCTGTACTGTCTGTCTTAATTAGATTGTAAGCTCTGATGAGCAGGGACCATCTTTTATATGTGTCTGTACAGCTTTGCGTATGCCATGTAGCGCTATACAAATAATTAATAGTAGTAGTAGTAGTAACTCAATAGCACTTATGCAGTTCAGAAGGCATACAACCCTTGCTATGGTTTCTCAAATATTTGGGCTGAGGTCTTTTTGCGAACCTGGGAGACCTCCTTCAATGTCCAGAGTACCTATTACTGCTCTGTGCCTTGCCCTCTGTTGCTGTTCTGGTCAGCTGAGTTGGAAGATGCCTTTCGGCATCCTTGAAATGCACTCAGACTAGGTTTAAGCTCTCAAGAACAGGGACAGCCTCTCTCCTTTATGTCTTTACAGCACTATGTATGCCTAACCTAGTAACGCTTTTGGAATTCCAATGATGTATAAACCCTATGATGATTTCTCACATATTTGGTCTCAGGTCCCTTTAAGAGACTGCAATTTGTAATTAAAATAATTGCTTCTGAGAATCCCCCCCCCCCCACCCCCACTCTGTTCCTGTTCCTTAGTGCTTGCAACTGCTAGTCACTCTCAGAAATTTAGAAAATAAGACACTAAATGCACACATAACCATAATCAAGCTGTACGTATGAATACAGCTTTCACTAGCCCCCGTGTGTCCTTCCTGAGTCCTTGACTTCTCATTTTGCTCAACCCCCTCCACTATCCTCTCCCTTTAACACCAGCAAGTATCATTACAAACAGACAGATAGATAGCACAGATTTCTCTGTATGCGTGCTGTGACTGTCACCGTGTACTCTCTGGCAGAATGTCTTCCCTTTTTGGCTGCTTTTCCCCCTAAACTGAAATTTTTGTCGAAACTAATGGAGTTTCAGCTACTATCCATCCCTTCTTCTCTGAAAGTCTGAGACAAAATAGTTCTGTTTGATTTGATGCTGGTCAATATCAGGAAGCCTAGCTGTGACATCACCCATGGGGTTTAGATAATTCAGGCAAAGATAGGTTTCCTTGGCTTCTTGTCAAAGATTTCCAATATGCTTGCCAGAAAGGTCTCATGCTTCTGATGTGCCCTCCATACTTCCTTTATCCCCTTCTATGGTGGCTTCAGCATGTCTGGCTACTCATGTGCATATTCCTAGTGCATGTGGATGTTAACCTGACAAAAACAGAACGCCTTTTACTGATCCCAAAGGGACAAGAGTGATTTTTAGGCCAAAATATAATTTGCTGGGATGCTGGGCAGGTGAAGCTAGAATTCTGGCAGTATCAGAGACAAGTATTTTGGCAGTCAAAGGGTTAAGCAATTCTTTGTAATTCAATTAAGCTAGAGTTCTCCTTTTTTTTCAAATGTGCTTGTTTATTAATCTGATAGAAAGAAAGATAACGGAACAGATGGCTTGCGATTTGCATATTTTAATCATGCAGTTTGTTTGAAATGAAAGCAGTAAATAGCATAAACATTTTAAATGATGTTTTGATTCTTGGTTATGGATGTTTTAATGTTCAATAGATTTTCTTCAGGAAGGAAGCTGTAGTTGAAAGTGAAAGCTGCTGTAAAAAGAGGGCCCCTATGGTACACAGGTTAAAGTCTCTTTGTCTAAAGAGCTCAAGTAGTTTGTGAATTCAATATTTTAATCCCTCTGATGCTGTTCAGACTTAGTTAAATCAGTTCATCTCTGTGCCTGCTTTGATTATTTGAAACATATTGTCGCCAGGTGCCCCGAGTGGCCAATGGCTGTAAGGGCATGCTGAGCATTTTATTATTTTTAAGGAGCAATGGCTCTTTAAGGCCAAGTGCAGTTTGGTCCTTGGAGTTTTAGCTCCTTATGAGAACAAATTATATAAGCCAAGAGTGGAGGGTAATAAGGCTTTATTTCCCCTTTAACGCAAGGGTTCACTAAGACATAAGAAAATAAAGATAGTCCTTCTTTATAAAGGGTTCCACCAAATAAGCAGACAAACAACTGTTATAAGCTTCACAATTGAATGCAGGGTTTAACTGAGGATTCCTTAATTCCAAAGTAAATTAAACAAGCAGGCAAACAAACTGTTATAAGCTTCACAATTAATTGCAGGGTTTCTTTTATATTTACAGTTCTACAAAGGACTCAAGACTAGTAGTAGCACAAAAGGTACAATCCATGGATTCATCTTGAGGAATGGGAATAGTGTTCTCAAACTCTATTTCCATGGACTCTGCGTCACTGGCTTCTCCTTCTGAATAAGTGCTTTCCCTTGCGGCTACAAGTTTACAGGGTCTGTCCCTGTTTCTTTGCTTCCAGTAAGACTCTTCTGTTAAGCCCTTAGGTATTGTTTTGAAAAGCTCTGCTTTGTACCCTCTTCTCATATACTGAGCGTCTGCTTTATCAGAGTTTCTAGGAGCAAGGCTTTCTTTTAAAAGTAAAGAGCCACCATACCTTGGCTTCCTGCAGCTGCTACACCTGGAGCTTTCACTCTGACGTACTTCTCTTTGGAGACAGGTTTTCTTGTGCAGTGCTTTGCCTTCCTGAAGCCCAGGAAAACCTGGTGAGGATTCCCAACCTCTGTGCTTCTGTGTAAAGGTAGCTTTGCTATAGGAACCTCTCCTCCTTGTACCTTGTAATCCTGGTCCAGTGAACTCAGGTGAATGTAGGCTTCTCTTAAAGCATGGCTCCTTGGTTTTCTGTGCTCCTCTTTCAGCTGTTACTGCTCTTGTTGTGCTGCTTGATCCAGCTACGTTACTTGGGCTGGGAGTGTCACTCCTTCCAGCCAAACTGCTTCTCCTGGCAGCCTCTCTCTGGACTCCGTCTCTCTGTGCTCTGCCCCTTTGGACTCTATCCCTCTGGATAATCTCCATCTGGATTCTGTCCCTCTGGGCTCGCTCCGCGTGGACTCTCTCCTTCTCCACACCCCTTCTCCTTCCTTCTGGCTGAACTGCTGCCGGCTGAGTTCCCTCTGAATGGATTCCTCCTGGCTGGATTCCTCTTGGCTGGATTCCTCCTTCCTTCTGGGCTGCCTTTCCTTTATAAAGGCATTTTACCTTTGAAACTCCCGGGCTTGCCTTCAGGTGCAGCTGGTTAACTCTCATACAATCAGTGGCTGGGCGTGTTGACTCAGCCTCTGTAGGATTACTCCTGCCCCCTCTAGCTGTGCTGCGAGGTAATTGCTCTTCTGCACATCCACAGCTCTATGAAAAACAGGGTTTTTTTCTAAACCTGCACCTCCCGTGGCTCCAGCATCTTGACAATATATACAGTACATATCGTACATCTCCATGATTTTCCTTTCCCAAACTTTCAGTAACCTCACGTCCTTTCACTGGACCTTTAGAAAGCAAGTGTTCCAATGCCTATATAAGGAGCAATAACATGTTCTTCTTGCCTTTGTCTCTGCTCATGTCAGACAGGCAGTTTACTTCTCTGAAATTTAGGGATGCGCATGGAAAACAATTACAGTTTGGTTCAATCACCTGTTAGATTCATCATCAGAGAGAATTATTAAGATCATTTGGGTCCATTAAAGCCAATTTTCTACTCCATCCATACAGTAGTTAATCAGCCATGCTTAAAACTTGCTAGTAGCCAACTGTTTCAAAGGCAACAACACTCCAAGATATCGAGACTGGCATGACCACCCCATGGGGCAAGCACTAATGGTAGCATAAAGACTCCAAGCCACCATCAGAGGAACAAAGAGGCACAATGAGGAGTAATGACTCTCAGGGGGGATATGTGTTAGCATTAGATGCTTGTTTTTCACTGCAATATCCTTGTGGAACTAAAATTAAGCATCAGTCAAATCATTATGTTTTTTTTCTGATCCCATTCAGTTCAAGATGTTTTTACAAATTCATTTGGAAGTTGAAATTTTGGATACTTAGGGGGACGTGACTAACGCGCGTTATACGACGTTAATGACCGTAAGTGCCATATAACGCGCGTACCGACGCGCTAATGACTGTTAACGTAATACTACGCGCGTTAAGCATAGTTAACGATCGTAAAGTCCCGCGGCGCGTTAAAACAGCGCAGAAGGTGGAGAGTGGGCGGAGAGAAGTGGTCAATGGGCAGAGAGTGGGCGGGGAGAGGCTCCCCTCACACTAACACACTGAATTCCTGAGCTCAATTCCAACGCGAATGAAAACCTGTCGTTAAAGGCATTTAAAGGGAAGAGAAACCATTTCCGTCAGCAATGTACAGAAAAACCTGGGAAACCCACAAAACGTGAGCAGTGTGATACATGTGCACAGGACAAAATTTCACATAAAACGTTAAAAATGACCACAAGAAACATTTTACAAAGCATAATTCAGCTGGGCAACAGTGATAGCAATGGGCAACAAGGAACAACACTCCCTGGAAAGCACCAAAAAAAAAAGAAATGATGTGTGGAAGGGTCTACGCTCCGCAGACCCTTTCAAAGATCATTTCATTGTAATGGAGCTGTCCTGGGAGTGTTGTGTAATGTTTCCCAATGATATCATTGTTGCCCAGCTTGGTTATGGGTGTGTGCCCCTTTTGTGAGGTCTTTTCTGAGGTTTATGTGCACCTTTGTCTGCATACAAGGTAAATGAGGCCAAAGTAAACCTGTTGCAGAGCAGGGTTTCTGACTCGTCAGGCCGGTTTAACTAACTCCAGGGACTGCACTGTCTTTGTGCCCACAGTGTGGTGCAACAGACACAGCCAGTGCCTGTAAAATCAGAAGGTCACAGGCTCAAATCCCAGCTGGGGCTCCTGCCAACCCAATCCCCATAGTTTTACCCACCACTAAACCGTGATAGTAAAGACACTCCTTTATTGCAGAGAACATACGCATGGCCTATATTTTACCACACCAAACACAGACACCAGAAACAGGCACATTACCGAAAGCAGAATCCCGCAAATGCAGTCCTGGAGGGCCCCACACCATTCCGGCTTCATGCTGCCTCTAATAAAGATGCCTGTGCTGCATAGCTATGCACCACCCCCATGGTATGCAGATGTAGCTCATGCATATTTATGAGGGACAGCATGAAAACCCGAACAGTGTTTGGAACACCAGGACTGGAGTTGGGGAACTCTGCCGTAAAGCAGCAGCCAACAGGGCCACACACCCACCCACAGGCCCCATTGGCCAATGCCACCTGGAGAGGCAAGACATTGGGCCCTGCCTCTATCTCCCAATACTAGCAGTTGCATACCTTAGCAATGTCACCCTACACCTGGGTATATGGTACACAGCTATCAAACGTTTCCTCTGATAACTGGCAGATATCAATTCCTACGTTAAGCACATTTTGCTCATTGAGCTCCACCATAACAATCATTCTGATGTCTGCGGTGTGTGCTGCAGGTCTGGTCTCTGACAGTGTTCACCACCCTGGGGAGTGACCCCCCAACAGTCTTGTGTACCATATCCATGCCTGTACTATGCCCAGGACTGGTGTGGTGGGTATGGCTGCTGACCACCTCTATAGTAGCACAATGCTGGCATAGGTGTGGGGTGGCTGTCTGTCTATCCAGTGTGTGGTGGCTGCAAACACCTTCCACAGCCCACACTGACAGCAATGTTGCCAGTATTGGTCTGCCAATGTGCATAATGAGGAGCAAGGTACCATGGGTATAGGCCGGACAGGGTGGCCTGGCCAGGGTGCATCTGCACAGGGCATAGGGCAGTGACAGGCACATTGTAGTGCCCGGCCACCACCTACACAGACAGGGTGACCTCAGTATATCCTGCTGAGAGATCACTCTCACCCTGACTGTGCAGTGACCACAGCATGGCTAGGCATTCCCATAGTGCTATCTAGTATTTCTCTCATGTGATAAATATGGGTTTCCTTTTGGGGCCCAGTCACTGATGTATCTGCTTGCTGTGTATGCTGACATCCCAGTTCTGGGTGCAGGCATCTCCACTGGGCACTAGCAGAATGTTTGCAGCTGGTAGGTGTTGTGATGGAGTGGCTTGCAGGGTGCAGTGGCTGATTTTATTTATTTTATTTAACAGTATTTCTAAACCGCCTTATCATAATAATCAAGGTGGTATCACAGCAAACAATCTGGTAGTGTGAGTGTGTTATACATGCAGTGGGGGTGAAAATTTAGTTGGGTGCGTGTTGTGTTGTGTGCTAGATTAGTTTGAGTTATGTACAATGTGGGCTATATACAGTGGTGCTAAAAACATCTTATATACATACAGTGTTAGGCGGTGACGTGTGCTGATATACAGCTATTTAGACTATGTGATGTGTCCATAGTGTTCTATGAACAGCATGGTTTTCAGCTGTTTCCTAAAGTCCTTGAGGTCTGTAGTTGCCCTCAAATCGTCCGGTAGTTTGTTCCATATTGTTGGAGCAGCCATGGAGAGTGCTCGGTCTGTTGTGTCCTTGCGTGTGTGTTTGTATTCACTTGGGGTGCTGACTCGGTTGAGAGTTGTTTTTCTTCTTGGACGTGTACTGGTGTCTGGTTGTATGAGGGTGTGCAGGCTGTTGGCTGATGTGTGCTGTTTTATCTTGTATAGGTTTATGATAGTTTTGTATCTGATGCGTGCACTGATTGGAAGCCAGTGTAAGTCCTTTAAGGTGGGTGTGATGTGCTCCTGTCTTGCAGTTCCGGATATGATTCGTGCTGCGGTGTTTTGTGCCAGTTGGAGTGGTTTGATGGCTTGTTTCTGTAGACCAAGGTATATCGGATTGCAGAAGTCCAGTAGTGGGGTTTATCAGAGCTTGACATACGGTACGGAAGTGTTCTGGGCGAGGAGTGGTTTCAGTCTCCTGATGATTCGCATCTTGTAGTAGGCTTTTTGTATTGTTTTGCCTATGTGTGGCTTGAGATTGAGTTTATTGTCCAGCGTAACCCCGAGGTATCTCACTTCTGACCTTATTGGTATAGTAGTGTTTTGTATCTTTATATTCGGTGGGTGTATGAAGCTTTGGTTCCGAGTGATGATTAAAGCTTCAGTCTTGTTGTAGTTTATTGCGAGGTTGTTGTCCTGACACCAATTGGTCATTTGTGTAAGGCAGTCTGTTATCTTAGAGAAGTCCGGGTTGTCGATTGATATCGGGGTGTATATCATGATGTCGTCCGCATAGATTGTGTATTGAATGTTGTTCTCTTTCATGATGTTGCATATTGGTTGGATGTAGATGTTAAATAGGAGTGCTGAGAGCGCAGATCCTTGAGGTACTCCTTGATGGATTTTGATGGGTCGGGAGGTGATGTGTCCCACCTTGACCTGTAGCTGTCTTTCGGTTAGGTACGAGTGGAACCATTTCAGTGTGATGCCGTGTATACCAGTGTTTTTTAGTCTTTCCAGGAGTATGTTGTGGTCCACTGTGTCGAATGCTGAGGAGATGTCGATGAAGATCATTATGATTCCATTCCTGGTATTGTCAATTATTCTTAGGATGCTGTCGAAGAGGTAGATCAGTAGCGTTTCGACACCGTGGCTTGCATCAGGGGAATATCAGATAGTGGTGGGGTGCAGCATACCATATCCAGGCCTAATGTCTGTTTGCTATTGTGTTATGGCTATGTACAGAGCTGCATTGACTGCCCTGTGGGGTGTCTGTTCCTCAGCAGGAGGAGGGTTAATGTTCCCCTCTACTGCCACCTTTGCAGGGAGGTAGACTGTGGATCTTTTGATAGGAAACCCTGTTTGCCACCCTCAGCCCTGGGGGAGGGGGTGGTGGTGCATGGGGGCAACACCTGACTGAAACAGACAGAGATGTCCAAGGTGTTCCTGCAGAAATTACCTATCTCACACAGTAACACTGCTTTGGGCCTGTGCTATGGACGGTGCCTCACTGCACCCTCAGGGTGAGCACAGTACCCGCACAATGTGACGGTGTGTAGCTACTCTGTGCCAGTACAACACACGGTCGGTACCCCCTATCAGGCCGAGGTGCTATGGGGGTGCACATGGTCAGTTCCCCCTACCAGGCCGAGGTGCTGTGGGGGTGCATTCCCCATGGTGTGTATCTGTGGACAGCTGATTTGCATGTGCAGTGCATCATGGGTGTGACTGGCACAATCCAACCCTGTGAAACTCCAGCACCTGCTCACAGGCTCTGATAAACCATAGGCCATCACACGTACATCTGTTAGCATAATGCATAGGTGCAAGACACCCTACAGAGTCTGTAATATAAGATGCCCACACTGGTAAAAACACACGTACCCACGCACGATTGTATGCGCGCAGCTACGCACGGGGCTACGCACGTAACCTCGCACGCACCAACGTACGTAGCTAGGCACACTCCGAGGGTGTTTCTGACACCAATACTCAACGTAACGAAAAACATGCCTCCTCATTCCCTCTGTAATGCACAGGGTGATGCCTGGGACAGCCTTCTGCGTTAGGCACACTGGGGACTCGAACCCATGCTGCCTGTAACAGCGGTCAGTACCGTAACCATTGTGTTACAGCTCTGTTTCAGTGCTTTGTGTCTGTACGTCTTCTTACGATTAACGCGCAGTAACGCGCCACGGCGCCCGGTAACGCTCGTTAATTTTTGTAACGCGCGTTAGTGGTGACGATGTACCGCCCATGTTCTTATTTGGGGTTTCTGTCATTACCGCGGCTCCTAACGCGAATTGCACTAACGCAGTTTAGTAAACATACCCCTTAGATTCTTAAAATTTGAAGCTAAGAATTGCATTTTTTTGGGCTACTTGGCATTTCAACCTTAATTATATCCTTTTTTTAAATGAATGTTTTTCAAATTTGACCGGTCTGCTCAGAAGTCTCAAGCAAATCAGTCAAATTGACCTATTCAGATTGATTACCTCTGTCTCCGCTACCCCTAAAGGAGCCTGACACATAGTAGGTTCTAGAGACTGCTGGTAGGGAAGAAGGGTCCAAATGTAATATATCAACAAAATATTTCTTCAACATGTCATTTGAATAGATCAACCTGTAATATGGAAATTAATAAACTGAAGATTATTTTCAAGCTTTTCCATTTTATTTTTGAAATAGGAATTCCCTTTAACCAAAAGCTGATCTACATTTTCCAGGGGTTTTAACCTCTCTTCATGACTTTATATCTAAGGGGTATGCTTACTAAAGGTTAACAAAGCATTAAGTGCTGCAATGGCACATAAAAATAAATGGGCAGCGGAAGCACTTAACACACATTAACTTTACTTAACACACATTAACCTTTAGTAAAAATGCCCCTTAATGTCACTCTTTGCTATGGCTCTTTCTAGAGTAGACATCATGATTGAAGCCTCTCCAGAGAATATACAAAGCTGGGAAAGCCACACAGACCAAATAGCCTTCTTTTGGACTATCAGTTTCCATGGCTCAAGATTGGAAACTCCTTAGAGGATTGCATCAATCCTGGGCTTTTTCCACTGAAGTGTCCCACAAAAGCTATAGATTCCATCATACCTAGCAGTGTCTCCACCACCTCAATGGCAAGGAAAGGATTACTAATCTTTCTACTATGGAGACATTTAAAACATTACAAGTCCTTGGGGCTATTTCTACCCCTGAGTCCTTAGATGTTAAATTCTGGATATGTCCAAATGCCCCTCCTTCCTACACAAGAGGATCCTGAACCTCGGGTAACACATCCAAAAATCTTTCCTAATGGCAGGGGTGGTGAGCAAGTATCCTGTTTCCAATAGTGGCCAATCAGGTCACAAGTACCTGGCAGGTTCCCAAAAAGGCACGCAGGTTCCACAATGCTCGTCCCAGAGTAAGCAGTAGATTTCCTGGGTGTTCATTAATAATGGTTTATGAACTTTTCCTCCAGAAACGTGTCCAAATCTTTTTTAAACCCAGCTACACTAACAGCTCTTAGCACATCATCCGGTAATGAATTCCAGAGTTTGATTATTTGTTGAGTAAAAAAAATATTTTCTCTTATTAATGGGTTACATTATAGTTTCATTGTGTGTCCTCTAGTCTTTCTTGGCATAATCAACCGATCTATGTTTACCTGTTCCAATACATTCAGTAATTAATATACCTCTATCATATCCACCCCTCACTTGCTTTGCAGCTTGTTGTGCTGTGAGGGTTTGTGTGCATCTGTGATGCTGAGGGTTAAGCTATCACTAGCTTAACTACTGACAGGGTCTCCCAAGATGGACAGGTTTCAGCTGAGGTGCCAGAACAAGACAAACCACCCATCTGGGCAGCAGCAGAATGGGATGGTGTTGGTGGCGGAGGATATTTCTGTGACGATAACAACACTAAAAGTACAACCGCAAGGAAGAAAGCCTGGCAATCTACTTCTGTATCTTGCCATGAAAACCCAATGGATAGTCACAACAAAACAAATTGCACTATAGTGCTGGAAGATGAGACCCCCAGAAGGCACTCAACTGGCTACTGGGAAGGAGCTGAAGACTTTTCAGAGTAAAGCGATCATTTATGATGTGGTTGGATCAAAGCCCTCAGGACATTTATTATTTATTATTATTTATTACAATCTCTTATATACCGCACTATTTAGCATCAGCGCGGTTTACATAAAACAAAGGACCATAACAACAAGCTGCTTGGTTTTACAGAGAACAGGGGAAACAACTTGGATAACATAGGGAAAATATGCACTGAACTATTTACATATGTACATTAAGCTATGTGGCCGTCCAAGAAGTAGGCAGTACTCACGTTGACAGTACAAACACAGTCCAAGACGTGAGGATAGTGGAAGACAAATTTATTTACTCACAAACCTAGGCAACCCGACACAGGCCGTGTTTCGTAACCTTTGTCAGGGGTTGTAAGGTAAAATTACTATAAACATAGAAACATAATATCTTAAAAATGAAGGAACAAACAAATTCATCTAACAAAACATAGAAACATAATAAAAACATAATAATAAAAAAATAGTAATAATAATAATAATAATAATAAATAAAATAAATCATATCATATAAAATATAATAGTGTTGGAACGCTATAAATATAAAATATTGTAAAAAATTAGTAAAATCAAATTAAAAACTGAATACATATAAACACATCAAATAAGTGTGACAAGCATAAAATTAAAGAATGAACCTCTATACGTATTAATTATATTCTAAAAATAACTGATAAGCACATCCAATAAGTGAGACAAGCTTAAAATTAGAGTGGACCTCTATATAAACTAATTATAGTATAATAATAACATTAGAAACATATAAATATACATTAAAAAAGATAATTAAATAATAATATAATAATATCACAATAAAATTATATAATAATAATTAAAACTATACTATCAAATTTATCTATTTATGTATATATAACCACAAAGAAATGATTAAAAATGAGAGAGAGCGTGCAGCAGGAGCGAACAAACCTAGTTAATCTGATACATATATCTAAATGAGGAGGAGATTATATCTAAAAACAATTACAAATCATCACAGATTTAAAATCTATATCGTAAAATAATCATAATGGATCAAATAAAAATAAAATTATAAATATAAAATGAAAATATTACTAAAGACCATTAAAATATATTCAAAATGGTCTAAAACTGCTATAAAATTATAAAATTGTGTTAATGAAATTAAACTTAAAATTAAATAAATAAATTAAAATCATGAATTAAATAAACACCATACATTCGTAAAAAATATGATATTTATAAACAAATGAAATAAAATTAAATAAAATGGACAATTGTATGTAAACAGAATCTGCTCCTATTGTAAACCTGTCTAATATTCTTAATATATTTAAATAAAATGCCAATTAAAAGTTGTTTCATAAAAAATATAAATTATAGAATTATTCAAAAAAAATATATATGTAATTCTCTTATATATACTTTAAAAAAGATATATAGATTTTAAATGATTTGAACCTTAAAAAATACTACTTTAGATGATTTGTAATTCTTTAAAGAATTGTATCTCAAAAACTGTTCCAACCTCTTGGGTATAGAAAGACAGCCTCCGTTCCACGTATATCGTTAAGTACTGATGGAAACTTAGGGGGATGTTTACTAAAAGCCGCAAATGTGCGCGCCGCAAAATAGCGCACGGAAACGCGGCACTGAAACGCGAATAAACGCGTTTAAACGCCCCGCACACGTGCGTGTCACCCCCGCACAGGTACGCGGCTCACTAACGGGCCCCGTACAAGTGCGGGCCCGCAAATGTGCGATAGAGGCGTGGAACGGCGAAAGGAGGGCGGAGGAAGGCTCCGGAGGGGCGGAGGGATGGGGTCAATGGGTGGAGAGTGGGAGGGGAGAGGCTCCCCGCACAGTAGCGGGCCCGAATTTGCATGTAAAAAACTACCGCGAGTGAAACACTCGCGGTAGAAAGCATTTAAAGGGAAGAGAAACCATTTCCGTCAGCAATGTACAGGAAAACCGGGGAAACCAGCAAAACGTGAGCAGTGTGATACATGTGCACAGCACAAAAGTGAAAATAAAAATAGAAAATGACCACAACAGAACTATTACAAATAGTAACTCAGCTGGGGAACAGTTATAGTGATGGGCAAATACAGAAATCACACCCAGCAAAGCTCCAGAAAAAAGAAATGAAGTTTGGAAGGGTCTACTGAGAGGAGACTCTTCCAAAACCATTTCCACGTTATGGAGCTTTCCTGGGAGTGTTTGCTATGGTTGCCCATTAATATCACTGTTGCCCAGCGTGGTGATATTTTGTCCCACATTTCCCGTGGTCATTTCCGGGGGTTATGTGCACGTTTGTCACCAGACAGGGTGCATATGCCCACAGTAGAATTGCGTAGAGCAGGGTTTGTGACTCCATCCTGCCAGGCTTACTGCCTCCAGGGGCTGCACTGTCTCTGTGGCCAAAGTGTGGTACAGCGGACAGAGTTATTACCTCTAGGACCAGAGGGCAGAGGTTCAAAACCCAGCTGGGGCACCTGCCAGCCCAGTCCCTATATTTTTACCCACCACTAAATAAAGATAGCGCAGACACCCCTGTATGCATGGGGAAAACACCCATATTTTACCCAACACCGCACACACCCCACAACAATGGGCATTACCTACAGCCAAGTCCCCCAAATGCAGTCCCATACTGCCACAATGCAATCAGATCAACTGCTTTTTCTGAGAGAGGTTCATGCCAGCATGTTGGCGGACAAGTACATGTGGTGCAGGGGGCAGTGGCTGCTAACCACAGAAGACAGAGGCCTAGCCATGTGCAGGCTGGCACAGTCCACTGCAACAGACAGGTCCTGCCGGATCCACAGTCATGGACAGTCCAGGGAATCCAACCAATCTGTGGCTACACAGTGGTGCAGTGCACACAGACAGTGCATACAAGAACAGAAGGTCACAGGTTCAAAGCCCAGCTGGGGCTACTGCCAATCCTGCCCACATATTTTTCCCACAACTAAACAGTGATAGTAAGGACACACCTTTCATGGCGGGGACATATGCAATGGTAAGACATCTATCTTTTACCCCACTGAGCACAGAAACCATGAACAGGGGCAGTACCTAGAGCAGAATCACCCAAATGCAGTCCTGGTGGGCCACACACCAGTCAGGTTCCATGCTGACACTCATACAAATGCCTGTGCTGTATATCTATGCACCACCCCCATGGCATGTAGATGTAGCCCATGCATATTCATGAGGGATAGCAGGAAAACCCGAACAGTGTGATGCAAACCTGGACTGGAGTTGGGAATCTGTGCCGTACAGCAGCAGCCATCAAGGGCAGACACACCCACACCCACAGGCCCCATTGGCCAATGTCTCCTGGAAAGGCAGAACATTGGACCGTGCATGCAGCACCCACAACGAGCACTTGCATAACTTACCAATGTCACCCTACACCTGAGGTATACGGTACACAGCTCGGAGACGTTTGCTAGGAGCACAGGCAGGCAGTTATCCATACGTTACGTACATACTGCTAGTTGACCCCATCCAAACAATCTGTTAGGTGTTTGCGGGGCATGCTCCAGCCCTGGCCTCTGACGGTGCTTACCACCCTGGGGAGTGACCACCAGCTGTAATGCGTACCATATCCATGCCATGCCGTGCTCAGGACCGGTTTGGTGGGCAAGGCTACTTACCCCCTCAATCGTAGCACCATGATGGCAGAGGTGTGGAAGTGTGTGTCTGTCTATACAGTGGGTGTTGGCTGCAAGCCCCTTCAACAGCCCGCACTGCCAGCACTGTTGCCAGTATTGGCCAGTCAATGTGCATAATGAGGTGCAAGGTACCATGGGTATAGCCAGGGCAGGGTGACGTGGCCAGGATGCATCTGCACTGGGCATAGGGCCCTGGCAGGGACATTGGCTGGGATATTGTAGTGTCCGGCCACCACCTACACAGACAGGGTGGCCAAAGCATGTCCTTCTGGGGGATCACGCTCACCCTGACTGTGCAGTGACCACAGCATGGCTAGGCCCCCCCATAGTGCTGTATAGTAGTTCTCTCATGTGATAGATATGGGTTTCTCTTTGGGGCCCAGTCACTGATCTATCTGCTTGCTGTGTATGCAGACAGCCCAGTTCTGGGTGCATGCATCTCCATTGGGAACATGCACTATGGACTAACCAGCAGACTGTTTGTAGCTGGTAAATGTCTTGCTATAATGGCTTGCATGGTGCAGTGGCTGTTGGCTTGCTGCAGGGGAATATCTGGTGGTGGAGTGCAGCTTACCATACCCTGGGCTTATGTCTGTCTGCTATTGTGTTATGGCTGTGTATGGAGCTGCCTGCCTGGGGGGGTGGTGGTGTTCCTCAGCAGGACTGGGGTTGATGTTGCCCTCTACTGCCACCTTTGCAGGGAGGTAGAGTGTGGATCCCTTGATGGAGACCATGTTTGCCACTGGGGGGGGGGGGGGGGTGCCTGATGGCGGCAGACAGGGATATCCATGGTGTTTGTGCAGAAACTAGCTATCTTAACACTGCTTTGGAACGCCCGCTTGGCCTCCATCAGCCATGGCAGGTGTTGTTGACCTGGTCCTGGCCACCTCATTGCACACTCAGGGTGAGCACAGTACCCGCACGATGTAACGGTGTGTGGCTACTCTGTGCCAGTAAACACCCGGTCAGTGCCCCCTACTAGGCCAAGGTGCTGTGTGGGTGCACCCGGTCACTTCCCCCAACAGGGCCGAGGTGCTGTGGGGGTGCATTCCCCATCTTGTGTCCATCTGCGGACAGCTAATTTGCATGTGCAGTGCATCATGGGTACGGGTGGCCTAACCCTATTCTGTTGCCACCAGCAGACTGTCTGTGCGGTGACGTGTAGGCTATCTGCAGCCAGCCAGGGGCCTGCTTACAGCTATGGAGCTGTAGCGCAATGGTTACATCACTGCCTGTGCAGCCAGAGGTCATGGGTTCAAACCCACAGTGGGGCCCTTTGGTAGGGCTGTCCACAGCTTTATTTTTATTTACTGTACATATGTCTATGCCGGCAAGACCACCCTCAGCTTACTATACCCATTAGGTGCCTCTGAGGGTGCTTCATAGGGCGCCCTGTAGGCCACCTTATGGTTGCCATCCCTATAGGGTGCACTATACATTATCCTGTGTCGCAACATACATGCTGCCCTATAGGGGTCATTCAAGGGTGCCTTGGCGAACAGTGCACTGTAACATGTGCCTTATGGGCCGCCGTATGGTAACATGCTGGGAGAGTGCGTTTGCTAGTAGTGATAACAAAATATAATTATACAGCCTCCTACAGCACTCCTCAACATAATACATACTGCCTCAGCAGGCATTTTTCACTGGGCATTGTGAGGAGTTGAACCCCTGATCCCTGCACCATTGGTCAGTGTTTTAACCATTGTGCTGTGGCTCTGTTCCTGTGCTTGTGCATCAACGCGCCGCCTTGTGCCTATCAGCGCGCCGCCTTCTGCCGCCCAAGGGGACCAGTGCGCCGCCTTCTGCTGCCCAGAAATAACTGTGCGCCGCCTTATGCCGCCCAAAAAGCACTGTGCGCCGCCTTCTGCCGCCCAAAAGTAACTGTACGCCGCCTTATGCCGTTCCAAATTAATTTGCCTCCTAAAACAATGTTAATCATTACAGTTACTGCCTCAGTTGACCTTTGTCGTTGCACACACTGGGGGATTGAACCCATGGCCCCTGCACCATTGGTCAGTGTCTTCACCGTTTGTACCACGGCTCTGTTGTTTTGTATACTCAGCAGCGCGCCACTTTGCCTTTCCACGCGGGTAATGTCGACCCCCGCACATTAGCGCGACGCACACACGTCCGGTTGCTTACTACCGTTTTTTTTCTATTTTCTGCCTGAACCGCCCACTCCTTATATGGCACACGCTCACTAGCGCGGCCCCGCACGTTAGGAATGTTTAGTAAACATGCCCCTTAGAAGCCTAGGAACAATAAAACAACCGTCTTCTAAAAAAAGGGAAAAAGGAAAGAGAAACGGACTGCAAAATCCAGCAATAAATTGTGCATATGCTCGCATGGCCTTCCGAGGGGAACCAAAAAGAGAAACTCACTTGTCTTGTCTTCAAAAACGCCGGCGCATGCGCCTTCATCTGCTACTCGGGCGGGAAACTGTAATCTCTAAACAAAGGCAAAAATGGTCTATTTCTTAAAAGCTTCCAAACAAATCGCCTTTTTTTTTAAAAAACTTTAAAACCCCAAGTGAAGAATCAGGAGGGACTCCGTTCTGAAAACCATCACTTGTTTATAATATTATTTTAACTTCTATTCTATCTCTTAAAGAATTAAGAACAGTAGTAGATGACAACTATGAAATATATTTTTATCAACTTTTATAAAAACCTCAGGGGTGATAAACTTTCTAAAGTGCTATTATATGTGCGTTAAAAAGCAAGATATAACCCCTAGAGATAATTTAGCGCTTAGAAACTCTTGTTAATCCGAGGTACAAACGATTTTAAAGGGACTAATGCAAACCGCTTCAATCTGCAATCGTCTAGGCTGCAAATGTCTCTGCACATGCGCTATAAATACTATTTATCTATAGAAGGGAGGAGCATAGTGGGGTCACATTGTTCCAAATTCTATCATCTATGGATATACCTTCTTTACTTATCTATAGGCAGCTTTTACTATCAAAATTCATCTCTAGATGAGTAAAATGTTAAAATACCATCTATGTCACTTCTGTAAATTTCAATTAAAAGGAACCAATTGGGAATTGAAGGAAGAACCTCAAAATAATTAACCAATAGATAATAACTTAATAAATTAAAAGTTATTAAAATATTATACAATATATATATAAAAAAATACAATACACATATAATTAAAAAATATATATATTATACATTTTATACACATATATACACATAAAAAATATGTAAATATATAAATATTATATATATAAAAAAATATATATATATATAAATTTTTTAAAAAAAAATATATATATATTAAAAAATATTTTATAATAATAAAAAAAATAATAATAGTATAATGTATCCACAAAAACCGGAAAACTAAAATAAATAAATTATTAAATACTTTTACAAAAAAACAGAAAAACAGAAAAATCTCGTTCCATATTCAACCATGTGGAGCAAGGGAATCTAAAAGAAATATATCTTTGCTCTAATTGTAAAATGGTTTTATTCACATCTCCTCCCCTCCAGTTTGGTTTGACTTTCTTTATCACAAAAAATGTGATGTCTGTTAATTTATGTTGGAACTCTCTCCAGTGTGCAACTAGGGGTTTATCTTCTATATTTCTTCGAATACAGCTTTTATGCTCTATGATCCTGGTCTTAATACTTCGTACAGTCTTTCCAACATACAGTAATCCGCAAGGGCATTGGATGACATAAATGACACTGGAAGTGTCACAATTGGCAAAATCTGTCAAAAAGAACCTTCTTCTGTAGTGTACATCCCCGGAGCTTTATTCATCCTTAGTCCTCTCGGGATAATCTTTGATTTACAACATTCTAGAAGATATACCGAATGCATTTGTTCCTTAACCAATTTTTTGGTTTGCTCGACCACCTCTTCCCACTTAGTCCACGAGTCATCTGTATCTTCTTCTCTCTTTTGAATAATTCTATAATTTATATTTTTTATGAAACAACTTTTAATTGGCATTTTATTTAAAATATATTAAGAATATTAGACAGGTTTACAATAGGAGCAGATTCTGTTTACATACAATTGTCCATTTTATTTAATTTTATTTCATTTGTTTATAAATATCATATTTTTTACGAATATATGGTGTTTTATTTAATTCATGATTTTCATTTATTTATTTAATTTTAAGTTTAATTTCATTAACACAATTTTATAATTTTATAGCAGTTTTAGACCATTTTGAATATATTTTAATGGTCTTTAGTAATATTTTCATTTTATATTTATAATTTTATTTTTATTTGATCCATTATGATTATTTTACGATATAGATTTTAAATCTGTGATGATTTGTAATTGTTTTTAGATATACTCTCCTCCTCATTTAGATATATGTATCAGATTAACTAGGTTTGTTCGCTCCTGCTGCACGCTCTCTCATTTTTAATCATTTCTTTGTGGTTATATATACATAAATAGATAAATTTGATAGTATAGTTTTAATTATTATTATATAATTTTATTGTGATTATTATTATTTATTATTTAAATTATCTTTTTTAATGTATATTTATATGTTTATAATGTTATTATTATACTATAATTAGTTTATATAGAGGTCCACTCTTAATTTTTAAGCTTGTCTCACTTATTTGATGTGCTTATAAGTTATTTTTATACTATAATTAATACGTATAGAGGTTCATTCTTTAATTTTATGCTTGTCACACTTATTTGATGTGTTTATATGTATTCAGTTTTTAATTTGATTTTACTAATTTTTTACAATATTTTATATTTATAGCGTTCCACACTATTATATTTTATATGATATGATTTATTTTATTTATTATTATTATTATTATTACTATTTTTTATTATTATGTTTTTATTATGTTTCTATGTTTTGTTAGATGAATTTGTTTGTTACTTCATTTTTAAGATATTATGTTTCTATGTTTATAGTAATTTTACCTTACAAACCCCTGACGAAGGTTACAAAACACGGCCTGTGTCGGGTTGCCTAGGTTTGTGAGTAAATAAATTTGTCTTCCACTATCCTCACGTCTTGGACTGTGTTCATTAAGCTATGTGGTACAGCTTAGGATAATATCTAAAATGGTATGCTAGTATGGAGGAAATGCAGTTAAGATGGAGACTGGCTGACCTGGTAGTAATGGAGGAATAAGTGGTATTTGAGTGCCTTCCTGAATTGCGCCAGATCGGCGATACCGCGAATATCAGTTGGTAATGTGTTCCAGCATTTTGGGGCATAGAGGTTGAAGGCCCTGTTTGACGTTGTTAGTGAGCATTTTGTTGAAGCCCTTGGGATTACTAGAGTGTTTGTGGATGTGGATCTTCTGGTCCTGTTAGGCGGGGTGGGCTGAATGAGGTCAATTAGAGAAGGGGCAGTGATGCCATTGATGGCTTTAAAAGTGAGTATCAAGGTTTTGAACAAGAGTCTTCCATGAATGGGGAGCCAGTGGAGCTGCATTAAGATAGGCGTTACGTGATCACATCTGGATGCTCCAAATAGGACTCTGGCGGCGGCATTCATGGCTAGTTGTAGAGGAATCAACGTAGATTGTGGGAGACCTTGAAGAATAGCATTGGCAAAGTTGAAGTGAGGTAAGATTAGGGCTTGGTATACTGTCCGGAAGTCGTATGGGTCTAAAAGGGAGCGGTCTGAGCGTCCGGATTTTGAAGTATATGGCTCTGATTGTGTTGGATATATGTAGCTTCATGTCCAGACGTTGATCCAAGGTTACCCCTAAATAACGAATTGTGGATTTAGTTTGGAGCTCGGCTTCTTTTACTTTTACGTGAGGTGGTGGGGTGAAATTCTGGTCTCTTGTGATAAAGAGCACCTCCATTTTCTTGTGTTAAATATGGAGGTTTTGAGACAGAAACCATTCAGAGACAGCATCAAAGCATTCAATAAGTGGGGAGAGGTCCATATGAACCGTGGAGAATGGCATGAAGAGAAGAATGTCATCAGCGTATATTAGACATTGAACCTTGAAAGACCTGATGATATTGCAGATAGGTTGTATGCAAATGTTAAACATGAGTGATGATAAGGATGACCCTTGAGGAACACCCTGTTTTTGGTGGAAAGACTGAGATGTTTCTGCTCCGGATTTTACATGCTGCCATCTTCCATCAAGGTATGACCTGCACAAATCTAGAGCGATGCCGTTAATGCCCTTATCTTTTAGTCGTTCTAAAAGCAGACCGTGGTGTACAGAATCGAAAGCTGCAGCGATGTCTATGAAGATAAGTATGAAACCTTGGCGGATGTTATCGATACCTGTGATGATATTGTTGAAAAGGGTGATAAGGAGGGTTTCAACGCCATGGTACTCCCTGAAGCCATGTTGACAATGTTCTAGAGGGGAGGCGGTATTGATATGGTCTTGTATTTGTCTTTGTGCTTCTTTCTCTATTATCTTAGCTAGGAGAGGTATACTAGCTATGGGTCTGTAAGATTCAACTTTACGAGGGTCGAGCTTGGGGTTTTTCAGAAGAGGTCTGATGGATGTTTGCTTGAGCGCTGAGGGGAAAAATCCAGTTGTGAAAGATAGATTCATCATTCTTGTAATTAATGGGCTGAGTTCGCTACGCAAATCCTTTATCCAAAGGCGGGGCAGGGGTCAGTTTGTGCAGTGGTGGTATTGAGGGCAGCGATGGTATCTTCTACATATTTCTTGGATGGGTGTGGAGAATATAGAAAGGTAGCTTAGACAGGTGGTGTCTTGTGCAGTGAACGTAGTGATTTTATCTGTTTGTAGTAGCTTAGATTGTAGATGATCGGCAAACTCTTGTGGGTGAATCTCATCAGGCTGACATGGTGATGGTTCCTTCGATAAAGATTTGACTAAATTGAAAAGATCACGTGGTTTGTTTAGTGACCTTTTGAGTGTGTCAGTGTGGAATTGTTTCATTTTGTCAGGACAGCTTCTCTGTGAGCAGAAAGATGTATTTTGTAAGCTGTTTGGTCTTCTGTGGAGCGAGATCGACGCCACCCGGTTTTTCGAGTTTCCGTATAGCTGTGCATGAAATGAGAGTCAGAAGCTGCAAAAGATCTCTTACATATTGCGACATGGAATGTACGAAGCATGAACCAATGGAAGTTGGATGCGGTCATGAATGAAATGGAATGTGTACAACTCGATCTGATGGGTGTCAGTGAACTGAAATGGACTGGCATTGAGCACTTTGCATCTGATGATCACATGGTCCACTATGCTAGACATGAAAGACAAAGAAGAAATGTTGTTGCATTTATAATTAAGAACAAACTTTCAAGAACTGCAATCAAATACAATGCAGTCAGTGAACCCTTAATTTCTATTCGTCTATGAGGAACACCTATCAACACAACTATAATGCATGTATATGCCCCAACAACAACTGCAGAAGAGGATGAAGTTGATGAGTTCTATGAACAAATGCAAGCTAAAATTGACAGAACATGCAAACAGGATATACTGATAGTCATTGGTGACTGGAATGCAAAAGATTGCAACAAAGAAGGCAAAGTGGTTGGAAAATTTGGACTTGACAACAGAAATGAAGCTGGAGAAAGACTGATAGACGTTTTTGAGACCAACGATCTATTCATCTCAAACACCTTCTTCCAGCAACACAAGCGGCGACTGTACACATTTACTTCACCCAATAGATTGTAAAAAAATCAAATTGACTGCATCTGTGGAAGTCAGCAATGGAAAAGCTCTGTAACATCAACAAAGACAAAACCTGGAAACTGACTGTGGTACATATCACCAACTACTAGTATGCAAACTCAAGCTAAAGTTGAAAAAGAACAACCACTCATGAATGTAGCAAAATATGAGCTTGAGAATATACCACTGGAATTTAAAGACTGCCTGCAAAATTGATTTGCTGCTTTAGATACAAATGACAGAGATCCAGAAGAGTTATGGGATGCCATCAAAAATGTTGTGTTGGAAGAAAGTGAGAAATCTCTACAAAAGGTGAAAAAGCAAAAACGGCCAAAATGGATAACCAAAGAAACTCTGAAAACTGCCCAGAAACTCATAGAAGCTAAAGCCAGAAGAGAAAGAAAGGCAATCACAGTACTCAATTGAGATTTCCAATGTGCAGCAAGACAAGACAAGAAGTACTACAATGCAAGGAAATAGAAGCAGAAATTATTAGAGGAAGAACAAGATTGGCTTTCCTAAAGCTACGAAAGTTAAAGAAAAAATTCCAGCTTCGAATTGGAATATTACAGTATGCTGAAGGATCCATTTTGAATGATGCTGAGAAAATCAAGAAAAGGTGGAAAGAATATACAGTTATTATATGATAAAGATTAGTGGACCAACAGCCATTTCAAACCTGTATCCTTATGATCAGGAAACCATTGGTGATGGAAGAAGTTGAAGCAACATTTAAAGCCTTATCAAAGAACAAAGCACCAGGCATTGATGGCATTCCCATATAAGTATTACAGCAATCTGATGCAGCTGTTTACATACTTACAAGGCTCTGCCAGAAAAATTGGAAGACAACATCATAGCCAACTGACTGAAAAAGATCTGTGTTTATACCAATACTGAAGAAAGGTGATCCAACTGACTGTGGAAATTATCACACAATCACTCTGATCCCTATGGTAGCAAGATTCTACTGGAGATTATTCAGCAGAGACTACAAACCATACTTGAAACGAGAACTACCTGAAGTGCAAGCAGGGTTCAGGAAAGGGTGAGTAACAAGAGACATCATTGCACGTGAGATGGATCTTCGAAAAAAACTAAAGAATACCAAAAGGATATCTATATGTGTTTTATTGACTGCAGCAAGGTTTTTGACTGTGGAAACCATGAGAAATTGGGCCACATTAAGAATAATGGGTATACCAGAACATCTGATCATTCTCTTGCACAACCTTTAAATTGATCAAGAAGTGACAGTTCAAACGGAACAAGGAGAAACAGTATGTTTTAAAAGCAGCAAAGGTATACGACAAGGCTGCATACTTTCCTCCTACCTCTTTAATTTATATGCAGAACAAATCATCAGAGAAGCAGGATTGTATGAAGACAAGAGAGGTGTGAAGAGTGGTGGAGGACTCATCAACAACCTTCGCTATGCTGATGATACCACATTACTGACTGAAAGTGAAAATGATCTGAAACATTTACTTTTCCCAATCAGGGAACATAGTCTTAAAATGGGCCTGCACATTAATGTAAAGAAGACAAAGATAATGACAACTGACAAAATCAATAAGTTCATCGTTGATGAAGAAGAAATTGAAATAGTGGACAACTTTAACCTACTTGGATCAACTATCAATAAAGAAGAAACAAACAGTCAAGAAATCAGACGATTCATTACTCTTGGCAGAATGGGTATGAAGAACCTAGACAAGATTCTTAAGAGCAGGATGTCTCTCTCCATACAAAGATTTGACTTCTTCAAGCCATGGATTTTCAATAACATCATATTGATGTGAAAGTTGGACAGTGAAAAAGATAGACAGGAAGAAAATTGATGTCTTTGAATTATGGTGCTGGCAAAGAATACTGTGTATACCATGGACTGCCCAAAGAACAAACCATTCATCAAAAAAAACACCAAAACAACCCCTGTGAAAACATTCAAAAATATTTTTTGTCGGATGTTACAGGAAAGGAACATGTATTGAAACTATGGGGTATGTTTACTAAACTGCGTTAGTGCAATTCGCGTTAGGAGCCGCGATAGTGGAAGGAAAGCCAAAAAAGGACATGGGCGGGACATCGTAACCGATAACGCGCAGGTATGCGCGTTATTACGCGCCGCGCAGCAATGATCGCTACAGCGCACGCCACTGCGCGCACGCCTAAGACAGCGCGCAGACACCCAAAGACAGAAACAGAGCTGTAGCACAATGGTTACTACACAGACTGATGGTACAAGAGTCATGGGTTCGATTCCCCAGGGTGCCTAATGAAAAAGGCTGGCTGAGGCGACCTGTGTAACCCTTTGAAAGCCAACTATAATATTTTAATCCACAGTCTGCAGGTGGGTTACAGCTTACATATGTCTAGAAAATTGTACCCGTCTGATGCAATATGTTCCAATACTGACGTTCTCTCTGACATGGTCATGTATTATATACCATTTGATAGGAACATTTAGGCGCTCCCTATAGGGAGAAGTGGAAGGTGCACCGTATAGGGCGACTGGTAAGACGCGCCCTATAGGGTGCCGAATAAGGCACCTTTTGAGCTACCCTAAGGTGATAGTACCCTGAGAGTGGTTCTGCTGGCAGCACTAATATACAGTAAAAATAGACAATGCCTATGACAGCCCTATCAATGAACCCCACTGTGGGTTGTGAACCTATGACCTCTGGCTCCATGGGCAGTGAGGTAACCAGTGGGCTAGAGCTGCTAATAAACACATGGCTGGCTACAGGAGGACTGCACGGCACCACACCCTGCTGTGATTACCAGTGAGATTACATACCACCACCCAACGCACCCTCTAGGGCTCAGGGAGGGGAACAGGATCCCCCACCCACAGATCCACTTTCAACCCCCTGCAGTGGTGGCAGTAGAGGGGACCATCACCCCAGTCCTACTCGGGCTCAAACACCCTACAGGGCAGGCAAGAGCAGACAGACGGCACTTCTGGAAATGCGCAGCTGCCCCCCACCATTATCTGACATTCTCCAGCAGCAAGCCTCCAGCCGCTGCACCCTGCACGGTGTTCCAGCAAGACACATACTAGCTGCAGACAGTCCGCCAGCTAGTCCATAGTGCATGGTCCTGGAGGAGATGCATGTACCCAGAACGGGGATATCAGCATACACACCAAGCAGATAAGCCAGTGATTGGGGCCCCAAAAGGAAACCCATAAATATCACATAAAAGAAATACTATATAGCACTATGGGGGAACCTAGCCATGCCATGGTCACTGCTCAGTCAGGGTGAGAGTGACCTTCCAGCAGGACATGCTGTGGCCATGCTGTCCGTGCAGGTGGTGGCCGGGCACTACAATGTCCGAGTCATTGCCCTATGCCCTGTGCAGATGCGGCCAGGCCAGGCCACCCTATCCAGGCTATTCCCACAGTACCTTGCTCCTCATTATGCACATTGGCAGGCCAATACTGGCAACAGTGCTAGCAGTGTGGGCTGTGGAGGGTGTTGGCTGCCACCACACACTGGATAGACACACACTCTCCACACCTATGCCAGCATTGTGCAACTATAGAGGTGTTGGGCAGCCCAGGCCACCACACCAGTCCTGGGCACAGTGCAGGCATGGCTATGGTACGCAATACTGTAGGAGTCCCCCCCCCCAGATTGGTAAAAACTGTCAGACACAAAACCTGTAGCACACACCACAGACATCAGAAGGGTTGCTATGATGCAGCTCACTCCGACCATTGTACTTAACCTAGGAATTGCTATCTGCCAGTACTCATAGCAACCTTTTGATAGCTGTGTACCATATTCCCAGGTTTAGGGTGGCATTACTAAGGTATGCAAGTGCTAGTATTGGGAGATGCACGCAGAGCTCAAAGTCCTGTCACTCCAGGAGGCTTGGGATAATGGGGCCTGTGGGTGCGGGTGTGTCTGCCCCTGTTGGCTGCTGCTTTACGGCAGAGGTTCCCAACTCCAGTCCTGATGTGCCAAACACTGTTCGGGTTTTCATGCTGTCCCTCATGAATATGCATGAGATACATCTGCATACCATGGGGGTGGCGCATAGAAATGCAGCACAGGCATCTTTATCAGAGGCAGCATGGAGCCGGAATGGTGTTTGGCCCCCAGGACTGCATTTGGGAGGCTCTGCTCTAGGTAATGTGCATGTTTATGGTGTCTGTGTTCTGTAGGGTAAAATATGGGTGTTTTGGGCATGTTAACATCATCTGCAAGAACGGTTTCTGCCTGTATTAGCACGTTATAGTAGTGGGTAAAATATGAGGACTGGGTTGGCGGAAACCACAGCTGGGACTTGAACCTGTGACCCTCTGCTTCTGAATACAGTGGTTCTGTGCACTGCACCACCATCTTCTCACAGAGATGCTGCATTCCCTGGTGATACCATGACTGTTGGTCAGACAGGGCCTGCCTGTTGCAGTGCAATGCCACCCACCTACACAGTGTTAGGCCACGGTCTGCTCTGGGCAGCTGCCACTGCCCCCTCCACCACCAGTATCCCTCAGCCACCATGCTGACATGCCCTTCTGCTGGTGGAGTTGTTGGTGCGCGGTCTCAGGCCGTCCAATGTGCAGGTAGGCGGCTGCCTATGGTGCATGTTCTGGGGTAGGGGTGCCTGCATAGACATCCATGCTCCCCCCCAGCCCCGCCTGGCAGTGTTCCGTGCCCTTGGGAGTTGCTGTTGGGTGCTCTCCCCTGTGACGCTTTGGGAAACACACTCGTGCCCATGTTGGGCCCTCATCAGTTGCTTTCTGGCTCTACTGTTTACGCATTCCTATGGGCCAACTGAGCATCACCCTAGTCCCCACTGTAGCCCAGCTGCGCCACTGCATGTACCTCCTGAATCCCTCTGTATCCCCTTTTCCAGCATCTGCCCGGTTGCCCATTCCGACATGCCCACCCTGATGTTGCGGGACATGTGCACGCCATAGGAACCCTGTCCGATGGTGAGGAGGTCCCTGAGCAGTGCTATTTCACTGTGGGCCCATGCACCTTGTATGGGGACGGGGTATGGACCCTTCCGCGATTTATAAATAAATACATAGAATAAATAACTAAATAAATATCTGTTCAATGGAGCTTACTCGGGGGGGGGGGGGGTTGATGTTTCTCATTGATACCACTATTGGCCAGCTTGGTTGTTGTTTTTTTCCAGTTTGTTGGGGTCATTTGCAGTGTTTATGTGCCCTTTTGTTCTGTGCACATGTATCACACCTATCACCTTTTTTTGGTTTCACTGCCTAGGCTGTACATTGCTGACAGTTAAATGGTTTCTCTCCCTTTAAAGTGCATTTAACGGCAGGTTTTCATTCGCATTGGAATTCAGCTCTGAAATTCAGTGCGTTAGTGTAATGGGAGCCTCTCCCCGCCCACTCTCCGCCCATTGACCCCTTCTCTCCAACCTCTCTCTGCCTTCTGCGTTGTTTTACCGCGCCATGGAGCATCACGCGCGTTAGCGCGTTATAACGCGCGCTATAGCACGTTTACGATCGTTAATGCGCTATAGAGCATGCTATAGCATGCTAACGATCGTTAACATCGTACAAAACGCGTTATTCACGTTTACCGCAGTTTAGTAAACATACCCCTATGTCCACCACTCAGTTACATCCTTTTAATCAGTATTTATAAAATCAAAGAAACTCCGCTACTTATCTGGATTATAAATGACGAAATTCAAGATCTCATGCACGACGTGCACGTTTCGGGTCTGTAGCCCTGTTTCAAGTGCTGCCATCACCATGTACTTCAAATCAACCGCCATCAACCGCTGAAATCAGCTGTTTCCTCAAAAGGGTCAAAAGCTTCTAAGAATGACTATTCTTTGCTGTCAATCACACCAAACAACCAATGAAACTACAGGAACACCCCACTAGTTCAGGGGAAACCCTATGTTCATCGGATGATGTCAATTAATGCTAAGCCAAACGATTTCTTTGTTGAGGTCACCAGGATGCACCGTCCGTAATTGGAAAATCCAACGTTGTTCGCAACTCTGCAACTTATTAACACGATCCCCACCTCGGGGATCTGTAGGTACATGATCGATAACTGACCAATGTAAGTCCTGAAAATCATGACCAAATGCGAGGCAATGTTCAACCATCGGAGCTGTTTCCATTTTTTGCCAAGGACGGGAAGCATGCTCACTTAACCGAATTTTAATCATCCGAGTTGTTCTCCCCACATACGCCAGGGGACACGGGCAATAGATCACATACACCACAAAGGATGAAGTGCAATCTGTTTCCCACTGCCTTTTAAAAAGCTGGCCAGTCACAGGATAAGTCCATGTAGCTCCCGTTAAATCAGATGAATAATAACTACAATTGCTGCAAGTCATATGGCCATAAAGTTGAAAAGATGTAAGGGTAGGTCTATCCACTAAAATGGCAGAAACGAGCCACCATATCCCCCAAATTAGCTCCCCGTACAAAAGCCACCATCAAAGGTTTTTGAAAACAAGGGTGCAATTCCAAAATCGGCAAATGTTTCTTAAGAATATTAACGACACCTTTGCTTGATGTCATATAAGGTAAAATTCCTACCAAAGATGGTGACATATCTTCATTGGAATTATCAGGTTTTTCATCGGTCAGTAACCATTCACGATGGGTATATAAAGCCCGATGATATGCTACTTTTATCACTTTTAATGGATAACCCTTGTCCAGAAGTTGCCTGCTCAAATCAGTGGCATGTGTTTTAAAATCAACCACAGATGAACAAATATGCCGCAATCTCAAAAACTGGCCATACGGAAGACCTTTCTTCAAGGGGCTAGGATGAAAACTTTGAAATTTAAGCAAACTGTTGCGTTGTATTGATTTTCGATATAGTGAAGTGTGAAACTTGCCCTCTTCCTTAAATACTGTAACATCAAGAAAATCAATTTGTCAGTCGGCTATGTGTGCCGTAAAAGACAAATTAGATTTAGTGCCATTTAACCATGACAAAAACTCTCGTAAATCCCTTGATGTTCCAATCCATAAGAAAAAAGATGTCATCCAAAAAACGTTTCCAAAACAGACATATACAAAGAGTCATATAAATATTTCTCCTCAAAATCCTCCATGTACAGGGTTGCAATAGATGGCGCTGCAGATGCCCCCCATTGCAATCCCAAAGATTTGTTGATAAAAATGCCCCTGAGATAGAAAATAATTACGCGTTAAAACCACTGTAATTAATTCCATCAAAAATTGACGAGGAAGACGTGAAGGTGCAGATGTAAACTTATTTTGTAGCAATTCCAAAGCCTCAGTCTGATTAATATTTGTGTACAATGCAGCAACATCAAGTGTGACCATTTGAAAATCACATGTAGGGGCATTTAACGCCATCAATTGTTGAAGAAAATGGGCTGTATCTCGTACATAAGATTTTACCAAAATAGCTTTTTTTTGCAGAAAAACATCACAGTATTGGGATAGAGGTTCCAAGACTGATCCTCTACAGGAAACAATCGGTCTGCTCGGCGGAGATATGAGAGATTTATGTATTTTTGGAACTAGATATAGGATCGGAACTTTAGGATGGGTAGGCATTAAAAACTGATGTTCTTTCCTCGTAATCTACCCATTCATGAGTGCACCATCCACCAACAATTTGATCTCCTTCTGTAAATCCAGGTAGGATCACCCGGTAATGCCTGATATGTCAGAGTATCCAGCAAATGAGTCTATAAAAGTTTCATATACTCAGCTGTAAATTGAACAACAATGGCTCCACCTTTATCTGCCTTATGAATGGTAAGTGTGGGATCACATCGAAGCTGACGTAAAGTCTCCCAACACTTTTTATCCAAATTAATCCATTTCGAGCCCATTTGTTGCTCTAGAACAGCCAGATCATGAAGGACCAATCTCTGGTAAGTAATAATGGAAGGGTCCATTATATCAGGTGGCATCCATGTAGACTTAGGACGTAAAACAGAACCATCAGGCATGGTAGGTTTATCAGAAAAATTGTGCACAATACGCAACAGCTGATTTCAGCGTTTGATGGCGGTTGATTTGAAGTACATGGTGATGGCAGCACTTGAAACAGGGCTACAGACCCAAAACGTGCATGTCGTGCCTGAGATTTTGAATTTCGTCGTTTATAATCCAGCTAAGTAGCGGTGTTTCTTTGATTTTATAAATACTGATTAAAAGGATGTAAACTGAGTAGTGGACATAGTTTCAATACATGTTGCTTTCCTGTAACATCCGACAAAAAATATTTTTGAATGTTTTCACAGGGGTTGTTTTGGTATTCTTTTTGATGAATTATTGATAGTTATCACTGAATTGGGTTTTTTTTGAGTAGTCAAAGAACAAACCAGTCAATACTAGAGGAGATCAAACCTAAGCTTTCTTTAGAAGTTCAGATGACAAGACTTTGGGGTATGTTTACTAAACTGCGGTAACGTTACATAACGCGCCTTATGTAACGTTAACGATCATTAAGTAACGTTACCGCGCGTTATGAGACGTTAACGATCGTTAACATCTCATAACACGTGTTAACGTTACTTAACGATCGTAGACGTTCCGCGGCGCGGTAAAACACAGCAGAAGGTGGAGAGAGGGCAGAGAGAGGGCGGAGAGAAGGGGTCAATGGGCGGCATGTGGGCGGGGAGAGGCTCCATTCACACTAACGCGCTGATCTGAAGAGCTGAATCCTTTTTTTTTTTAAAGCGTTTATTTAGTTTTCCAACCAACAAAACAAACATCAACAAAATACAAACTCAACAACGGATGCTACAAGGTAGGCACAGATAACCCCAACCCACAAACCCCCCCTAACCCTCCCTCCCCCCCCTCCCCCCGGGTCCACCAATAAAAAAAAAAAACGCAACACGGCTGGCAACTGAACCCCATTCCCAACCCTAACGGGCAAGGGCGTACCCTATTAATCTACACGGGCATGGGCAGCAAACTCATTCAAGGCCTGCCATTTCCTTTGTTTAGCCACATCCACAGTCACTCCCTTTCTAGGCATTTGCTCGTATTTACTATATAGAGACATCAAGTTCCACCAGGCACACCAACTAACATCATATGTACTTTTCCAATTCCTAAGGATCAGATAGACAGCAATCCCCATCATAAAATCAAGAAGGAAGTAACAATCCTTTTCCAAAGACGGAATCCCCGCCTGGGACCGGTAAACCACTATGGCCCAAGTAAGGGGAGCCGTAAATTTCAAAACTAGCTGTATCCAATCCCAAGCCTGCTCCCAAAAGCCACGGATGCAAGGACAGCTCAACACAATGTGCTCTAAGGTACCTATGGTGTCCTGACAGGACCAGCATTTATTTCCGGAGGACACGTTCCATTTGGCCAACTTCACTGGGGTGCAATGGGCTCTATGTGCAAAGAAGAAAAGCGACTGGGTAATAGACGCCGCTCTGGACACCCTAACCGATCTGGACCAATATTTCCCCCAACTCAGAGTGGAGAGTACAGCGCCCGTATCATATTCCCAGACCCCACGAAGTCCTTTTATACAAGAGGGTTCAGACTGACGCAGTACCTTGTAGTAGCGAGACGCTGCACCGGACAACTGCATGACCTGTTGAATCAAGTTAACAAAAGCACTTGTCGTACACAACCGTTGGACATCTACCCCAGCCTTACCCACACAGTGTCTGAGTTGTAACCATTGAAAGTACAAGGCCCCGGGGAGGTTGAACTCCCGTTGTACTCTATCAAAAGGCTTCCACCCTCCCTCATCAAGCAACTGTTATCTGTAAACTCATACGTGTTAATTGTACTTATTTACCCTGTTATCTGTAAACTCATACGTGTTAATTGTACTGAGCATTTTTGTTCCATGTAAACCGCGCTGATGCTGAATAGTGCGGTATATAAGAGACTGTAAATAAATAAATAAATAAATAAATATAACTGTCCTAGTTCCCAGATCCCCCGTGAGTACCACTTGCTCCAAGCAAACGTCTCATGCTGGATTCGAAATAACGGATTATGCCATATAGGTGAGGACGCATGCAGCTCCTTTTCAGAGGCCAATGCATGTCGTAAGGTTAAGAAGGCTCTCTGTGAGTCCCGTATCATTGCTGCAGTCGTCCCCCCAGGGCAGATCATCTGAGGCAGAAGGTTACTAGGAATGGGGGCAGTGAGGTTCTTTTCCAACACCAACCAGGTAGGGCTCTGACCCGTGATCTGTTCCAACCATCTAGAGCCATGTTTGAGCAGGAAGGCACCATGGTACGCCCAAAAGTCCTGGAAATTAACCCCACCCTCTTCCTTCCGCGCTTTCAGCTTTTTCAGCGCTATTCTTGGGGGTTTACCTTTCCAGAGATATCGGCTTAAGAGCCCCTCAATCCAACTTTAAGTCTGTCTTGGGAAATAACAAGGAAGCATCTCAAGAATGTAATTAATCTTTGGGGTGATAGTCATCTTAATCGTCTCCAAACGTCCCCACCACGACAAGGTCAGGGGAGACCACCTGCTTGACACATCCCGAGCAAGAGCTAACAACAGCTCTGAATTAAAATGCATGGTCTCCTCCAGGGGATAGCAATAGTGCACACCCAAGTACTTGATCATTTTCGTTTCCCACCTAAAAGAGAAATGTTCCAAATCGCTTTTGTTCGCAAAGGAATTCAGCGGAAAGGCCGTCGACTTCGCCCAATTTATTTTATATCCCGACAAACTAGAAATCATCGATGAGACTAAGGATCTGGGACACTGAACTGGGAGTGGCAAATAAGAGCAGATCATCGGCATAAGCTGATAGTTTCACCTCCACCCCCCCCACGGAGATGCCATGGATACCCTGCTTCTGCTGGATCAGTAGCGCCAGGGGTTCCAAAGCAAGATTGAACAACAACGGGGATAAGGGGCACCCTTGTCGGGTGCCCCGACCTAGCACCAACGGCCGCGATTGCGTGCCGTTCACACAAATAGTAGACGTGGGAGAGGAGTACATCACTTTGAGGAGATTAAGAAACCCTCCACCAAAGCCAAACCAATCCAGCACGGCAAACATAAATGGCCATTCTAAACGATCGAACGCCTTTTCAGCGTCCAGTGACAAACCCACTACTGGGTGAGTCACCTGTGCGGCTCCCACTAAGACATGGCACAGCAGTCTAGCGTTATCAGCGGTAGACCGGCCTCCACAAACCCACACTGATCCGGATGGATCAGCAACGGAGCAACCTCGGCCACTTGACGGGCCAGAACCATGGCAAAGATTTTATAATCTGAGTTCAACAGGGATATGGGGTGGTAGTTACTTACCAATTGAAGATGTCTACCGCCTTCTCCAACACAATGACATTGGCCGCAGCAAAAGCTCCCAGCTGAGTCGGATTCAGAAGCAAAGAATTAAAATACAACTGAAGCTGCGGAGCTAGTTCTGCGGAAAATGATTTGAAAAATTCAATTGGAAGTCCATCCGGCCCGCAGCAGCCTTCCCTCCGGCCAGGGAATCAATTGCTTGACTAATTTCCTCCATGGAGAAGGCCGCGTCCAACTTACCCGCGGCCTCCTTATCCAGAACGGGTCTCTGCACATCTGCGACTAACGCCTCAAATCTCTCTTTCCCAAAATCTACCTCAGAGGTATAAAGCTTACTATAAAAGGCTCCAAACGCCTCCGCAATCGCCGCATCGGAGACTAAGAGATCCTCACTTTGAGAGTCCCGAATAGCCACAATCCGCCCCGCTTCCCTGCGGGCCCGCAACGTGTTAGCTAGCAGTTTACCCGCCTTGTTACTTTCCCAGTAGTAGGTACCATTCTGCACTGTTATATTACGGGAGACCTCGCTCGATAGGATCTGATTGTATTGATACCTCAGACGCTGCAAGCGCAATAAGATACAAGGATCAGACCGGCAAAAGAGGATGCGCTCACCAGCCTTGATTTGTACGTCAAGATCCCTAAGCTGCCCCTGGATCCTCTTTTTCTGACCGATACTATAACTGGTAATAACTGCTCTGATGGATGCTTTAAAACCCTCCCACCAGGCCCACCCTGCCGTATCCTGCCGATTATTGAGACGAAAGTACTCCCCGATCGCAAGCTGTACAGCCGATCTGAAGTCCGCCTCCCCCAATAGACTCCTATCAAAAAACCAACGCCCCCGTGAAGAAGCCTGGGCATCCACCCCTAGTGTTAACGATATGGCCGCATGATCTGAGATATGCATTGCATGGATCTTAGACTCCTCAATTCTGGGGATCAGCACCTTAGAAACCAACAGCATATCGATTCGAGAAGAAGTCTTATGCGGAGGGGAAAAGAAGGTGAAATCTCGACCAGTCGGATGCTGAAGCCTCCAAATATCAACCAGCCCAGCATCCTGTAGCAAAGGCAGAAGGATAGCATGTGCCCTCGAAGCCCTTACCATCTTCGGGGGAGACCTATCCAAAAGAGGGTCAATTATTAAATTAAAATCCCCCCCCAAGACCAACGGCGTCCGCAGGGCAGCATGAATCTCCTCCGCTAGGGAACTAAAAAACTCTGGGCTGTCCACATTTGGAGCATAGATAGTAATAAAGCCCAATTCTGCCCCTCTGATCTTCAGGGCAACTCTGGTCCACCTCCCTTCAGCATCCGAACTTGTTTGAATTACCTCAGGGGAGAGGGACTTCCTCACCAAAATGGCCACCCCGTTACGTTTATGCACTGCTCCAGAATATGCCACCACAGTGAAGGGAGGGATACTAAGCTTCAAAGATTCTCTGGAATTAAGATGTGTTTCTTGAAGAAACAGGACATCAGCCTTTTCATGCCTCCCATACGTTATTATTTTCTTCCGTTTAACAGGATTGTTAATTCCTTTGACATTCAAAGAGAGAACCTTAATGTTCGCCATGCGTGTATGACAATAATCTTAACCTAAGCAGGTCCCATAGCCCAACCCCCACACCACTCACACTGCTCATCACTCCCCCACACCCCTAAATTGGCCCACCCCAAGCCCCTTAAACCCTTAACACACTCACACCGTTGCCTTTCGCCCTTCATTACCCCATCAAACAGCACCCTTGTGAACCCCGGGAGAGAAACCCACCTAAAAATGTGAACGGGAAAACCCAGGAGAAACAGAATGCGCACAGAGAGTCAAAACCAATACCCAGTCACCGGCCCAAAACCCCAAGCAGAATCTTTTGACACCTGAATTAGACAAAGAGAGCAGCAAAAAAAAAACAAAACAAAACCCAAATAAAACATACCCACAACCTTCCCCTCTGCGCCCACCTCCCAATAGAGTAAGGACTACATATCTTGGCATAAAACAACCAGCAGTACACAGATCCCTGCTCTCTTCCAAAGGCATGTCTTCTTCGGCCTCCCCCGGGGCGCACAGGGCCCTCGCCTTGCAACAGTGAACCCGCTGCGCAAACAGGGGGGAAGGCCACATGGCAAAACAAATCAGTCCCTTCCATATACAGTTCAGCGCATTTGAGACTGTTCTTTCTCCTCCAGGAACGCGGCTAAAGCCTCCGGATCTTCAAATGTCCTTGTCTGGTTGTGCAAGGTCACACGCATCCTGGCCGGGTAGAACAACCCAAATCTGGCCTGTAGTTGTTGTAGTCGGGGCCTCAGAGCTAGCAGACCTCTCCGGCGGTCCACTGTAGACTTAGCAAAGTCAGGAAAGAAGAGAAGTCTATGCCCCTCATACTCTATGGGGCCCCGCAGCCGCAAGGCCTCCATGATCTGCAGGACTTGTTGGAAACGGAGTACCTTGAGGATAACCGGTCGCTCACGTTGGCTGTGCAGTTGTGGTTGAGAAAGGACCCGATGTGCACGTTCGATTTCAAAAGGGAGCGCAAAAGTTAGGTGCAGCACTTGCGGGATCATCTTCTGTAGGAATGCCACCATATCTTTCCCCTCAGCTCCTTCCGGCACACCAACGATCCGCACGTTATTCCTACGCGCTCTGTTGTTCCCCTCTTCCACGTCCTTCTGCAAGGTTTTAATTTGTTTCACCTGCCTTTCCAGGAGGCGAAGCCGCTCCTCGTGTGCAGCCAGCAAGTTGTCCGATTTGTCCTGCCGCAGGGTAAGCGCTTCTATAGAGGCTCTCAGCGCCCCGACATCCTCCTGCACTGCCGTCAGCGCCTCCCCGTTCGTCCGAACCATCTCCCGTACTGCTCGCACCTCAGAGAGCAACTCCTGCAGGGCCTCGGGTTCACGTGCGGGCGCCATCTTTTGAGGGGAGGGGGGCTCCGTTTTCAATCTCTTCGCACTGCTATTTTGTGCGGTGGGAAAGTCCAGCCGCGTCGGCTTCGGCCCGGACATTTCCCCCCACCAGAGAGACACCAATTCGCTGCAACTCGACACCGATACTCGGGGTGCTAGGCAGGATTCTACTCAGACTCTCCGGAGCTAACGCTCTATGCGACCATCTTGCTCAACGCTAGGCTCCGCCCCCCTGAAGAGCTGAATCCTAACGCGATTGAAAACCTGCCATTAGATGCACATTTCAGGGGAGAGAAACCATTTGAGTGTCAGCAATGTACAGCATAGGCAGGGAAACCTACAAAAAGTGATAAGTGTGATACATGTGCACAGAACAAAAGGGCACATAAACATTGAAAATGACCTCAACAAACAGAAAAAAAACATAACCAAGCTGGCCAATAGTGATATTAATAGGAAACATCAACCACCCCCAAGAAAGCTCCAAAAAAAAGATATTTATTTATTATTTACTTAATTAATGTTTTCTTATATACCGCACTATTCAGCATCAGCGCGGTTTACATGTAACGATAACTGTTCAGTGAAGACAATCTACACTGAACTTATAGTATAACAGGAATGAAACATTTTTAACTTACAATATAACAGAAATGCACAGTTTTAACAGCGTATTTTAACAGCGTATTTACATATAACTTATGTTGAGGAGTAGCTATTTACATGTTGGCCTATCTGAGAATTGTAGATGGTTTGGATGAGGGAAGTGCTATTTGTCAGGTGGAGCAGGGTCTGGTGTGATATTAATCGTGGAAGGGTCTATGCTCCATCCCCATACAAGGTGAATGAGCCCACAGTGAAATAGCGCTGATCAGGGCTTTCCCTTGTTATTGGACAGGTGTCCTATGGCATGCACATGTCCCGCAACAGCAGGGTGGGCATGTCGGAATGGCCAACTGGACAGATGCCGGAAAAGGGGATACAGAGGGAAGCAGGCGGCACATGCTGGTGGTGCAGCTGGGCCACAGTACGGACTAGGGTGATGCCTAGGTGGCCCATACGAATGCTGAAACAGCAGAGCAGCCAGATAGCAACTGATGAAGGCCCAACATGGGTGCGACTGTGTTTCCCACAGTGTCACAGGGGATAGTACCCAGCAGCTACCCCCAAGGGCACAGAACAGTGGCAGGCGGTGCTGGGGGGAAGCGTGGACATCTATGCAGGCACCCTTACCCCAGAACCCGCACCATAGGCAGCCGCCTACCTGCACACTGGATGGCCTGAGACTGCACACCACCAGCACCACCAGCAGAAGGGCATGGCAGCATGGTGGCGGAGGGTTGCTGGTGGCAGAGGGGGCAGTGGCATCTGGCCACAGCAGACCATGGCCTAGCCCCGTTTAGGTTGGTGCCGTGCACTGCGACAGGCTCCGTCTGACAAACAGTCATGGTATCTCCAGGGAATGAACTATTTCTGTGGCAACACGGTGGTGTAGTATGCACAGCCAGTGTACTCAGGAGCAGAAGTTCACAGGTTCAAGTCCCAGCTGTGGTACCTGGTCCCCATATTTTACCCAGTAATAAACTGTGATAATACAGACAGAACCTTTATTGCAGATAACAGAAACATTCCTGGGATACCCACATTTTACCCTACAGAGCACAGACACCATAAACATGCGCATTACCTACAGCAGAGTCTCCCAAATGCAGTCCTGGAGGGTCAAACACCATTCAGGTTCCATGCTGTCGCTAATAGAGATGCTTGTGCTGCATTTCTATGCGCCGCCCCCATGGTATGCAGATATCTGCCATGCATATTCATTAGGGACAGCATGAAAACCCGAACAGTGTGTGGCCCACCAGGACCGGAGTTGGGAACCCCTGCCCTAGAGCAGCGGCTAACAGGTGCAGAAACACCCGCACCCACAGGCTCCATTAACCGAAGCCTCTAGGAGAGGCAGGGTGTTGGGCCCTGCGTGCATCTCCCAATACTAGCACTTGCATATCTTAGGAATGCCACCCTAAACCTGGGAATATGGTACACAGCTATCAAAAGGTTGCTATGATTACTGGCAGATAGCAATTCCAAAGTTAAGTACAAATTTCTGAGTGAGCTGCATCATAGCAACCTTTCTGATGTCTGTGGAGTGTGCTACAGGTATTGTGTCTGACAGTGTTTACCACCCTGGGGAGTGACCCCAACAGTATTGCGTATCATAGCCATGCCTGCACTGTGCCCAGGACTGGTGCGGTGGCCAGGGCTGCCAAACACCTCTATAGTTGCACAATGCTGGCATAGGTGTGGGGAGTGTGTGTCTGTCTATCCAGTGTGTGGTGGCTGCCAAAACCCTCCACAGCTCACACTGCTAGCACTGTTGCCAGTATTGGCCTGCCAAATGTGCATAATGAGGAGCAAGGTACTGTGGGAACAGCCTGGCCTGGATTCATCTGTACAGAGCATAGGGCAATGGCTCGGACATTATAGTGCCCAGCCACCACCTGCACGGACAGGGTGGCCACAGCATAGCCTCTCTATTAAAAAATTCCCCCAAGATCTCCGGCCCCAACCCCGAATGTGGACTCTGCCTCTGTAAGAAACCTGCTCATGTTGATAAGAGGAGTGATCTATAGATACAATTTGACCTGAAGTACTATCTAAAGAGCCCCCTAGATCTGAATCATCAGAGGAGGTCTCAAAAGAAACTTTCTTCTGTTGTGGGCGGCTCTTCTTTGCCCAAGTGTATACCTGATCCAGATCCTAATCTTGCTTATCTCAATTGAATTTTTGGATTTTTAAGGATCTCAAATAATCACAAAATTGGTCCAACTGAGATGATAAATCCTTTTTTTGTGTCTGAAATCTATCAGCTGACACTGTTGATTTTAACTTGTCTTCCAAGGAAGATGCCTCTTGTTGTAGCTTAGACGCTTCTGTGTTTAATCTTTCTCCAAGGAGCGCTATTAAATCTGAATGGAAACTTGTCTGTACAGGGCTGTGTACACTGTGAGGGTACTTAATAATACTATATTACTGAAAGCCCTCAGAAAGAGTTAACACCACAGATTCAGTAGCTCAAACATTCCAGGGCCTATTACTTATCTAATGACCTTGAGAGACTCTACTGAAAAACTATGCTGAACTTTCACATAACAGAGAAACTAAGGGGCATGTTTACTAAACTGCGGTAATGTCATTTGCGTTAGGTTCCGCGGTAAAGGTACAGATGCCCATATAAAGGCATGGGTGGGGCATCATTATGGTAAGCATATCAGGTAACGTGCGTTATAAGGCACGTTACAAGGCACCTTATTAGGCACAGTACAAGGCACGTGCCTTATACTGTGCTTAACAAGGTGCCTTGTAACGTGCCTTATAAAGTGCCTTGTACTGTGCCTAATAAGGTGCCTTGTAATGTGCCTAGTTAGGAGCCTTATAACGATTGCTGGCAACTGTGGTGAGGGTACTATGGGCTGGCAGCATGAATCTGCAAAGATATGACTGTCACAGGCAAGCAAACTAACTGCCTTGGACAGGAGGGAACAATGAGGAATTGAACCCATGACCTCCACCTAGAATGTCAGTGTACTAACCAGTAGGCTATACCTCTATGGCCTGTTGCACACCAATGGCTGGGTACAGAAGGGCTGCAGGTCACTGCACAAACCGTCTGCTCTGTGTGCCAAGATAGGGTAACCCCACCAGCATCCATGATGCATTGCACATGCAGAACAGCAGCCTATAGCTGACCACCAAATGGGGTCTGCACCTCTCTGGTACTGCAGCGTGGTAAGACGGACTGACAGTGCATGGTACTGGCACAGAGTAGCTACAGACCATGCCATTGTGTAGGTTCTGTGTTCACCCTGAGGGGTAGGATGGGCGCCCAGCAGTAGGTCCACAGTACATTTGGTGCTAGAGATAGGTCCTGCTGCATATCTTCAGCACTGCCAGTGTGTGACAGGTGTTCCCAGCAGTGCAACTAAGGTACATCTGTTCCAGCTGTGTTCTGCAATCACATGTGGCCCTGTGGGACTGGACACCACCTAGATTAGTGTGTACCCGGTGTTGAGGTCTGGCTGCCATGGGTACTTGTTATCAGGGCAGTGGGTGTCTAGACCCGCATGAGGGTGATGCAGTAGTACTGCCACTATGGGTCTAAGTGGTATGTGCTATATACCCCAAAGGGCCTCAGTCACCCCTTTTGTAGATGAGGGTGTGGTAGGACAGGTGCCTGCACTCTACAGAATGGCTTCAGTACAAGCAACCACAGTCCTGCTGGCAGCCCTCCAGGGCTGCTGGACCAGTGCCCATACCTGTGACTATTGCAGACCAGCAGTGACGCTTGGGTTAGGCTCAACTGCCCCATACCACAGTCTGACTGCACCTGCAGCATCCTACAAGGTGCACCCACCATGCACAGGCAAACTGCAGACAGCCCACTAACCAGTCCATAGGGCATGCTCACAGGGGAACCCTGTGCACCCAGAGGTGGGATGCACACCATAGACACCAAGCAAGTATCTCCATGATTAGGCCCCAAAACCAGAAACACACAGGTATTACTGGAAACAAATAATGCATGGCACTATGTGGAAACATAGACACGCCATGGTCACTGCTCGGTCAGAGTGAGAGTGACCCCCCCAGTGTGACATGCTGTGGAAACCCTGTCCATGCAGGTGGTGGTCGATCACTACAGTGTCCCAGCCATTGCCCTCCACCCTGTGCAGATGCATCCTGGCCAATCCGCCCTGTCTGGGCCATACCCACAATACTTTGCTCCTCATTATGCACATCATGCTGGAAGCAGTGTGAGCAATATGGGCTCAGTGAGGTATTGGCAGACACAAAACAATGGAGAGACATGCGCACACTCCCACACCTATCTCAGCATTGTGCAGAGATGGAGGTGGTTGACAACCCTACCCACTGCACTGGTCTGATCACAGTGCCGACATTGCTAATCTGTGCAGGGGGTAGTAGTAGTGCTCTGGTGATAACTACAGCTCTGTTCTGGGGCCAACAGCCTGAAAATCCATGAAGCTGTGGATAGTGGAGCCCGTGTGAGTGGGTGTCTGTACCCCTGTGCACTACTGCATTGGGGTTTGCCCATGTTGTTGTTGTGGCTGCAGTGTGGGCTAAAACTATGGGGAGATGCTCTGCAGGATCCACAGATGAGACCTGAACCTCTGACCCTCTGCTCTTTGACATGCTGGCTGAGTGCACTGCACCACACTGTTGCCACAGCAGCATAGTGGTCCCTTGTGCTACCCTTATGTTCCTTGGCCAGACCTCTTCTGTTGCACTGCACACGACGTACTGGTACAGGGCATGGCCTAGGTCCACTGCAGGCGAGTGCCACTGCTCCCTCCAGCACAATCACCCACCCCCTCTGCCATGCCGCCATGACCATATGCTGTCGGTGCCGGTGGTGTGCCATCCCAGGCCATCCAGGGGGGTAGGTAGGCGACTGCCTATGGTGTGGGTTCTTGGGTAGGGGTGCCTACATAGATGTCCACGCTTCCCCAGACACTGCCTGTCAATGTTATGTGCCCCTTGGGGTGCCTGCTAGGTAATGTCTCCTGGATGGGACACTGTGGGCCAGAGACTCATGGGCATGTCTGACCCTGGTCAGTTGCTGTCTTGCTGGTTTCCATTTTCTGTGTTCCTATGTGCCACCTCAGCAACCGCCTAGTCCACCCTGTGCCCCAGTAGCCCCCACTGCATGTCCCACCTGCAGCCCCCATGCTCCATTTGTGCCATCACCATAGTGGCCTTTCATACCAGGGCACTATGCTGTTGCTGCCAATGGAGCACTACTATTACCTTTCTTGGGCTCCCTGCCTATGCTGTACATTGCTGACACTGATATGGTTTCTCTCTCTTGCAAATGTGTGCTAACGCCAGGTTTTCAGTTGCGTTAGGATTCAGCCCTTACTTTCTCCGCGTTAGTGTGGAAGGGGCCTCTCCCTGCCCACTCCCCGCCCATCGACCCCTTCTCTCTGCCCTCTCTCCACCCTTTTCTGGACTTACGGCTGCCGGGAACGTTAAGGTGCGTTATGTAATGTTAAGGCACCTTAACGTTACATAACGTGCCTTAACATAGCCGCTGCTGCGTTACCACAGTTTAGTAAACATACCCCTAAGTTTGTTTATGATACAGAAAGTGCAGGGAAGAAACTTTCTCTTCAGTCTTGAAACAAAGATGTGAAAACTGCTTGTGTTAGAATTAATGTTTAAGAAGTTATGTCTGGGAATACATGTATGTCGCCTCCTGATGACCTATACTAATAAGATTTGACCTATGACATAGAGACATAAGAGATGCACATTATGAATATACGCGATGCTTGACGTAGAAAAATAAGGTGGAAATTATGCTGTGAAATGGAATTTTGACCAATAAAAATAGTGACCGACCGAAGTATGTGGCGTCAGAGAGACAAGGTGCAAGTTTTGCTCTCTCTCCCAAAGCTTTGGTGTTTTTTATATAATACAATTGTGTGTTATTTGTATTATTAATGATTATTGCTTCCTTCTCAATGCTCTGAGTGTGGAAATCTGTTACCCAAGAGCCCAGGTGCTGTTACTGGTGAGGGGAGGAGCAGAGTACACTTTCAAAATCCAGACTACATTTATTTAACATACTATTCCATTTAGCATAGAAATCCACATCCTCTGTAAACATTTTGGGAGGCTTTAAGATACACAGCCCTCTCGAACTCATTTTAAATTTCAAATATTGAATCATTGTGGCTTCATGTAATTGAACCCTAATAAGTTTTTTATTCAAGTCGAGAAGATCCAAAAAAAGAAGATCTTAATAAAGTATTATGATCATCAAATAATGCTGGCCGTTGAGCTAGCATTTGAATCTGTTCATCAGAAAATGCAAATGCAGCTTGATTGGCTTTAAAATCTGGTTCCATTGATGACCCGTCTGCAGCCATGTGGCAAAAGTTGTATTTACCAATAAACACCCCCAAAACAAACAAACACTGCTCTGAAACTATAAATCAACAAAATAGAGCAGTGTTTGTTTTTGGGGTGTTTATTGTTAAATACAACTTTTTTATAACATAGCAAACTGTAAACATAGGAATCCAAAGTCTTTGGAGATGTCCTTGTACCTATTTGAAGTTTGATGTTTGGTAATAATGTGTTTTCAGACAGTCTCAGGCACATCTCTTCGCTTCATCATAGAGAAAATGGAACAGGGAGTGACTATGTCCATACGAGCTATAAAACATTAGAGCCATAATTCATTGGTGAATTTGAGTGATGTGAGTCCTGACAATTGATCACAGGTATATGTTATTTTACTGGACTGGAAATGTGGTTCTTCTTTTCTAATAATTATTTGAATTGTTTATACACTTGTAGTCAACATTATTGGCACCCTTGCATTTGTAATACGTTGTGCAACAATAACTTGACAAATATTTTTACATATTCCATCTGTATGTCATCATTATTTGTTAATAGTATGCTCAAAGGTATACAACAACAAAAGAGATGTTTTGTACAATGTAGACATTGTAATTGCTGAGAATAAAACAAAATATGACATGCAAGAGGATTAATGACACCCTCACTAATAATTGGCTGTATAACACTTTCTAGTGTGGTCAGCATGCAAGCATGTTTTGTAGCCATCTATAGGTTTTATACATTGTTCTGTTGAAAGTTTCTCTCCCTCTTCAACTGCAATATTTTTCCAGCTCATGAATAGAAACATGATGGCAGAAAAAGACCACATGGCCTATCTAGTCTGCCATATCAACTACAATAGTCACCTTTTCACATTTAGAGATCCTCTGTTGTCCCATGCTTTTTTTAATTCAGATACTGTCCTCGTGTCCACCACCTCCACTGGGAGACTATTTCATGCATCTACCACTCTTTCAATAAAGAAATATTTCCACATATTACTCCTGAGTCTATCCCCTTTCACCCTCATCGTATGTCCCTCATAGCAGAGCTTGCTTTCAATCAGACTCTCCTCCTGTGCATTTATACCATGGAGGTATTTAAACATCTCTATCGTATCTCCTCTATCCCGCCTTTCCTCTAAAGTATACATATTAAGATCTTTAATTCTGTCTTCATATACTTCATAATGAAGACCACTAACCACTTTAGTAGCCACCCTCTGCACTGACTCCAACCTGCTTATATCCTTTTGAAGGTGTGGTTTCCAGAATTGCACTCAATACTCCAGATGAGGTCACACCAGAGACTTATACAGAGGCATTATCACCTCCTTTTTCTGCTGGCCATTTCTCTCTGTATACACACAATCATTCTTCTGGCTTTTGCAGTCACCTTTTCTACCTGTTTAGCTACTTTATTTATTTATTTACATTCTCTTATATACCGTGCTATTCTGCATCAGTGCGGTTTATATTGAACAAACTGAAATTACATTGAACAGGACATTATAACTTGGAGATGGCTATTTTACAGGGAACATGGGCTATGGAGGGTTAAGTGGCTTGCCCAAGACCACAAGGAGCACCTGTGGGACTAGAAACCTGCATCAATACAACTTAAATCCTATCACCACCACACAAACACCAAGTAAATTACCCCAACGACACACCCATATCAAAGGGAACAAATCTCAAAAACACCCTAAAACCAAAGCAAAGAACACTATTGGATCTCAAATACAATTCACACGAACCACACACCAAGAACATCACACATGTAACATTATCCTTATTAATGCTAGGTCAATAAGGAATAAAACGCATATTATCCACAACATTCTAACTGACGAACAACCAGATATCCTATGCATAACAGAAACATGGCTCACTGACTCAGACTCTGCAACAATGAACCAAATACAGAAGCCCGGATACCAACTATACAAACTGCCCACGCATCAACAGAAGAGGAGGCGGAGTCCTTATAGCAGCCAAAACCAGCCTTCAACTCACAACCACATCTACGGTCACAAATCCAGATCTTGACCTACTTAAAGTCGAGAGCATGGCATTATCCATCTGCTTAATCTATTGACCTCCCTCACCACAGCACGAAACACTAGCCACAGCACTAGAAACCATCACATCCACACAAAGCAAAAAATTCCAGATCATCCTCGGAGATTTGAACCTAGCATCAATTCCTCCGTCCCACACGGACTCCTTCTATGAAGCCATCGACCAATTGGGTTTCCAACAAATAATAAGCAACCCCACACACGATAGAGGAAACATCCTAGATATGATTTTCATACCCAGAAATCCACAACAAAGCAATGAACCACCTATAATAAACATAACTCAAGTACCATGGTCAGACCACCACCAAATCAACTGTAAACTTAAACTACAGTGCCAACCCAAAAACTCAAAGGAGATGAGAATGACCAACCCCATTAGGAAATTCAGCAAACTCAACGAGGAACACCTCATAAGCACCATTGCATCCCACATAAACCTAGAGTCCACAGACCTAGACGAACTAACTAACAGATGGAACACACACATCCAAAATACATCTAACCCAACTCTGAAACACACATCAAACCCACATAAGATCAACTCGGAACCCTGGTACACAGGAACTCTAATAAAATCAAAAAGGGAGCTCCGTAAAATAGAGAGAAAATGGAGACAAACCAAATCCTCCGATCTCAAAACTAAATACATGGCCCATCTCGCAAAATACAAAGACGACGTGAACAATGCAAAAAAATTACATCACACCAACATCCTAAACAAGGCAATCAATCGCCCACGAGAGTTATTTGAACTAGTCAAATCACTAACCAAAACCGACCAAAATGCCAACCTCAACAAATCCATCAAGGTCCAAACACTGGCAAACCACTACGCGACCAAACTGACGGCCCCTGGTCCTCCACCCCCCCCACCAACACCGCAAATCAGAAATGAGAACAACACAACGCAAAACCAGTTATGGGAGCACTTCCACAAAATAGGAACCAAGCAAATCACAGCCATTGTCACAAGCCTGAAAAGCACCACCTCCCCACTAGATCCCTGTCCTGCATCCTGGATCAAGGCAGTGAAACAAGACATAGCACCTCACATAGCACACATAGTTAACCTATCCCTACAACAAGGAATCATGCCCTCAGAACTAAAGAAATCAGTCATTAGACCGATCCTAAAAAACACTACACTCAACGGAGAAGACCCAGCCTCCTACCGTCCCATATCAAGTATCTCATTCCTGGCAAAGATCATAGAAAAAACGGTCCTTCTACAACTCCAAGACCATCTGACTGACAGTGCTCCTCTTGATGACCAGCAATATGGCTTCAGGCAACATCATGGAGTTGAAACCCTGTTACTAGTTCTACTTAACAACCTCCTAAAGGGCCTTGAAAACAAAAAGAAAATGTACATTCTTGTATTCATTGACATCTCAGCTGCCTTTGATACAGTTAATCATGGGACCCTCATAAATAGGATAAAATCAATAGGAATAACAGGAACCCCACTAAAATGGTTCTCATCCTACATCTCAAATCGAACACAACAGGTTCAATTCAACGGAGAAAAAGCAGAATCTTTCTCACAAACACAGGGAATCCCCCAAGGCTCTGCTCTCTCAGCACTTCTGTTTAACATATATATGCAGCCACTATGCAAAATTTTCTCACGGCACGAAATTAATTACCACATCTATGCCGATGATATCATGCTATACACACAACTAGACACTAAAAACCCAGACTACAACCCACTGGAGACATGTATCGGAGAGATGCAAGACTGGTTACAACAAAGTAGTATGTCAATTAATCACAAAAAAAACCGAAGTAATGTATATCTCCAAAGAACCGAATTTTGACCCTCCCACATCAATAACACTATGTAACAACACTTACCAAACAAAAAAAGAAATAAAGTATCTAGGAGTCACATTTGACTGTGACCTAAAGATGGAAAAACACCTCCGAAAGACCAACAGAGCAGTTTTCCACAAGCTTAGAGTGCTCCAACCCATTCGGAATATTATTGATCCCCAAGACTTCAGAACAGTGGCCCAAGCACTCATCATGCCACATTTTGACTACTGCAACGCCATCCTACAAGATTTACCTAAAAAAACCCTAAACATATTACAAATGGCACAAAATGTAGCTGCCAGGGTCATAATGAAGAAAAATCTAAGTGACCACATCACACCAGTACTAATTCAATTACACTGGCTACCCATAACAGCTCGCACAAAATACAAAATACTAACAACCACCTTCAAACTCATCCACAACTTAGCACCTTCCTTCCTCAACAACCTAGTAAGATTGCAACCTCCTACCCGAAACAGAAGAACCCACAATTCCAACATCCTTCACACTCCAACAGATATAAGATCTGCCAAAGCTAACACCAGCCACAGGGCTTTCTCATATGCGGCGCCAACACTGTGGAACCAACTCCCACCAGAACTACGAGCTAGCAATGACCTTCTAGACTTCAGAAAGAAACTCAAAACGCACATTTTCCAATCACATTTCAACCTGAACTAAACCCACAGATGGAGCAGCCCCTGACCACTGTGTCCAAGAAGATTATCCTGTATATATGTATTTATGTATATATGTAAATGAACTCCCCCATAGCTAAGAAGTGTTAACTCTGTATGATGTGCTTTTCTGACAATCTGTATGTAAACAAAATTTGTACCTGCCTTGATTCGGCAGTTTCACAATAGTAATCCTACCCGCTTCTGATCGCTGGAAGGAGCGGGCTACAAATGCTTGCTAAATAAATAAATAAACCCTAGTCCTTCCGGCCCAAGGTTGCTGTCCTCTAGTGGGATTTGAACCCCCGACCTTCTGGCCTGAAGTACCTTGCCCCAACCACTAGGCCACTTCTCCACTCCACTTTAAGATCATCAGGCACAATTACGCCCAAGTCCCGCTCTTCTTTTATGGGACATTTTGGCCGCATCGCTCCTTTGGATTTTTGCAGCCGAAATGCATGACCCTGCATTTTTTAGCATTACATTTCATCTGCCAAATTCCAGATCACTTTTCAAGCTTAGCTAGATCCCTCCTTATGTTATCTATTCCTTCCAAGGTGTCTATTGCAGATTTTGGTATCATCCACAAACAAGCAAACCTTACCCGACAGCCTTTCTACAATATCACTAACAAAGATGTTAAAAAAAATTAGATCAAGGACAGATCCCTGTGGCACACCACTGACAACCTACTTCTCCTCAGAATGAGCTCCATTTACTTGTGCCCTTTGTCATCTCCCACTCAACCAATTTCTAACCCAATCAGTAACTTTAGGTTCCATCCCTAGAATGCTCATTTTGTTTCTAAGTCACCTGTACGGAACAGTGTCAAAGACTTTTCTGAAATTGAAACACACCACATCTAGGGCTCTCCCTTGGTCCAACTCCCTGGTCACCTAGTCAAAGAAATCAATCAGGATTATTTTACCAATGGCAGATGTCAGCTCTTTCTGAAGGTTTACTATTGCATTGATATCAGGTCCCATTGTTGGCCAGTTTGTCCCTTTTTCACTATTCCTTAGTACTTTAGGATGTATGTTTTGAGTCATTGTCCTGCTGGAGAATCCATGACCTTCAACCCACACCTAGCTTTTCTGACACTAGGGGGTATGTTTACTAAACCTCGTTAAATGTGAATAACGCGTGTTGTACGACGTTAACAATCGTTAGCGTGCTATAGCGCGCGCTATAGCGCATTAACGATTGTAACGAGCGCAATGCTCCGCGGCGCGGTAAAACACCTCAGAAGGTGGAGAGAGGGCGGAGAGAAGGGGTCAATGGGCGGAGAGTGGGCGGGGAGAGGCTCGCTGACAGAGCTGAAATCCAACGCGAATGAAAACCTACCGGTAAAAGCACTTTAAAGGGGAGAGAAACCATTTAAGTGTCAGCAATGTACAGCCTAGGCAGGGAAACCAAACAAAGGTGATAAGTGTGATACATGTGCACAGAACAAAAGGGCACAGGAACACTGAAAATGACCCCAACAAACTGGAAAAAAACAACAACCAAGCTGGCCAATAGTGGTAGCAATGAGAAACATCAACCCCCCACCCCCGACTAAGCTCCATAGAACAGATATAATTCGTGGAAGGGTCCATACTCCGTCCCCATACAAGGTGCATGGGCCCACAGTGGAATAGTGCTGCTCAGGGATTTCCCCACCATCGGACAGGGTTCCTATGGCATGCACATGTCCCGCAACATCAGGGTGGGCATGTCGGAATGGGCAACTGGGCAGATGCTGGAAAAGGGGATACAGAGGGCTGCAGGCGGCACATGCTGTTGGGCAGCTGGGCCACAGTGGGGACTAGGGTGATGCCTAGCTGGCCCATAGGAATGCTGAAACAGTAGAGCAGCCAGACAGCAACTGCTGAGGGCCCAACATGGGCAAGAGTGTGCTTCCCACAGTGTCACAGGGAATAGTACCCAGCAGGTACCTCCAATGGCACAGAACATTGGCAAGTGGTGCTGGGGGAAAGCGTGGACAGCTATGCAGGCACCCCTACCCCAGAACCTGCACCATAGGCAGCCGCCTACCTGCACACTGGATGGCCTGGGACTGCGCAACACCAGCTCCACCAGAAGAAGGGCATGTCAGCATGGTGGCTGAGGAATACTGGTGGTGGAGGGGGCAGTGGCAGCTGCCCACAGCAGACCGTGGCCTAGCCCTGTGTAGGTGGGTGCCATGCACTGCAGCAGACAGGCCCAGTCTGAGCAACAGTCATGGTAGCACCAGGGAATTCACCATCTCTGTGAGAACATGGTGGTGCAGTGCTCAGAACTAGTGTATTCAGAAGCAGAAGGTAACAGGTTCAAGTCCCAGCTGTGGTTTCCGCCAACCCAGTCCTCATATTTTACCCACTACTATAACATGCTAATACAGACAGAACCGTTAGTGCAGATGACGTAAACATGCCCAAAACACCCACATTTTACCCTACAGAGCACAGACACCATAAACATGCACATTACCTAGAGCAGAGCCTCCCAAATGCAGTCCTGGAGGGCCAAACACCATTCCAGTTCCATGCTGCCTCTGATGAAGATGCCTGTGCTGCATTTCTATGCGCCACCTCCATTGTATGCAGATGTATCTCATGCATATTCATGAGGGACAGCATCCGCAGGAATGGAGTTGGGAACCTCTGCCGTAAAGCAGCAGCCAACAGGGGCAGACACACCCGCACCCACAGGCCCCATTATACACAGCCTCCTGGAGAGGCAGGACTTTGGGCTCTGCGTGCATCTCGCAATACTAGCACATGCTTACCGTAGTAATGCCACCCTAAACCTGGGAATATGGTACACATCTATCAAAAGGTTGCTATGGTTACTGGCATATAGCAATTCCTAGGTTAAGTACAATTTCCTGAGTGAGCTGCATCTTAGCAACCTTTCTGATGTCTGTGGAGTGTGCTACAGGTCCTGTGTCTGACAGTGTTTACCAACCTGGGGAGTGACTCCTACAGTAGTGCGTACCATAGCCATGCCTGCACTGTGCCCAGGACTGGTGTGGTGTCCTGGGCTGCCCAACACCTCTATAGTTGCACAATGCTGGCATAGGTGTGGGGAGTGTGTGTCTGTCTATCCAGTGTGTGGTGGCTTCCAACACCCTCCACAGCCCACACTTCTAGCACTGTTCCCAGTATTGGCCTGCCAATGTGCATAATGAGGAGCAAGGTACCATGGGAATAGCCTGGATAGGGTGGCCTGGCCTTGCCGCATCTCCGCAGGGCATAGGGCAATAGCTCAGACATTGTAGTGCCCGGTACCACCTGCACGGACAGAGTGGCCACAGCATGTCCTGCTGGGAGGTCACTCTCACCCTGACTGAGCAGTGACCATGGCATGGCTAGGTTCCCCCATAGTGCTATATAACACTTTTCTCATGTGATATATATGGGTTTCCTTTTGGGGCCCAATCGCTGACTTATCTGCTTGATGTGTATGCTGACATCCCCGTTCCGGGTGCATGCATTTTCTCCAGGACCATGCACTATGGGACTAGCTGGCGGACTGTCTGCAGCTAGTGTGTGTCTTGCTGGAACACCTTGCAGGGTGCAGCGGCTGGATGCTTGCTGCTGGAAAATGTCAGATAATGGTGGGGGGCAGCTGAGCATTTCCAGGCCTACTGTCTGTCTGCTATTGTGTTATGGATGTGTGCTGCTCTGTCTGTTCCCCAGCAGGACTGCTGTTGCTGGTCCCCTCTACTGCTCCCATTGTAGGGAGGTAGACTGTGGATCTATTGGTGGGTGATCCTATTTCCCACCCTGAGCCCCAGAGGGTGGGTTGTGTGGTGGTACATAATCTGCCTACGGGTCCATACACCACCCCCCCTTCACCTACAGCAGGTAACGATGGCACCAACACAGGATATGCACTGGTCTGGGTGCAACAGTGCCCATAGGGACTAGACATGACCGGGACATACAGCAGGAAACAGCTGTATCCTAGGTGCGTCTAACAGAGCTACCTATCACACACTGATGGGGACCTGCAGCATGGCGTATTTCAGCCATGAAAGGTGCTGTGGACCTGGTGCAGGGCGCCCCACCTCAACCTCAGGGTGGGCACTGTACCCGCACAATGTGACTGTCTGTGGCAGTGCCACACACGGTCTGTTCCCCCTACAAGGCCGAGGTGCTGTGGGGGTGCATACCCGATCTTGTGCCCTTCTCTCGACTGCTGATTTGCATGTGCAGTGCATCATGGGTACGGGTGGTAACCACAGCAGAATGTGGATGTGGTGCCGTGCAGTCCTCCTGTAGCCAGCCAGTTGTTTGTTAGCAGCTCTAGCCCAATGGTTACTTCACTGCCTGTAGAGCCAGAGGACATGGGTTCAGAACTCACAGTGGGGTTCATCAATGGGGTTGTCTTAGGCATTGTCTATTTTTATTGTATATTAGTTCTGCCAGCAGGACCACCCTCAGGGTACTGTCCCCTTAGGGTGGCTCATAGGGCACCCTATAGGGCGCTTTATACGGCGCCCTATAAAGCGCCTTATAAGGTGCCTTATATGGTGTCCTATAGGGGACATTATAGGGTGCCTGGGCAGACAGCGCACTTTATAATGTGACCTATGGAGTGCCCCCTAGGGTGCCTTATGTGGCACCTTAGCTTACGCCACTGTGAGGGTGTGTTTGCTGACAGCACTATTCAGGTACAAGTAACCTCACAGCCCACTACTTAACCCTTTCCAGGCCAAGCCCAGTACTTTTGGGATCTCATCTTCTGCCTATATATTCCTATCAAATGGTATATAATACATAACCATGCCAGAGGGAACGTCACTATTGGAACATATTGGGTACGACGGGTACAATTTTCCTGACATGTGCAAACAATAACCCGGCTGCAGAATGTGGAATAAAATATTATAGTAGGCCTTCAAAGGGTTACACATAATGCCTCAGCCAGCCTTATTCATTAGGCACACTGGGGAATCAAACCCATGACCCTTGTACCATCAGTCTGTGTAGTAACCATTGTGCTACAGCTCTGTTTCTGTATTTGGGTGTCTGCGCGCTGTCTTACGCTTGCGCGCAGTAGCGCGCGCGCTGTAGCGATCGTTGCTGCGCGGCGCGCAATATTGCATGCAACTGCGCATTAGCGGTTACGATGTACCGCCCATGTCCTTTTATGGCTTTCCTTCCACTAACGCGGCTCCTAACGCGAATTGCACTAACGCAGTTTAGTAAACATACCCCTAGATAGCACAAAATACCTTGGTAGTTATCTGACTTCATGATTTCTTTAATATGTTGCAGACCTCCAGTTCCTGAGGTAGCAAAAAAGTCCAACTACATCATGGAATGGCTACCATCTTTAACTATAGGAAGGGCATTTTTTTCCTTATAAACTTAATTTCTTCTCCTGTAAATGTATTGCTGGTCTTCATTGCCAAAGAGCTCATGTTTGGTTTAATATCTCAAAAGAGCATTTTTTCCCATAAGGATTGGGTTTCTCAAAGTGGGTCTGGACAAAGATCAGGTGTGTCTTTTTATGTCTGTCTTTGAGCAGTGGGGTCCTCCTTGGCCTACCCCCATAAAGTATGTAGCATGTGGCATGTGGTACAAGTTGAAACCACGACTCCCAATTGATCCAGGTCAACCTTGAGCTGTTTGAATGTTGTATGTGACATTTTTCCCACATTGCATACCAACCTCAAAGACTTCATGGATTAATTTTCCTCTTCCCCTCCCCCTCCTCCCCCTCCCCCCCCCCAAGAACATAAGAAATATCCTGTTAGGTTATTGACAGTTCCACAAGCAGAAAACGTCTTAATAACATTTCAAACTGTGGACACAGGAATCCCAAGGTCTTTGAGATGGCCTTTTACCCCTTTAAAGTTTCATGTTTGCTGATAACAGCTTTTGTGATGGTGTCAGGCATCTCTCTTGCCTTCACAATTGGGAAAATGGAACTGGAAGTGAATGTGGCCATTTTAAGCATGACAGCCATCATTCATTAGTTGACTCAAGTCATGTGAGAACAAACAATTGATCACAGTTTCCGAATTCCACTTTGAAACATGTGGCCAAATGGTATGCTACCTGCTCAACTGGTTTTGTGGTTTACTTGTTATTGTGTCCATGTTTATTGATTTATATAGGATGCACCATACGCCCAGTCCGTGTGCATTTGCGGGAACATGCATCCCGTTTGCGAAATCGGAATGTTAATGCTCCCACAATCCAGCACTGTTTGGACCATCGTCATTCTTTCAGTAAAGGGGACTGTTGTAGTTGTTATGGAAGGACAGACTACATAGGCCATGTGGTCTTTTTCTGTCGTCATATTTCTATGTTTCTATGATTTGAAATGGAAAGTGCTTGACTTTGTTCCATTAAATCCTTGAGGTGAAAATCGGGAACAAAAACTTCATTTTTTGAGCAGTTTTGGATTTTTAAATTGTCATCTGTTTCCCCTGGAGGTTTGAATCAAGAACTAGTTTGGACGAGACTTTTATGACATGGTGCTGGCTGATTGGTTCATTCTGGTCCCCCCCCCCCCCTTTTATTGGTCTCATTAGTCATGTGGTTTAAATATCAGCTGAGTTCTACATGGCGTCCAAAAGGTTTTGTTGCCATTCTTTGGACATCATTGCAGTCTCTGGAGCATGGAAACAGGGTGTTCATTGTTTTTGCACCCTAAACACAGTGCTGTGTCCACTGTTGATGCCGCATTCCTCTGTAACAGAATGTAGTTTGTGGAGATCATCTCTTCAGATAAGTGCACAAATGTTTTTGTGCTGTTGAATTTGTAATTTTGGTGAAATACTGCAAATGTTTTTGTGCTGTTGAATTTGTAATTTTGGTGAAATACTGCTGTTCACAGAGTGATTTCTTTAGACAAGACTATACAAATGGTTCTCATATAAATTCTAGGTTAATTTTGTGTGAGGTGCATTGTTGTGTGCTTTTTTCATATAATTTTAACAAGGGTTCACATATTAGAAAACCTTTCACTGAGTAAAATGGAAGAGTGGTCACGAGAGGGATTTTTCCTCAAGACAAACCTTCCAACGTGTAAATAGATTATTACTTTTCCTTTACAGTGCTCAGCCATTTCTGCTCTATTTTGTTGATTTATAATTTCAGAGCAGTGTTTGTTTATTTTTGGAATAATCATGTCCTGGCAATGTCCCAGTTTTTATACTATTTCCTACTATTTCCATTTTTAATTGGTCTTATTTTATTTGATTCTTTTATGTGTCAAATATGTGTGCATTTATAGGGGTATATTTACTAAAGAGCAGTAACGTCACAGCGGCGATGTTATCGTGCAATAAGCGGTGTTAAGGCACACAGAGGGTGGAGTAAATCGTTCCAGAGGGTGGAGAGAAGGGGTCAATGGACGGAGAATGGGTGGGGAGAGGCTCCAGGCACACTAACGCTGTGAAATCAGGGTCTGAAAATTAACGCCAGTGAAAACCTCGTGTTAGAAGCACATTTGCAAGAGAGAGAAACTATTTCAGTCAGTAATGTACAGCAAAGGCAGGGAGACCAAGAAAAGTGATAGTAGTGATACATGTGCAGCAACAGCATAGTGCCCAAGTACGAAAGGGCACTACGGTGAGGCTGCAAATGGGGTACAGGGGGCTGCAGATGGGACATGCAGTGGGGCAGTGGGGCAGATGCCTAGGTGACATATAGAAATGTAGAAACGGAAAACTAGCAAGACAGCAACTGACCAAGGGCAAACATTTCCACGAGTGTGTGTCCCAGGGGACAGTACCCAGAAAGTACCCCAAAGGGCACATAACATTGGCAGGTGGTGCCGGGGGGAAGCATGGATGTCTATGCAGGCCCCCTACCCCATATCACACTCCATAGGCAGCCACCTACCGGCATACTGGATGGCCTGGGACTGCGCACCACCAGTACCACCGGCACAAGACCATGTCAGCATGGTGGCGGAGGGGTGCTGGTGATGGAGGGGGCAGTGGCATCTGCCCACAGCAGACCAAAGCCAAACCCTGTTTAGGTGGGTGCCGTGCATTGCAACAGACAAGGTCTGTCTGACGAACAGTCATGGTATCCCCAGGGAATGATCTGCCTCTGTGACAACAGTTTGGTGCAGTACACACACCAGTATATTCAGGGGCAGAAGGTGACAGGTTCACTGACATACCTGCTTGGTGTGTGTGCTCACATCCCAGTTTTGGGTGCACACAGTTCCTCCAGGAACATGTACCATGTACTAGCTAGAAGACTGTCTGCAGTTAGCATGTGTATGGCTGGAACACCTTGCAGGGTGCAGTGGGTGGAGACTTGACTGTGCCCTCTGCTGGTGAATGTCAGATGGTGGTGGGGGGCAGCTGAGCTTTTCCAGGCCTACTGCCGGTTTGCCAGTGCCCTATGTAATGCATACAGACCTGCACTGACTGCCCTGTAGTGGGCTCCCCAGCAGGCCTGGGGTTGATAGTCCTCTCTACTGCCACCATTGCAGAGATGTAGAATGTGGATCTGTTGGTAGGAGTTCCTCTCCCCCACCCTGACCCACAGAGGGTGGTACTACATAATCCTGTTTTGGATCCCAACACCACCCTTCTCTTATAACATGTGACTATGGCAACCACACAGGATATGCACTATTCTGGGTGCATCACAGTCCATAAGGACTATATACAACTAGCAAATACAGATAGACACAGGTGTATCCTAGGTGTGTCTGCAAAAATTTCCTACCACAAACTGGTACTGATGGGGACCTGCAGCACAGCCTATCTCAGTCAAGCCAGGTGCTGCGGACCTGGTGCTGGGTGCCCCACCTCACCCTCAGGGTGAGCACAGGACCCACACAATGTCACGGTCTGTAGATACTCTGTGTCAGTAACACACACTGTCAGCTCCCCCTACCAGGCTGGGTGCTATAGAGGTGCATACCCCATCTTGTGATCAGATGTAGGCTGCTGATCTGCATGTGCAGTGCATCATGGGTATGGGTGGGTTTACCTTATCCTAGTAACCACAGCAGACAGTTTGTGTGGTGACCTGCAGTCTTTCTGTAGCCAGTCAGTAGTCTGCTAGCTGCTATAGAGATGTAGCCCACTGGTTACTTCAATGACTGTGACAACAGAGGTCATGGGTTTGATCCCACAGTGGCCTTATTTAATAAGGCTGTCTGAGGCTTTTCCTTTTAATTTAATCAGTGCTGCCAGCAGAAACACCTTCACAGTGCCGTAGCCTAAGGTGCCTCATAAGGCACCCTATAAAGTGCTCTATAGGGCACATTATAAGGTGCCTTGGCAGACAGGGCACTTTATAATGTGCCCTATGGAGTGCCTTATAGGGCGCCTTATGTGGCACCTTAGGTTACAGCACTGTGAGGGTGTTTTTGCTTGCAGCACTGATTTAAATTAAAAGGGAATGCCTTTGACAGCCTTCTTACATGACACCACTGTGGGATCAAACCCATGACTTCAGCCTCCACAGTAATTGCAGTAACCAGTGGGCTACATCTTTATAGCTTCTATCACTGCGCTGCCATGAACTTAGGGTTAACGTGCATTAATGTGCCACGGCGCCCACTATCACACGATACCGATTCCTTGCAACCTTCCCTCCAGACCGCCCACTACCTTATATGGCATTCTTCACATTAATGTTGCAACTAGCGCCGGTAACATTAAGACGGTTTAGTAAACATACCCCATATTCTAAAGCCATTTTACTGGCCACTTTTTTTTTTCAGGAGATATTGGACATTAAAGGGTAGAACTGCAAATGTGCCAATACTGATGACTACAGCTGTACTCTGTATTTTGTTTGGTTATTTCAAATATATAAATGTCAAGAACAGGTTGTTGGTGATTCTTTGTACTGAATTAACAGAGCCTTTTTGAATGGCTTTCAGAGCAATTTTCCCTTCATCAGAGCACTGCAGAATGAACTAGGGATAATATTAGAGTGTGCCAGCAGATTATCGGTGCCGTTTGTTTTCAGTGCTTGGAATAGTTGTAAAGTAAAATAACATAACTGGTGGGGACAGACCTAGAAAGGGTGTGTTCAGAGAGGGCTGTGAAGGTTAAGAAAGAAAGAGGAGAATTTACAGCAATAGGAAGCCTGGTAATCACTGAGGAAATCAATGTCTCCAAGTCCATTTGTGTTCATTTCAGACTTTGATCACTTTTATTTCAAATGTCTCATGTCTAGACTAGATTGCTCGTAAAACAGATGTCATTTCTATCTTCCTTAATTCCTTGATAATTTCCCAACCATATATTGTGATACTGATGAATTAGAAAAGTAAACAGATTGTGATTTTCTTTTGTCTTATCAAATCAACAATGCTTCTTTCACTCTTTGCACCAGACATTGTCTTCTTGTGGAGTGACATTTGTATCATTAATATTGTAATAATAGGATAGTGTATTTACCATAGAAAATGTGCCAGTCATTTGCATTTTCTTCCTAGCAATGCTTTGGTTTATAGGATAATTCAAGTTGAAAAGACTTGCTAAAGATTGTGCCTGATTTTCAAAGGCATTTACACGTGTACTGCCCTAGTTACCCGTGTAAATGCGTTATTTGGGATTTTCCAAAGGCACCTACATGGGTAGTGCCTTTGGAAAATCCTGGATAAGGCCCTAATGCACCCAGATGCTATGTGGTTAACATCGGGGCGTGTTGGGGGGCATTCCAGGGCAGAGCGAAGGCAGAGGAAAGGGCTAAGCAGGTAGCACTGATTTTCGATGCTACCCGCTTAGCCATCTGCGCCTTAAAGGTAAGCACATCAAAAATCGGTGCTAGCCGGCTAGCTCCTGTGGCTTCTGGGTTGTGTGGGGAGAACTGAATTTTCATTGCTGGGGCCGCATATGACCCTGGCATTGAAAATCTGGGTTAGACAGACAGTGGACGGCTAAGCACCGACGAGGCACATAGCACCACCCAAATGAAAATCGGGTCCATCATCTTTAGTTAGATAGAGCACAGTTTGAGCCTCCCCATGGTGCTTACAGGAGCTATTTTTGAAATTTTTTTTGTTGGAGATTAGTGCTGTGGGGAATCTTTGTAGATACAAAGTGCATGGGTAAAGTGATATAAAACAGACATGCAAATTTCAAAATGAAATCCCCACATTTAAGGTTTTTTTTACTGACAATGCGTGTTCTGGTGTTACTGAATGCAAATTAGGACCCACATTGTCAGCCAGCACAGAGCTATGGCAGCATGGGGTGAAACCCATGCTGTGTATCCCATGTTAGGGTCGTGAGTGGGTAAGGTAGCGGCAGAGTGAGCGTGGGGTGCACCATGTGGTTAGCGCTGGGTTCACACCGTGCACTAACTGCATTAGAGTAGAATCATCTAACGCCACACCCACGACAATTATTGCAGTGGTGTTGCACCTAATTACGCCATAGTTTCAGTGCTTTGGGCGTTTAGATGCAACACCCTAGTGGCCATTAGTAAAAGGGCCTCTTAGTTTTTCCTGCCTGCCCTAACCCTTGGCACCTAAATTAATGATCCTAAAAGGTAAGCAACTCTGGGGAAGTTAGGGTAGGGCAAAATATTATGCACCTAGCACTGATTTTCAGTACTAGGCACCAACTTAGGTTTCTAAAGCCCGTATTTTAGAAGCAGCTAGATGTGTAAATAGCATGGAGGGGAATTTTAGAAAGGATGTCCAAGTGCAATCTGGTAAGTCTAAGTGAGAATGTCTGAAAAAATAAGCAGGCAGGTTCAGGTGCAGACAGGATTTCACGAATGTGGACATGCCCGATATGGACGTCTGCAGGGGCATCTACATAGACATCCTCAGAATAGTATTTCAGAACCTGGACATCTAGGAATAGCTTAATGGTTAGAGTAGTAGGCTAGGAACAGGGAAGCCAGGGTTCAAAGCTCTGGGTAGATGTGGTTCAGTGAATAAGAATAACTGTATTATCATCAGCATAGATGCAGAATTTTGTGACCATCAAATGAAGGAACTCAACTAGGGGCTTGAGGTAGATATTAAATTAAATAGGTGACAGTATGGCTTCCTGTGGCACCCTGTAGTTCACTGCTTAAGGTGATGATGTGGAGTTGCTGAACAAAATTGATTGCTGTCTGTCTGCCACTAATACCTGTTCCCATTAGCCATGCAAACATGATATTGTGGTCCACAGTGTCACACTGTTAAAAAATTCAGCAGCACTAATATTGAGGCAGAGCCCCTATCCTGGTTTCTATGGAGATTATCAAGCAGGTTTACAAGAAGTGTCTCTGTTCCATAGCCAAGTCTGAAGCAAGTTTGGAACAGATCTAACCAATTTATTTTTTTAGCCAGTTGCTGAGTTGAATGCTGATTGTCTGTTCTATAGGTTTTCAGAAAAAAAGGATATCTGAGTCCGGCTGGTAGTTTTCTATATTGTCCTCATTACGAGTTTTTTTTTTTAATCAATAGGAGCATGCTACAGCCATTTTTAGTGATGTTGGTAGTTGCCCTTGTGCAAAAAGGGAGTTGACAATTTTAATGGCCCCTTCAATGAGGTATGTTCTTGCCAGCAGTATTAATTTGCTGAGCAAGAGTCAAGGAGTCAAGATAAAGCCTCCACAGTTAGCTGGTTGAATGAGTCCCAGATGGGTTTGTGTAGGAGGGACAAGGAGGATTCATCCTTGTTAGCTTGTGGGAGGTTCAATAGAGCTGCTTGTAGGTCCCGATGGAGAGCAAGTAGTAAAGTCATTGTTGGTCAGTTGTGATTGGGAAGGGTGGTTCTCTTGGGGAGGCTGCTGTAGACCATTTACTATTTTGAATAGCTGCTTGGTTGACTATGTAGCTTGTTCAATACATAAGAGAAGTATTGCTTTTTGGCTCCTGTTAGGGCTTAGCAGTAGATAACATGTGCTTCCTACAGTTGAGCCTGCCTTCATCTACTGTGAGATTTACAGTGGTGTGCAAAAGTCTAGAATCACTTGTAAATTTGACATTTTCAACTTCGTGACCTTATATCTTAATTTCTTTTTCATTCCAGTTGCTTTTTCTGTGTATCTCATGATAAGTGATAGATTTGGCTGTTAGGGCCAACTTTTAGTATTGGTTAGGCCCTTATTTTCTGAGTTTGTTCTCCATAGTTGTCCTGTTGATAGATTTTCTGTGAAAATCGCATAATGTACATCGTTGGCCAATGATATATTATTGTAAGTATGCTTTAAAATATTATGGACACATGCCAGGTTTTCTTCAAATTAATGTATGTGGCCTTGAAAAAGGCCATTTTTATGTGTCAGTGATAGGAACTTGTTCTTTTAAGGGGAAGATACCTGTTGCATGTACATTTGAATGCTTAATGAAGACAAAGGTAAGAAGATATTTTTACTTTGTTGAATGAAGAAGCTGTGTTTTCTTTATCCGTTATATTGATAAGCAGCTGCATATTATTAATGACTGTGAAGCTCATCCAGCCTAAGTTGTAAATAACCTTAAGCGAATGAATGGAGAAGTATCCTGTTACAGTCTATTGATGGCTGAGCCGACGGGCCCCGGTCCCGCGGCTGGCCGGGTAACCGGGTTCCCGGGGCCCGACCACATGGCAGCCCTCTTCGCGGCGGTGGGCCGGGGGGGGGGGTGGGGGGGGGGCACGGGCAGGCTTGCGTGCCTGCGGGCCCCTCACGTCCTCCCCGTGGCGTCTGCGGATTGGCCGCATGGGCGGTTGTGGGGGCGTGGCCTGTACGAGCAAGGAGGGATCGCCGGCTGGCGATCTCCCTCTTCCTCCTTGCTCGTGCCGGCGAGAAGGTTGGCGCTGCGGGGGAGAGCTGGTGAGTTGGGGCCTTGGCTTCGGGCCTTGTTTTCTGGGGCGGGTTTTTGGGCCTCCCCTCTGCCCCCGGGTGCTGGTCTTGGCCGGGGTGGCCGGCGTTGATCGCGGCCGTTTTCGATTTTTCGCGGCGCACCTTGCGAGTGCCTGCCGCTTGGCACGTGGGTAGGGGAGAGGAGGGGGGGGCTTCCCGGTCTTCCTTGGCGGCCGGTTCTTTTAGCGGGGTGCTGGGTCCCCTCTTGCTGGGTCACCTTTTGTCCCTGCCACTTCCGGGGGGGCCCGTTTGCTGCTTCAAAAAAAAAAAAAATAATACAAATATAAAAAAAAAAAAAAACCAGACAGAGACCACACACCTCCAGGCTGCTGCGGCTGCAGCAGTTAGAGGGTCCTGAGCTGCACGTGCCCTTTGGGGGTGGGCTTCTGTTGCCTGGGGTACCCCTTGCTCATGGCCCGAAGGGTCCCATTGCGGGGGGCGGCCAAGGGGTCACGGGGGGCGGCCCAGGGGGCGCGTGGCACTACTAGGGGGCGCGGTGTGGCACGGCCCATGGGCCGTGGTCGGGCCCCGCGTTCTACGACCTCGACGGCCCAGGTCCTCTCGAGGGTCCGGCAGGGGCGAGGGCGCAGCCGGGTGGGCGGGGCTCGGGGCCGTGGCGGAGCAGGCAAGTGTCCTGCGCCCGTCATCGGGGTCGAGTGTGCCTCCCCGGTCGAGTTGGTCCCTCCTGGGGGGGCGGCCCGTGGGGTTTCCTCGCCGGCTGTGCTAGCAGAGCCCGAAGGTACGGATAGTCCGGGTGCTGGCGGGCCTGGGTCATCGGGGGCCCTGATTCCCAACCGGTCCTGGGAGGTGGGCGCGGGCTACCCTCCGCTCGCCTCCTCTCCCTCTGGGGAGGGGGGTCCTACCCCCAATCCCTCGGTTCCCCTTCCACCGCACGGCTTCTTCGCCCCTGCGGCCACCTGGGCTTATGGTGCGGTTCCGTGGGGGGGTGTAGGGCCGTGGGGTGGGGGTTGGGGGGGGGGCTGGTTTGGTGAGGGGCGTGGTGCGGCTGCGGGAGCGGCGGCCTGGGAGGCTGGTGGGTTGGGGCCTTCGGCTCGTGCGTGGGGGGCCGGCTCGCCGGTGGCTCCCGGTACCCCTGGGGTCTCTGCTGCTTGTTTTTCTCCCTTTCCTCCGCAGGTCCCGACGACTTCGACACCGACCATCTCCATGGCTTCTGAGGACAGGCAGGCCGGTGTGGGTCCTGCGGTCTCCACGGCAGAGCTTGGTCCTCCGGTGCCCGGTGGGTCCTCCGGGGGTACTCTCGCTGCCTCTTCTGGGACGCCTGGTGAGTATATTGGAGGGGCCGAGGTGGGGGGAGGGGACTCCGCGTCGGGCTCCGCTGGGGTGGGCAAAGCCAAGGGGAAGCGCAAGCGGGTGCGCCGCTGCCGGCGAGCGTCCTCTTCCTCTTCCTCCTCGTCGACCTCTTCGGCTTCTTCGCGCGGCTCAGTTCCGGGGGCGGCGGATGGTGGGGCGTCAGGTGGCGCCCCCGTTATACGTTGTTCCGAATTGTGGGAGTCCGTACCGCGGAAGTTGCGCCGGCGGATTAAGCGCCGTAAATATATTGACATCTTCCGTTTGCTCGATGGTCGGAAGCGCTCCGGGGAGAGCCGGCGGAAGCGCAAGGAAGACGAAAAAGCGGGCAGGGTGCGTAAGGTTTCTCGCAACACCCTCAACTGGACCCGCGCTTTCCTGCGTTTGGCGAGTGTGTGGGGGCACTACTTCCCGGAGCAGTACGGGGCTTTGCTGGCCCATGCTGACAATATATTGGCGGCGTCCCAGGCCCATGAGGGGTGGGCCTGGTTGAATTATGACGAGGAGTTTCGTGATCAAATGGAAGAGAACTGTCAGTTGCAGTGGGGAACGAAGGATATCAATCTGTGGCTGACTCAGATGTCTGTAAGGGGTCGGGTTGGGGGTCTGGCCCGACGGTCGTCAAGGCTGGGCCATCCCCGTTGGGGGCTGGTGGGCGCTCCTTTCGTGTCCCCGCCCCCGTTTTGCCGCAGCAGAAGGGGGGCGCCATCGGGGGGGACGTTTGCTGGCGCTTCAACAAGGCGTCCTGCCCCTTTCCCGACTGCAAGTTCAAACACGCTTGCTCCTTGTGTGGGGGTGCGCACCCGGCTGCTAAGTGCACCCGCAAGGGTCCCGCGGGGGCCCCTGCGGGGGGTAAGTGAGGCTGCGGCGGTCTCGGCCCGGACCCCAGTACGGGTCGAGGCTATGCGTCCGTGGCTCCTTTTATACGGGCGATCCCGTCGGGGCAGGGCGGCCGGTTTGCTTCTTGGGGGGTTTTTCCCCGGGGTTTCCGCATCCCCGTTCTGGGGGCGGCCGGGGTCGGTGGAGCCCGCTATGGCTCCTGCGTTCGGCAGCACCGGGAGATTGTGCGGCAAAAAGCTCTCGGAAGAGTGTGCGCTTGGCCGTATCGCGGGTCCGTTCCTGGAACCCCCCTTTTTCTCCGTTCACGGTCTCGCCGTTGGGGGTGGTTCCCAAAAAGGAGCCGGGCAAGTTTCGATTGATACACAATCTTTCTTGCCCGCCGGGCACTTCGGTAAATGACCTTATTCCCCGCGAGCTCTGCACCGTGCGCTACTCCTCTTTCGATGCTGCCGTCGCCCTGGTACGGCAGTGTGGGCACGGTGCCCTCCTGGCCAAGGTGGACATTGAATCGGCTTTCCGTTTGTTGCCGGTGCATCACTCGGCCTTCCCTTTGCTCGGGTTTTGCTTCGAGGCACGGTACTACTTCGACATGTGCATGCCCATGGGCTGTGCTATTTCTTGTGCGTACTTCGAGGCTTTCAGTACCTTCTTGCATTGGGTGGTTGAACGGCAGTCGGGAGCCTCGAGTATTGTCCACTACCTCGATGATTTTCTTTTTGTCGGGCCTGAGCGGACCCCCACCTGTTCCGCCCTCTTGAGCACCTTTCAACGTGTAGCTGCCGCCTTTGGCGTCCCCATCGCTGGGGATAAAACGGTCGGCCCGGGCACTTGCCTCACCTTCCTTGGCATTGAGATTGACACGGCTGCCATGGTAGTTCGTTTGCCACCGCCGAAGGTTCGGCGCCTTCGGGAGTTGGTGGCTGCCGTCGGCTCTGCCGCGAAGGCCTCCCTTCGCGTCCTGCAGTCGCTGGTTGGTCATCTCAACTTCGCTTGCTGAGTCCTTCCCATGGGGCGCCCCTTCACGAGGCGTTTATCCTTGGCTATGGCCGGTCTGCGGCTGCCTCACCATCGGATCCGAGTCTCCGCGGGGATGCGGGAGGATCTGCGGGTGTGGGACACTTTTTCTGGCTGGCTTTGACGGGTGCTCCGTCCTTCAGTTGCCGGAGCTCTCCAATCTTGACCTGCAGTTGTTCACTGACGCGGCGGGCGGTTCTGGTTTTGGGGCCTTTTGTCATGGTTCCTGGTGTGTGCTGAGCCTTGGCCCGCGGCTTGGGTGAGCTCCGGGTTGGTCCGGAATATTGCTTTCCTGGAGCTCTTCCCCATCGTCGTGGCCCTCTGGGTATGGCCGGACCGTTTGCGGGATCGACGGGTGGTCTTCTGGTGTGATAATGCTGCGGTCGTCGAGGTCATTAATCGACATGCTCCTCGGTGCCCCAGGGTGGCGTCTTTGATGAGGGTCTTTGTGCTAGCCTGCTTGCGCCTCAATGTCACCGCCCGGGCCCGGCATGTGCCGGGCTCTCAGAATGCCATTGCTGACGCTTTATCCCGTTTTCAGTGGGTGCAGTTTCGGCGGTTGGCTCCAGGGGCGGACGAGTGGCCCTCTCGGGTTCCGGAGCATCTCTGGACGATTGGGACCCTGACCTAATGGCTCTGCTTGCGGCGTCGGTGGCGCGCAGTACCTGGGTGTCTTATCGCCGGGGCTACTCTCAGGTGAGTGATTTTCTGGGAACGCACGGCTGGTCTGGGGGGGCGGTTTCGGATGGTCTCGTTGGCCATTTCGTGTTATGGGCGAGAAAGGAGGGGTGGGCTCGGTCGGCGGTCACAGGTGCGTTGGCGGGTTTTTCTTTCTTTTGCAAGGCTGCGGGGTGGGGGAACCCCCGGGTTTCCTTTTTAGTCGGGCGGCTCCTTGCCGGTTGGGCCCGTGGGACGCCACAGTCGCGGGATTGGCGGTTGCCGGTCTCTGAGGAGCTTTTGGTGTGGATATGTTCGCTGTTGCCGCGGGTGGCGTCCTCGAGCTTCGAAGCAGTGTTGTTTCAGGCGCTGTTTACGACGGCCTTTTTCGGCGCCTTTCGGGTGTCCGAGCTGGTTCCTAGGTCGGCGAGGCGGGGGGCTTTTGGGGGGCTTGACGCGGGGCACGTCCGGGTCGATCCAGCGCGTGTCCGGATCTTCCTTTCGCGGTCCAAGACGGATCAGTCCGGACTAGGGGGTTGGGTCCTCCTATGTGCCATTTCCCCCCTCTTGTCTTGTCCCGTTCGGGCTTTGCGCGCATACGTGAGCCAGCGTCCGGAGGCTGGTGGCCAGTTCTTCGTCCATGCGGATGGCCGTCCGGTGACCCAGTTCCAGTTCACGGCTGTGTTACGCCTTGTTCTGCGTACTTTGGGTTACCCCGAGCGTAGTTATGCTTCGCACTCGTTTCCGGATAGGAGCGGCTACTAGTGCGGCGGCTGCAGGTTTGGACTCATGGGTGATTCAGCGCATCGGCCGATGGCGTTCGGGGGCCTACGCGGGGTACGTTCGCCCATCTGCCCCTAACTGAGCGCCCTCGTGCCGATGCCCTTGGTCGGTGGCGCGTTTGAGTCGTGCTGTGGGACGTAAGGGGGGGGGGTGGGGGCGGTACTAACCTTTTGTCTTCCTTTTCCAGAGTGGCGGGCTGGTGGTAGTCCGCTCTTTTCTGCTTTCAGATGGTGTGTCGGTGGGTGAATGGTGGATCATCGGGCACTCCTTTGTTTACTGGGCTGAGCGTCGAGCGGCGGTTCGGCCGTTGGGTACCCACCTTGGCCTCGCCGCGCATGGAGTGCATCTGTCCTGGCTGGGTCGCCGTGGCATGCATGCATTGGGGACAGCTCCTGGACTGCGTTCGCATGGAGATGAGTCGGCGGCGGCGGCCGGTCGGGCTGCTGCTCCACCTTGGGGGCAATGACGTCGCCTGTTGGCCCTGCTGGCACCTCGTCATGACGGTTCAGAGTGACATTGCCCAGTTGCGTGTGGTCCTCCCCGGAGTGGCCATCATCTGGTCGGACATTATACCCCGCCCGGCCTGCCGGACCCAGCGGCGCTGGTCGAGGGGTCTGTGCAAAATCAATCGTCAGATTGGGCGCTGGGTAGAGCTGACGGGTGGGTTCCAGGTTCGTCACCCTTGGGCGGACCTCGCTTGTGCGGGCCTGTACCGTCTTGATGGGGTCCACCTTTCCCCGGTGGGGCAGGATTTACTTCTGAACGACTGGCAGGAGGCCTTGGAGTATTGGTGCTGGTCGCAGCTTTCGGTGGGGGGGGCGGCGCTAGGATAGCGAGCTACCTAGCGCCGGTGGCGGGGTGGCGAGCTGGTGCTCGTCGACCCGGTGGCTCATTTCAGCTTTATGCCGCTTCCCAGGTGAGCGGCTCGGCTCTTCAGGTTGGGGGGAGACGTCCCGGCTGGGGTCTCAACCCGGATATAGGCAACCCCTTCAGCCAGCCTTTGCTAATACGGCGAGGCGGGCGCCAAGGGGTTGCGGGGGTGGGGTGGGTTGGATGGTGCCCCCGCTTTGCTAATATGGCTGGTGGGGGGGACACCATCCGGAGGACGGGTGGGGGGGGTGTGAGGTATTCTGTATTGTTCTGATTATTGTGGGCCCATGTTGGGCCGGTGTTTTACCGTTAATTAATAATAATAAAAGCTGCGACCAAGCATAGTTTGCACCAATACCTGAAGTCTGTGTGCTCTGTCGGGGGTGGTGTGGTTCTGCGGGTGGAGGGGGGGGGGGCTGTGGCCCGGGTCGGGCATCCGGATACCTCGGTTAATGGACTTTGTTTGCGTTTGGGGAATAAATTTTGTCATTTGCCTTTACTTTCGGTTTCATGACTACACTTCATCTTAGAAGGCCAAAACTACAACTCCCAACATGCTTCACTGGAGAAAAATAGTTTATTCAACCTTTTATAAGAGAAGTTAATGGCAACCCTACCCCTCTAAGTCTTAGGCAGAGGGCTGGGGCGTGACACACCTAAGATTGTCTCTCATTCATACCTCTCTTGTTAATGGGTTACAGACACTCGTATTCCAAGATAGTCACCCATCCAAGTACTAGCCAGGCCCAATAGATGTGGTTTAATGGAACAGAGCTGACATGGACATAGCAAAGGCAACCTTTGCCTCACCAATCTGTTCCATTTTTTGAAGGTATGAATAAACAAAAAGGTGATCTGGTGAACATAGTGTACTGTATCTAGATCTTCATAAAGCCTTTGACAAGGCCCCTCATTAGATAGAGACTCTTGAGGAAATTAAAAAATCAGGATAAGAGGTGTTGACCCATAGTGGATTGGAAATGGGTTCAAGGATAGAAAACAGAGAAAGGAGTGGAGAAAGGTAAATAGTGGAGTACCCTAGGTATCTGTGCTAGGCCCACTACTTTTTACAATGGGTCTGATTTTGATTTAGGCAGGCTATGCGCTGTGTCAATGCATAGCCTTCCCACTAATCCCCTCAACCAGAATTTTCACTTCTGTGACGACGGAAGTGAAAATCTGGGTTATGCTGGATGTGCCGGCAGCGCCATGCTAAGTGGGTAGCAGTGGTTTTCGATGCTACCCACTTAGCCCTTGCGCCTTAAAGATAGGTGAAGAAAAACCTTGCCTAAGGTGCAGAGGGCTAAGCAGGTAGCATTGAAAATCACTGCTACCCACTTAACCTTTTCCTCCGCCCCCGCTCCACCCTGGAATGCCCCCAACATGCATATGGACACGTTAGGGACTTATCCAGGATATAGGTGCCTTTTGAAAATCCTGGATAAGGCAACTTGAGCAGTTATCCGTGTAAATGCCTTCGGAAATTCCGCCCCATATTTGTAAAGAATCTCGAAATGGGAGCAAGGAATGAGATGATCAAATTTGCATACAACACAAAATTATTCAAATTACTGCGACACTTTGAGTATAAATTTAGGCATTCAGTCCTAGCAAATTTTCAAACAGGTCAATTAAGGAGCAAAAATACTTTGGATATTGCTCCCTTCAAGTGTTCGTTTAAACTTTCTGCACAGTACTCTAGTGTTTGGTTGTTGTTTTTTTTAATATAAGCAAATATCACTTATTCTTTTCCTAATAGGTTTTCTTGTGGTAAACACCAATAGGAAGTCTTCTGATGGAAACCTTGTTGTCCAGCAGTTCACCATAAGATGCAGAGGTGACATACCTACTACACTATCTCAAAGTATTCAAGAAAATAAACCTTTCTAGCTCCCGGGGTTATTTCCCTTCTCTATTGTCATGAAACTGAAGTCTAATAAATAAACATTAATTTCAAGGGTTTCCTAACTAGAACCATCTCAGCTAGCCCCATTACAACTCAGACATACACTTTTTTATTTTTAATAATCACACCAGCCCTTGGTATGTGCCTGGCGTAATTGATTCTGGCCTACCTCAGATTTAACCAGTATTTCATCACAGAGCTGAAGTTTCTCACTCACACTACCTCACAATCATACACTTGCTTTCAACACTCACAGTAAGTCCTCTACTCTGCTGACCTTTTTAAGGGGCCCTTTTGCTAAAGGTTAATGTGCATTAAGTGCCATTGTACCCATTGAAATAAAAGGGCTGGAGGCATCTAATGCACATTAACTTTATTAGTGCACAATAAAACCTTTAGTAATAGGGCCCCTTATTCTCACCAGCAACCTTTAGTTGGTTTTCTGTTTGTTTACTAGCATCATCAATTATACAAATTTTTTAAACTCCAGTTTCATTCAGCATCTCACCATTGGCTGCCAAAGGATCCATCCATTTTTTTAAATGTGTAAATGTTTCTGTCTTCTTAATACATTTGAAACTTACTAGTGTCAGAGATCATTGTTTTCATAAATAACTCTAATAAGGGTTTGCCATTTAAACCCTGGAGCCAAATCTTTCTTCACACACAAATAAATTGTACTTTTTTTATAAATCATTCACTTACTGATCTGCACTGAGAGCGTTTAAATCTCACGGCAGCCCTCACTATTTGCTGTTCCTGTCAAACTCACACTCTTATCAGCGTTTCCCCCAGTTTTCAAAGTAAAATATGTATACACATAGGAGCATGTTTACTAAAACGTGGTCAGGCTGGGAAACCAGCATGGAGGCCCTTGCCAACCTCAGAAGGCATCTGTACTTGACCTCTGCAGTTAGTATATTGCAAATGCATGGCACTGTGGAAACCCAGAATGGACATGTACCTAACACCACCCACTGATGCAGTGTTACGTGCCCTGCGCTAGTGGCAACAATCACAATTAGCATGCACTATCACACCTGTGCTGTCATGCATCAGCACTGCCCACATTCTGCCCTACCCACCCATTCATGCGCTAATCTCTTAGTCCTGAGCGCGACTTAATTTTTTCTTTAATGGAACTTTTTTCCTCAAACCTTTCTCCCCTCATGAGCAACCTATCACACTCCCAGCACATGCTGGTTCCAGCTCAAACCCCAGCAAAAACATGTCATTCTCCCAGTGAAAGCCGGTCACAGAGTGCTGGTAGACTCACATACTTCGTATATTGTTTTTAACATTATTTTTCAAATGCAAGGATAACATCCAGAGCTATACAATATTCCACACTATAAATACATAACCACTGAACAACATATAGGGGTATGTTTACTAAAGCGCGGTAATGTTACTGTCGTTAAGTGCCCTGGTAATGTTACGGATGCCCATATAAAGGAGTGGGCAGTGTGGCGTTAAGGCAAGCCTGGTCCGGTAATGTGCGTTACAGGGCACACTGGTTATTTAACGTGCAGTACAGGGCGCCCTGGACGTATCGCGCGTTAATGTCACAGATGACGGGAAGCAGCAGCGTGTCCAAAGGGGTTGCAATCAAAGGCGCACAGACAGTAGAAGACGCACTGAGGCATGTGCAGACATGGTGCCACATGAGAAACATAGCCGTAGGTGTAAGGCCGTGGACCACAGGCAGCTGATATCGCAGTCTGTAATGGGGACGTGAGCCACAGATAAACACATTCACACACACCATGAAATGGTGTGCAGTGAAAACAGCATGCAGAAGAGTAAACAAATTAAATGGAAAGGGAGTCAGGGGTCAGTCTGAAGGGCCAGCTGTGTGAATGGTGTGTGTACAAGGGCAAAATGGGCAAGAGATCCAAAAATGAGTATGAGGGAATCATACAGGTGCACTGAAGAGCCCAAACACAGCTCACCAACACCAATACCAAACCACTGAGTCAACTGCCCACCCAGACAGCCTAAAGAAAGGGACCATATGTAACAGCTAGCATGTGACAGATAGGCTGCATGGAGGGGACACTGCAGTGTACAGTGAAGAGAAGGAAGGGTGTGTGGAGAAGTGACGAAGCTGGAGCCATTGTATGGTAAGGTTAGCAGAACACAAGAAAAGAAAAGAAAAGGAACATGTGGGAATCAAACCCACTCCACGCACTTCTGCAACCATTATCCCAACAAGCACAATGCAAATATGTTCCACCAAGTGGCCATCATGTCTGCTATATTATGATGCAGTATTGTGGCGTACACGTGTTGCGTGGTATGCATGTTGCAGAGAACATGCATACGTCCCTATGCCGCAACGCATGTTGCAGAGCCATTGACATGCAGCATGCACAATAACACGTGTGACGTTACAGATGTTCTTACATGCCTTATGAGATACGTTTAGGCGCCTTAGGTTATGTGGGCAGGTTATGGTGCGTAACAACACATGTCCCAAGTGTTATTGTAAGCGCTGTGTGTCTGCGGCATTGCAACGCATGTAGCGCCACAGTACTGCGCACACTACAATAAACAGGATGAGGCACCTTACTACCTGTCCATTGCCCTTCCTCTGTGCTCTCTCCAGTTTTAGGGGTATAGCTGTTCTTCTGGCGTCCAGCTTATGCCTGTCAACCTGATGCATTTTACAGTCCTTGGGGTACCTTAGACCTAAGGTTTTGATGTCATCAGGGGCTCAGACCAGATCTGGACCAGCTTCTAAGCCACTGGCAGACTAACAGTAGTACTAGGAGCCTCCACAGCTCCCAACCATGGTCTGACTTTGACCGGCAGCAAGCACAGTCAGACTGTACCTACTGCACCCCACCAGGTATTCTAGCCATGCACAAACTAACGGCAGACAGTTTGCTAGCCAGTCTATATTGAATGTTCACAGAGAAACTATGCACACCCAGACCTGGGCTGTACAGCACAGACACCGGCAGATACCCCAGTACTTGGCCCTCCAGAAAAGGGGGCACACACATATCACCTGAGACAAATACTATGCAGCACTATGTGGGAACATAACCATGCCATGGTTAATGTTTGGTCAGTGTGAGAGTGTCCTAACAGCAAGACGTGCTATGGCCACCTTGTCCATGCAGGTGGTGGTTGGGCACTACAATGTCCCAGCCATTGCTCTACCACCACTGCAGTTGCATCCTGCCTGTTCCGCCCTCTCTGGGCCATACCCACAATACCTTGCTCCTCAGTATGCAGATTTTCAGGCTGGCGCTGGTAACAGTTTATGTCAGAGCTACTCAAATCCGGTCCTGGAGGTCCGCAACCCTGCAGGTTTTCGGGATATACCTAATAAATATGCAAGAGAGATATATGCATTAGTGATAGCCTGCCAACCTGATTGGTTGGTGGCCCTCCAGGGCTGGATTTGGAGACCCTTGCCTTACACCTCTGTCATTTAAGATTGTGAGTGGGCAAGGTGCAGATGTCCAAGACATCAAAAAGGTTAGATAGAATTTGTCACAGTCCTCCTCGCTTCTCACCACCACCAAAATATTGTCTATTATTGTGCGATAACACGGCTGTGGCGTTAAGGCACCCTAACGCTGTGAAATCCGGTTCTGACGGGTGGAGTAATGTGCAATCCCTAGAGCAGAGTTTCCCAACTGCAGTCCTGGAGGGCCAAACACCATTCAGGTTTCATGCTGTCCCTAATAACTATGCCCGTGCTTCATTAGTATGTGCTGCCCCCATTGTATGCAAATGTATCTCATGCATATTCATTAGGGACAGCATGAAAACTTGAACAGTGTTTGGCCCACAAGGACCGGAGTTGGGAACCTCTGCCCTAGAGCAGCGGCCAACAGGGGCATAAACACCCACACCCACAGACTCCACTATCCAAAGCCTCATGGAGAGTCAGGCTGTTGGGCCCTGCACGCAGCAGCATCTCCCAATACTAGCACTTGCATACCTTAGCAATGCCACCCTAAACCTGGGAATATGTTACACATATATATATATATATATATATATATATATATATTTATTTATTTATTTATTTTCATTTCTTATATACCGCGCTCTTTTAATCAGTGCGGTGTACATATGAACAAAAACAAACACAATGTAAAAGGCAACATTGGTTTTTACAATGAACAGGGTAAACTAACATGGAGATAACTGGGAGAACTATATACATGGAATGATAATTAATTACATGGTTGTAGTAAATACATTACGAGTGCAAGCGCAGGTAAAGGGGTAAAGACAGGGCGTGGTGAGCGTAAGGGTCGTGTAGCTTAACCATTTTCATATATCAAAAGGTTGCTATGAGTAATGGCAGATAACAATTCCTAAGTTAAGCACAATTTGCTGATAGAGCTGCATCATAGCAACCTTTCTGATATCTGTGGAGGGTGTTTCAGTTTTGGTTTCTGACAGTGTTTACCACCCCGGGGAATGACCCCAACAGTATTGCGTACCATAGCCATGCCTGCACTGTGCCCAGGACTGGTGTGGTGGCCAGGGCTGCCAAAAGCCTCTATATTTGCACAATGCTGGCATAGGTGTGGGAGTGTGTGTCTGTCTATCCAGTGTGTTGCTGCTGCCTACACCTTACTGAGCCCACACTGCTTGCACTGTTTCCAGTGTTAGCCTGCCAATGTGCATAATGAGGAGCAAGGTACGATGGGTATGGCACGGACAGGGTGGCCTGGGCAGGATGCATCAGCACAGGGCATAGGGCAATGGCTGGGACATTGTAGTGCCTGGCCACCACCTGCAAGGACAGGATGGCCACAGCATGTCCTGCTGGGAGGTCACTCTCACCCTGACTGAGCAGTGACCATGGCATGGCTAGGTTCCCCCAAAGTGCTATATAGTATTTTTTTCAAGTGATGTTTATGGGTTCGTTTTTCTGGGGCCCAATCACTGACTTATCTGCTTGGCGGGTGTGTTCACATCCCAGTTTTGGGTTGCATACATCTTTGCCAGGGACATGCACCATGGATTAGCTAGCAGACTGTCTGCAGTTAGTATGTGTATGGTTGGAACACTGTGCAGTGGCTGGAGAATGGCAGATTGTGGTGGGGGCAGCTGAGCATTTCCAGGCCTACTGTCTGTCTTCTATTGCTTTATGGATGTGTTCAGATATGTATTGACTGCCCTGTAGGGTGCCTGTTCCCCAGCAGGACTGGGGAAGATGGTCCCCTCTTCTGCTACAGTTGCAGGGATGTAGAATGTGGATCTGTTGGTGGGAGATCCTGTTCCCCACCCTGAGCCCCAGAGGGCGGGTTGGGTGGTGCTACATAATCTGCCTATGGGTCCAAACACCCCCCTTCACTTAAATCATGTGACCATGGCACCCACACAGGACATGCACTATTCTGGGTGCATCATAGTCCACAAGGGCTAGACTTGACTGGGAAATGCAGATAGACACAGGTGTACCTGCAAGGATTACCTATCACACACTGGCGCTGATGGCGACCTACAACATAGCCTATCTCAGCTAAGCCAGGTGCTGCAGACCTGGTGCTTGGTGCCCCACCTCACCCTCAGGGTAAGCACAGTACCGCCACAGTGTGTTGGTCTGTAGCTACTCTGTGCCAGTACCACACACGGTCAGTTCCCCCTACCAGGCCGAGGTGCTGTGGGGGTGCATACCCCATCTTGTGATCATCTGTAGACTGCTGATCTGCATGTGCAGTGTATCATGGGTATGGGTGGGTTCACCCTATCCTGGTAACCACAGCAGACAGTTTGTGTGGTGACCTGCAGTCCTTCTGTAGCCAGCCAGCCAGGGGTTTGTTAGTAGCTATTGAGGTGTAGTCTACTAATTACTTCACTGACTGTAGAGGCAAAGGTCATGGGTTTTATCCCACAGTGTTGTTATTTGATAGGGCTGTCTGAAGCATTTCCTTTTTTAATATAAATTAGTGCTGCCAGCAAAAACACCCTCATAGTGCTGTAATCTTAAGGTGCCTCATAAGGCGCCCTATAAAGCGCCCTATAAGGCGCCTTATAAGGCGCCCTATAGGGAACATTATAGGATGCCTTGGCGGACAGTGCACTTTATAATGTGCCCTCTGGAGTGCCTTATAGGGTGCCTTATACGGCACCTTAGGTTTCCGGCACTGTGATGGTGTGTTTGCTGGCAGCACTAATTTAAATTAAAAAGAAAATGCCTCAGACAGCACTGATTTAAAGTAAAGGGTAATGCTTCAGACAGCTTTACTCATTAAGCTCACTGGGGGATTGAACTCTTGAGTCCTGGTTCAGCAGTCATTGTATTAACCAGTGTGCTACACCTCTGTTGCTATGTTTGCAAGTCAGCGTGCCTAATTAAGGCTAACACGCGTTAACGTGCCACAGCTCCCTTTATCACATGATAACGGACTTTATCACACGATAACCCGAAATGCTACCTTAAGACCGGAACTCCCACTACCTTATATGGCATTCGTCACAGTAAGACTGCAACTAATACCGGTAACATTAAGGCGGTTTAGTAAACATACCCCAAAGTGTGGCAGTATTGATACTTGGAAAGCAGATCGGAAGTCAGATGGTTCGAGCAGCAGTTGAAGGTGCTGGAGGGTCTTAGCCTTGTAGTATATTGTTCTCGTAGTTTTGTTGATGTGGACTTTGAAGATGAGCTGTTGATTGAGGATGATTCCTAAATACGTGACTTCTGATTGTGTCTTGATTGGAGTGTTGTTCAGCATTATGGAGAGGGGAGGAGTGAAGGTGTCATCTCTGGATACAAAGAGGGTTTCTGTTTTCTTGTAGTTTATTTCAAGGTTGTTGTCTTTTAGCCAGTTGGATACATCTGTGAAGCATTTCTGATGGGTAGAGAATGAAGGATGCTTTGTGTTGAATGTGCCATAGACCATGATCTCATCAGCATAGACGTGGAAGTTGGGGTTTTGCAATTGGATGAGTATACAGAGGGGTTGGAGGTAGATGTTGAATAGTAGGGCAGAGAGGGTGGACCTTTGGGGGATTCCTTGGGTTTGTTTGTAAGGGATGGAGGTGTCATTGCCGATCTTTTTTTGCTAGTACCTATCAGAAAGATAGGATCTGAACCACTGGAGGGCGGTGTTTTGGTTCCATTGGATTGTAGGCATTGGAGGAGGGTATGGTGGTTTACTGTGTTGAATGCTGAGGAGATGTCTAGGAAGAGTAGCAGGAACCCTTGGTTGGTTTGTTGTATTCCTTGAATTAGTGTGTTGATTAGGGCAGTTAAAAAAGGTTCTACTCCATGGTTAGGGTAGAAGCCGTGCTGTTGTGGTTCCAGAAGACACCAGACACCGCCACCCAATCCGAGCCTTGGGCTTCCCCCAAATAAATTTACTGAACTTTTTCTCCAGCTTCTTAAAGAAGCCTATGGAGATATGAATGGGTAGCTGAGAGAAGAGGTAGATCAGTTTCGGAACCATCGACATCTTCAGGGCCACAACGTGGTTCATCCAGCCCAAAGTAAGGCCATCTCAACACGTCAACTCTTCTGCAACAGTGGACACCAAAGATGCATAATTAAGCTTAAACAATTCCACGACATTAGAAGACACCTTGACTCCAATATACTTGATAAAGGAGGTGGCCATCCAAAAAGGGCATCCTTGTGGGAGAGACACCCCCATTGTTCCCAAAAGCAAAACCTCAGTTTTATCTAAATTAACTTTAAACCCGGGCAAACTCATTGGGAGAAAACCTCATAAGGAAACCACAGTGTCCTCCATGAAAATCAAAGTGTCTTCTGCATACAGAGAGACATGGTTAGGCACCCCACCAATCATGATGGGTTGAACATCTGGAGCAGCACATAGAAGACAGGCCAGTGGTTCAATTGCTAATGCAAAAAGCAGGGGCAAAAGAGGGCATCCCTGCCTTGTGCCCCGATAAAGCCCAAAACCCTCTGACCTAACACCACTGACAACTACTTTAGCAGTGGACACCCATATAAGGCCCAAACCCAGCCTATCAACTGGTCCCTGAGCCTGAGTAGGTCCATAACCTCAAACAAATACTCCCATTCTACCTGGTCGAAGGCTTTTTTCACAGCGTCCAATGACATACAGCATGCAGTCCTGCTCTCTTGGGTTACATTCAATACAATATTCAGAAGCTGCTGAATATTATCATAGATCTGCTAGCCCCTGATAAAGCCGGTCTGATCTGGATGGATGAGGGTGATAATAGCAGTATCCAACCGGTTGGCAAGGACTCAGGTGAAGATTTTCTCATCACTATGAGGAGCGAAATCAGGCGGTAGTTGCTGCACTCCAGAAGCAAACCATCCTCCTTGGGAATCAGAGAAATCTGAGCTTCATACATAGTCAGAGGGAGCCGACCAGTCTGCAGTGCCTCATTAAAGACCCTCTGAAGAACAGGGGCAAGGGAATCTTTCAACTCTTTATACCACTCTATGGGAAAACCATCCATGCCCATAGCCTTACTAGAGGCCAGGGAACCAATTGCCAATTCAATTTTGCCACTGTAATTTTGCAGTTCAACAGCTCCTGTTATTGCATCGATACAACCAGGAGGACCTCTCCGTCCAGAAAACCCACCATATCTGCCGGGCAAGCAACACAGTCAGAAGTGTAAAGGGAAGCATAGAATGTCTGAAAAGCCCGGTCAATACTTTCAGTGTCTGAGGCTGATCAAATTTCTCATTAATAAACCGACTGGCCCATCTTTTATGGAGCTGCCAAGCAAGCAGTTTCCCAGCCCGGCCTCCATACTCAAGAAAATTGTGCCGAGTGAGTTGGAGCAGAAACTCTATCCACTCCATCTCAATAGCCTCTATCTGCTGATGCATCTCAACCAGTTGGAGATAAATCTCCCTGCTTCTAGTATGCTTATGCGCTGCCTGTAGCTTCTCCAGTCAATCCTGCAAACAATCCAACTCAGCCTCCCTCCATCGCTTCTGCTGTGAGGCCAACTGCAGAAGCCACCCCTTCATATTGGCCTTGCCATACTCACAAAGTAAACCCACCAAAATGCCTTCCATAGCGTTACTGCTCAGGAAATCCGTCAACCAGGATCACATGACATCCTGCACCCTCCTTCTCCTTGAGGAGGCAAACATTGGCTCTCCAGATCAGCACGCCGCCCTCTCCAGATCAGCGCACTCAATCCAACAGAAGGCAGACCATTGCATGGTCACTGACTATTGGGGACATTATCCGAATATCCCCCACCTGGGAGAGCTCCACCTCCCTCCCACAGAAGAAGTCCAGCTGTGAATAACCTTGGATACAAAGATAGACATATACCAACCCAGCTCATCGTTAACAAAGCTATGCTAAGAGCAGTGGCCACAACCACTGGATTGGACCAGATCTGTCCAAGGAACTCAACACACAATTTTTATCCCCACCCACCCATACTGAACCCCAAGCCTTCTGCACAAAACGAAAGATTGACTGTTGAAAGAAGCTGCCCTTTGGGCTGTTAGGAGCATAGAGACTCAAAAGCAACAAATCCTGATTTGCAATCCATCCCACCACCAAAACCATGCGTCCCTGCGTATCCCCCCTAGAATCTAGAAGGATGAAGGGAGTGTGCTTACTCACCAAAATCAACACCCCCTGCCTTTTTGAGTTATGAGCAGACTAATACACTTGCTCCCAGTGTACCCCTCTGCAGCTTAGCCGTCTCTGATGGGGCCAACTGCACCTCCTGCGAGAGGGCTATATCCACTCGTTCCTTCTGCAAATAAGAGAGCACCCTCTTCTGTTTGACCGGGCTAGTTGACTCACCCACATTCAAGGTAAGAAGTTTAAGGGACATGTCTAGTGCATGAAAACAACAAGAATGGAAGTGTAATGGTAGACAAGGAAAGATCCACTTTCCACCCCAGATGCCCCTACCCTTCGCTCCTTCCCATACAAACTCCCCCTGGAAACACTCACGCACCTCTTTCATACCACCCTGCAACCACACGTACTGCTAATCCCACCCCAACAACAACCAAACAAAAATATATACAAACAGGTACAACAATCCTCTTTTTCTAAAACACTCCCCACAGGCATCCCAGTTCTCCCCAAGTGCCGTCCACCCAGGCTATCCGCCCAGATGCACACAGCAGGGTCTATTTCATGAGTATGCTGCAACCATGCAGAAAGAGCAGATAAGCCCCATAGACAGCCATAAACAATAACAGACCCGGGATATCATCCGCATAACATATCCAACTGTAGAACACCATCTCTCTCTCCCGCCAAACCCCCACCTTATGGCATAGAACTAACAACAGTGTCTCAACTCAGAAAGCCAGCTGTGGGATCAGTATCACCCCCCAAACTCAACATGGGATGATCATCTCCAACACCAAACTGTTCAGAGTGACAGTCACATGGCCGCAAGGAGCTGTAGGTCCATTTCAGGCTCTGGGCGGGTTAGCCACCTCTGGACTCACATTACGCATAACAGCATCCCCAGAATGGTCTCCATCATCCACGCTGACCCACTCAAAGGGGAGGATCACAATTGATCCAGAGTGTGCTGCATTGAAGAAGATGATTGGACGGACGTAATAGATCTTGCATGGTCAGCTATGGTGGCTCAAAACACATAGGGCAAATCTTTATATTGCAAGGGAATTTTAGGAAAACCTAACTCCAGTCTGCAATATCTTAGACCGCATGAGCAGAATATGTTTCAATTTTTTCTGTGTAGTCTTGGCCACTTCAGGATAAACGCAGATTTTTAAACCAAGAAATAAGTCTTATCAATGTCAATAAAATACTCTCACAAACCAGTCCCTGACGGGCTCCAGGACAGAGGAAATAAGCAATATAGAAAGTACAGCCAGTTCCATATCAAAGGGCTCAAGGAATATCAAAGGGCTCAAGGAAAGGGGTCAAGGGTTCAAAAATCCTGTTGGTAAAGAGGTCAATTCATCTTGACCCTCTACCACCACTTCTTTTTGAAAAAGAGGCAGATAGTTAAGGTTGCTAAATTTTTTGCAGGCAAATATGGAGCACTTATCTGAAGTGTGTATTGGGGGTGAGAGGGGGGAGGGACATTTTATGTTAAAGTATTTTATTGATTTTTCACTCATCAAATACTTACAGAAAATATACAAGAAATCAGGATAGAAACAACAAAATATAATGCAATGAATAATGTTAATAATATACACCATCCTTAGCCCACATAAACGGGGATCATCACAAAAATGAAACATAGCAAACAAAGTAATATAAGCAATATTGCTCAAATATACAGCCAATTTATTACTTCCACCCCATTATACCTCACCCAGCGTATCAGTCCTACTTTCTCTAGAGGTCAAAAACACCTCCAGCTGAGATGAATCCACAAAAATAAATCTATCTCCATGTAAAGCTATTACACACTTACACGGATATCTAAGGAAAAATGATGCGCCCAAAGCCAACACACTTGGTTTCAAGGTCAAAAAAGCCCTCTTCCGAAGTTTGTCGCTCTGGAGACATCAGACTTTGTCCCACAAAATAGGGTATTTTTATTTTTAAAATAAGCCTTAAACACCGAAATCTTATCCTGTTCAGAAACAAAACTAGCAATAAAGTAGCCCTGGAAGTAATAATATCCAGTGAGTCTTTCAGAAAATTAGTCAAATTTATATCATCAGACTGCAAAATATTGAGGCCCTCTGGAGACTGTGAGGAGATTTTCTTCCCAGTTAAATAAAATAATTTAGAAATACCCATTGAGTCGGCCCCAGAAAGACTCATAACCTCCCGAAGGTATTTACGTAGTAATATCTCAGAAGAAAGAAACCGACATAAGGGAAAATTCAAAAAAACAAATATTTTTTGCCCTAAAAAATATTATCATGCAATTCCAACTTATAATGAACAGAATAACTATCTTTTACAGCTGAGGCATGTATTGCCTGTAGAGAGGTGCACTGAGTCTCACATTTAGCATTTTGAGTAGACAAAACCTCAGCCCTCCCTTCCAGCGTGTTCAGCTTTGTAGCTATCTGTTGGGAAAAGCCACAGAGCTGAGACACCATGGAAACCAACGTCTGTTCTGTCTGGTTAACCACCCGCCATATATCTGCCAGGGATAACTCTGAATCGGGGATATCACTGGGTTCAACCAGGGGGAGAAACCAGCTTTTCTACCTGTACCAAGGGGGTACTCTGCTGAGAAGGTTCCTCCACGTCCACTGAAGAGGAATGGATGAGTGTCATTGGGGGAGGAGGTGGGGTATGCTCCGGAGAACTAAGGGTGACTCCCATAGACCTCAGAGTAAGGAAATCAGGATCCAAGGATACATTTTCTCCCCCCAGTTACATTCACATGTCTGTCCATTGGTCCCACCACAGGCTCAGAAGGAAACAGCTTCTTTTTCCGTTTACCCATTTTGAAATGTCTCTCTGACTCCAAGGGAAAGCCTGTGCTTCCTACAGGCCTCCAAGGGGCACGCCCTTTAGATCACGCCCACAGCAAGGCACCTATGACTGCACATAGGGCTTGAGGAAACTTTACAGACGAGGTCCCGATGACGTCGGGGCATCCTGGAATCAGCCAGCGTCCTCCTGCAACTGCTCCTGGCTCCAACAACACTCCCGGCTCTGAAGAGGAAGCAGTGAGGTCTTAAACCTGCCCCTGATGATGTCGGGGCATCACGGAATCAGCCGGAGTCCTCCTGCAGCTGCTCCTGGCTCCAGCAACACTCCCGGCTCTAAAGAGGAAGCAGCGAGGTCTTAAACCTGCCCCCAATGACATCAGGCGTCCCGGAATCAGCCGGTATCCTCCTGCAGCTGCTCCTGGCTCTAGCAACACTCCCAGCTGTGAAGAGGAAGCAGCGAGGTCTTAAACCTGCCCCTGATAATGTCAGGGCGTCCCAGAATCAGCCGGCATCCTCCCGTAGCTGCTCCTGGCTCCAGCAACACTCCCGGCTCTAAAGAGGAAGCAGTGAGGTCTTAAACCTGCCTCCGATGATGTCGGGGCATCCCGGAATCAGCCGGAGTCCTCCTGCAGCTGCTCCTGGCTCCAGCAACACTCCTGGCTCTGAAGAGGAAGCAGCGAGGTCTTAAACCTGCCCCCGATGACGTTGGGGCATCCCAGAATCAGCCGGTGTCCTGCCGCAGCTGTTTCTAGCTCCAGCAACACTCCCGGCTCTGAAGAGGAAGCAGTGAGGTCTTAAACCTGCCCCTGATGACGTCAGAGCATCCCAGAATCAGCCGGCGTCCTCCCGCAGTTGCTCCTGGCTCCAGCAACACTCCCCTGGGGAAGGGACATTTTAGTTCCAAGTTGTAACAACAAGGCCTAGGGGGGAGACAAACAGTCATTACCCTGCCCTCCCCCAATCCATCCCATCACAGCAACAATATCACTTCTAAGCAGACAAATTGACAGAGAAATAGAAACAGTGATGCATTTCCCCTGTACTGTGCAAAATATAAAGATAATGAATGTAAATTCTAAAAACTGACATATTCAAATCACTAAATTGAAAATACATTTTTTATACTCTCCTCTGCCCCCATTCCTGGAAACGGGGCCAGGAGGATGATAAATGGGTCCCAGGAGTTAAGAACACAGCTTTAAAATCAGGGATAATCCCCAAAAATTGGGGACTTCTGGTAACCTTAAGATAGTAAACCTTGGCAGCTAGAGGAATGGAATGAGGAGATATCTTAAAGACTTCAGAGACATACCTCTTGAACATCTCTAGGGGAAAAATTCCCTGAATCTGAAGAAAATTAAGGGAGTAGGAGAGCCACACCACTGGTAGACAGAATTTGATTGAAGTGTCAAAGGTCAGCCCTAGACGTGTTTCGGCAAAAGCCTTCTTCAGGGGACTGTGACCTTAGAAATGTAGCATACATATAGGACAAATTTGTTAAAATTCAAAAACACAATACAAATATATATATAATAGCAATAAGTTAACCAATATAAAAAGTTAAATATAAAATAATAAAAACAAAAGAGCCTAATATAAATCATAAATAATAAAAAGGGGGAAGAGGGCATACAGTTACAAACATAGTAATATATTGTTGAGAAAAAGGCAATAAATTAAATAGAGAACCAAAAGCAATAAAACAATGAATCCAGAGGAATTATACAATAGGTGATAAAAGATGGTTGGAGATATCATATCGGAGAAGATAACAACAGAACCGAAGAGAAACCATCTACCACAGGAACATACAAAGGCATTATATATGGTTACTATGAAGCTATATTCGCCACTAGAAACAGCATTACATGGGGGAAAGTAGCAACGAAGCAGGAAAGCCATTCACCATGGGACACATAAAACCACATCTTATATAGTTGTCACAAAACAACACTCACCACTGGATCGACACTTGTTCAATTGAATGAAGAGTAATGCACAAATAAAAATGCAAAAAAATAATAAATAATTAATTATATAAAAGGATTACAAATATAGATAGCGTGACAATGCATAGATGGTCAAGAGGGCTCAATCATATATACACAATGATAAATACTAAAACCTCGGAGATGTAATATAGAACTCATATCCATTGTTTAATAATCTAACGTAGTGGAAATCAGATCTCATAACGTTCTAAATGAGAGAAAGAAATGCTGAAAAAAACGTGGGAAGAAGAGGGCGAGAAAAGAGATGAACCACCACATAGCGCTATGAAAATCAAATTGCATTGGCGTATAACCTATAAATACATACCTTGAGTCAAGCATGAAATGAAATAGAGGGAAGCCAAATGGTAAGTGGAGGCAATTTAAAGTTAAAATGTAAGGGGTATGTTTACTAAACTGCGGTAATGTCATTCGCGGTAGGTTCCGCGGTAAAGGTAGAGATGCTCATATAAAGGCATGGGCAGTGCATCGTTACAGCAAGCTGACAGAGAATGCTTGTTACAAGGCGCCTTAGAATAACGAGCGTTACAAGGCGCCTTGTAAAGCGCCTTTCAAGGCGCCTTGTAAGGCGCCTTATAAGACGCCTTGTAAGGTGCCATGTAAGGTGCCTAGTAAGGTGCCCTGTAAGGTGCCATGTAAGGTGCCTCAGAAGGCGCCCTATAGGGCCTCCTAGGCTAAGCGCCATATTAGGCACCCTTGGACAAGTCACCGCAGAAGGCACCCTGGGCTATGGAACCATAGGTTAAGGGGCAGCTCTACCACAGCACAGGGTGTTGGCAATGTAAAGTACCGGAAAAACAGTTGGTGGCAGACGATGGGAATACGTGTCCCCCAGTGGAGGCGGAGGTGGCAGGATAGTTACAATGATGGGTGGACAGAGGAGTGGTGGTGTCATGCAGATCAGGCACAGGCGAGGCAAGCACGATGAGGTGCAATGCAGGAAAGGGTAGCAGTGCAGGACATGGGCTGGCAGCCTGCACAGGCAGACAGGACTCTACACAGCTGACAGATTCAGATAGACGGACTGAGGGAATGTTGGCAATTGTGGTGAGGGTATTATGGGCAGATCTGCAAAAATATGACCTCTACAGGCATGCACAGTATTTGAGTAGGACAGGCATGAGAGGAGGGAACAATGAGGAACTGAACCAATGAACACTGCCAAGAATGGCAATGTATTAACCAGTAGGCTATACCTCCATGGTGTATGTCACAGCAGTACCCATGATGCAATGCACATGCTGAATAGCTGTCTACAGCTGATCACCAAATGGGGTCTGCACCTCTCCGGTACCTCAGCTGGGAAAGACGAACTGACAGTGTGTGATACTGGCACGGAGTAGCTACAGACCATGCCATTGTGCAGGTTCTGTGGTCACCCTGAGGGATAGGATTGGTGCCCAGCACTAGGCCCGTAGTACATGTGGTGCTAGAGATAGGTCCTACTGTACATCCCCATCAATACCAGTGTGTGATAGGTGTTCCGTGCAGTGCAGCTGAAGGTAATTTGGTGTCCATCTGTAATCTGCAGTTACATGTGGCCCTGTGGGACCAGACACCAGCCAGATTAGTGTGTACCCAGTGTGAGGGTCTGGCTGACATGGCCAGCTGTTATCAGGGCAGAGGGGTTCCTAGAATTGCATGAGGTGTGTGTAGCAGTGCATGTATAGGTCACAGTGGTATACACTACATACCCCAAAGGGCCCACATCACCCATTTGTAGGTAAAGAACAGTGCCCCTGCCCCAGAGAAGCAACCTCCATCCTGTTTGTATGAGACAGCCCCTCCAGAGTTGGTGAGCCAGAGCCATACCTATGATTGGGACAGTGGCAGACCAGCAGCAATGCTGGGGTTAGATCTGGAAACCCCAATTGCCTCCCACCACTGTCTGCCAATCACCAGCAGATAGCACAGTCAGACTGTACCTTAAAGGTGTTTCAGGAACTATGTGCAGCAAGCAGGCATCTCAGTGATTGGGACCCCAGCACTAAAAAACACAAATATATCACTAGAAACAAATAGTGTAGAGCGCTATGTGGGAACCTAGACCTGCCATGGTCACTGCTCGTTCAGAGTGAGTGCCCTCCCAGCATGCCATGCTGCGGCCACCCTGTCCATTCAGGTGGGGGTCAGGCACTACAGTGTCCTAGCCATTGCCCCACACCCTGTGAAGATGCATCCTGGCCAATCTGCCCTGTCCGGGCCATACCCAGAATACCTTGCTCCTCATTATGCATCTAATCAGGCTAACGCTGGTAACAGTGGGATATTTGGGCCCAGTGAAGTGTGGGCAGCCACAGAACAATGGATAGACATACAAACACGCTCACTCCTTTTGCAGCATTATACAAAGATAGAGGTGGTTGGCAGCCCTGCCTGCCACACTAGTCCTGAGCACAGTGCCGACATTGCTAAACTGTGCAGGGGGTAGTAGTAGTGCTTTGGTGATAACATCATCCCAATGCTGGGGCCAACAGCCTGCCGCTCCATGCATCATTGGATTGTGGAGCCTGTGTGAGTGGGTGCTTGCACATGTTGCTGTTGTATCTGCATTGTAGGGTAAAATATAGGGACATGCTCTGCAGGAACCACAGCTGGGACCTGCACCTGTGACCCTCTGCTCCTGGACACACTGGCTGGGTGTACTGCACCACACTGTTTGCCACAGATGCATGGTAGTCCCTGGGGCTACCTGCAATTTTCCTCAGCCAGACCTTTTATGTTGCACTGCATACCACGTACTGATGCAGAACATGGCCTGGGTCCACTGCAGGGAGGTGGCACTGCCCCCTCCAGTACGGGCACACGTCACCCTGCCAAGCTGACGTGGCCATTTGCTGTCGGTGCTGGTAGTGCACAGTCCCAGGCCATCCACTGTGTAGGTAGGCGCCTGCCTAGGGAGCTGGTTCCGGGGTGGGGGGCATACATGGACATCCTCACATCCCCCCATCACTTCCTACCACTATTATGTCCCCTCCACATGGGGGTGAGATGGCTGGGGGGATGTCAGGTCTGTGCCCTAGCGATTATTGGCTAGGGTGGACCAGGTAGATATTGGCGGATTGTGTTTGGCCTTGGTTAACTGCTGTCTTGCTGATCTCCGGTGTCTATGTTCCTATGTGCCACCTAGGCGCCCGCCTGGTCCACCCTGTGCTCTAGCTGCCCATGCTACATGTCCCGCCTGCTGCCCCCTATGCCCCATTTGCACCATTGCCATAGTGGCCATTCATACTTTGGCACTATGGTATTGCTGTACATGGAGCACTACTATCACATATTTGGGCTCCCTGCCTGGGCTGTACATTGCTGACATGAAAATGGTTTCTCTCTCCTGCATATGTGCATCTAACGGCAGGTTTTCAATTGCGTTAGGATTCAGCTCTTCAGATCAACGCGTTAGTGTGAATGGAGCCTCTCCCCGCCCACACTCTGCCCATTGACCCCTTCTCTCCACCCTCTCTCCACCTTCTGCGGTGTTTACCGCGCCGCGGAACATCAACGATCGTTAAGTAACGATAACGCGCGTTGTGAGACGTTAACAATCGTTAACGTCTCATAACGTGTGTTAACGTTAATTAACGATCGTTAACGTTACATAACATGTGTTATGTAACGTTACCACAGTTTAGTAAATATACCCCTAAGTCTGCTAAGTGACGTAGAGCAATTAGTATGCAATCCTAGATAAGGTCTTAGATAGTGCTGGGGATGAGTCTGCTGTCTTGGTACATGTCGGTACCAATGACATAGGAAAATGTGGTAGGGAGGTTCTGGAGGCAAAATTTAGGCTTTTAGGTAGGAAGTTGAAATCCAGAACTTCCAGGGTAGCATTCTCTGAAATGCTTCCTGTTCCACGCGCAGGACCCAAAAAGCAGGCAGAGCTCCGGAGTCTCAATGCGTGGATGAGACAATGGTGCAGAGATGAGGGTTTTGGATTTGTTAGGAACTGGGGAACATTCTGGGGAAAGGAGGGGCTCTTCCGAAGGGATGGGCTTCACCTTAACCGGGATGGAACCAGGCTGCTGGCATTAACTTTTAAAAAGGAGATAGAGCAGCTTTTAAACTAGATATTAGGGGAAAGCCGACAGTCGCCCAAGAGCAGATGGTTCGGAAGAATGTATCCTTGAAGGATACTACCAAAAGCAGAGAGGTTCCACAAAAGAGTAAAGTAGCCCAAATGCCCTCAAGTATGGAGCAGACAGAGCTTAAAGATCCCAATTTACCTATGTCTAACAATAGCCAAATTAACATGAATAAAATACATTCTCTAAAATGCTTGTATGAAAATGCTAGAAGTCTAAAGAATAAGATGGGAGAGTTAGAATATATAGCACTAAATGAAAGGTTAGATATGATTGGAATATCAGAGACATGGTGGAAGGAGGACAATCAGTGGGACACTGTGATACCTGGGTACAAACTATATCGTAATGATAGAGCTGATCAAATTGGTGGAGGGGTTGCGCTTTATGTTAGAGAGGGCATTGACTCAGAAAGGATTAAAGTTTTGCAGGAAACAAAATCTGCTGTAGAATCTATATGGATTGAAATTCCATATAAAAGGGGGAAGGCGATGGCAGTGGGGGTGTACTATCGAGCACCTGGCCAGAATGACCAAATGGATGATGAAATGCTCAAAGAAATCAAGGAAGCTAACAAACGTTACAGCAGTAATAATAATGGGTGATTTCAATTACCCCAGTATTGACTGGGTCAGTGTCACATCAGGACATGCTAGGGAGATAAAGTTCCTAGATGAAATAAATGACTGCTTCTTGGAGCAGCTGGTTCATGAACCGACCAGAGGGGAAGCCATATTATTTTATTTATTTATTTATTTTATTTAACATTTCTTATATACCGCGCTATTTGTCATCAGCGCGGTTTACATCAAAACAATAGAACACTTGACCAGATACATTGGCCGTCGTTTACATAAAACGGGGAGTTAACATGGAGGAGAACTTGGGGAACTATTTACATTCAAGTTTATAGCAAACTTAGGAAACTATGTACAAATCGATTGTATTACATATTAGGTATGATTACAGTGTTTTACAGTGTTCATATTAGACCTAGTCCTTAGTGGAACACCAGATCTAGTGCAAGAGATAAGGGTGTTGGGGCCACTTGGCAATAGTGATCATAGCATGATCACCTTTGATTTAATTAGTGGAGGAGGGATAGTAAGGAAATCCACAGTACTACCTTTTAACTTTCGAAAGGGAGACTATGATAAAATGAGGAAAACAGTTAAGAAAAAACTAAAAGGAGCAGTTGCCAAGGTTAAAGACGTACATCAAGCTTGGGTGTTGTTGAAAAATACTATCTTGGAAGCCCAGACCAGCTGTATTCCACGCTTTAAGAAAAGTGGAAGGAAGTCCAAAAAACTGCCAGCATGGTTTAAAGGTGAGGTCAGAGAGGCTGTTGTTGCCAAAAAAGCATCTTTCAGGAAATGGAATAAAGAGCCTAGCGACGAAACCTGGAAACAGCACAAGCACTGGCAAGTCAAATGCAAGGCATTGATAAGGCAGGCAAAGAGAGAATTTGAGAAGAAGCTTGCTGCGGAAGCAAAAACGCGAAATAAAGACCTTTTCAAGTACATTCGTAGCAAAAAACCTGTGAGAGAGTCAGTTGGTCCATTAGATGATAAAGGGTTTAAAGGAGCACTAAGAGGCGGCAAGGCTATAGCAGAGAGACTGAATGAATTCTTTGCTTCGGTCTTTACTGAGGAAGATGTAGGGATGTTACCCATGACTGAAGTGGTATTTAAAGGTGCGGAAGAATTGAAGGAAATATCGATACATCGGAAAGATGTCTTACAACTATTAGATAAACTGAAGAGTAGCAAATCACCTGGGCCGGATGGCATACTTCCAAGGGTGTTGAAAGAACTGAAATATGAGATTGCAGACCTGCTATCAGTAATCTGTCAACTATCATTAAAATCATCTCTAATACCTGAAGATTGGAAGATCGCCAATGTAACACCAATTTTTAAAAAGGGTTCCAGGGCTTTAGACAAGGAAGATCTTGTCTTACTAATCTGTTATGTTTTTTTTGAAGGAGTGAATAAACAGGTGGACAAAGGTGAGTCGGTTCATATTGTGTATCTGGACTTTCAGAAAGCCTTTGACAAGGTCCCTCATCAGAGACTTTTGGCAAAACTAAAGAGTCATGGGATAGGAGGCAGTGTACTATTGTGGATCAGGAACTGGTTAAACGATAGAAAGCAGAGGGTAGGCTAAATGGCCAATTTTCCCAATGGAGAAAGGTGAATAGTGGTGTACCCCAGGGATCTGTGCTGGGTCTGCTGCTTTTTGACATATTCATAAATGACCTGGAAAGTGGAATAACGAGTGAGGTTATCAAATTTGCAGATGACACAAAACTATTTAAAGTTGTTAAAACCCAAGAGGATTGTGAAAAATTGCAAGAGGATCTTGATAAATTGGAAGACTGGGCATCAAAATGGCAGATGAAATTTAATGTGGACAAGTGCAAGGTTATGCACCTAGGGAAGAACAACCCAAACTATGGTTACACGATGCAAGGTTCCACATTAGGAACCACCACCCATGAAAAAGATTTAGGCGTCATTGTGGATACCATGTTAAAACCCTCGGCCCAGTGTGCAGCGGCGGCCAAGAGAGCAAATAGAATGCTAGGTATGATAAGGAAAGGAATGGAAAATAAAACAAAAGATATTATAATGCCTCTATATCGTTCCATGGTGAGACCACACCTTGAATATTGTGTGCAATTCTGGTCGCCGTATCTTAAAAAGGATATAGCGATTTTAGAAAAGGTACAGAGAAGAGCCACCAAAATGGTAAAGGGGATGGAAGGATACTCCTATGAAGAAAGGCTAAAAAGGTTAGGGCTCTTTAACCTGGAAAAGAGACGGCTGAGGGGAGATATGATAGAAGTCTATAAATTAATGAACGGAGTGGAACGGGTAAACGTAGATCGATTGTTTACCTTATCAGAATATAGAAAGACTAGGGGACATGCAATGAAGTTACAGGGTAAACTATTTAAGACTAATAAAAGAAAATATTTTTTCACTCAACGTGTAATCAAACTCTGGAATTTGTTACCGGAGGATGTAGTAAAGGCTGTTAGTGTAGCTGGGTTTAAAAAAGGTTTGGACAAGTTCCTGGAGGAAAGGTCCATAAACCATTATTAAGAAGTGACCGAAGATATCAATGCTTGACCCAGTACAAGCATTGTGGAACTTGTGTCTCTTGGGGAAACTGCTAGGTACATATGACCTAGATTGGCCACTGTTGGAAACAGAATACTGGGCTTGATGGACCTTGGTCTGACCCAGTATGGCATATCTTATGTTCTTATCCTAAAAGGCAATGCAAAGCCAATGTGAGAAGGAAGGGAAAGTATATCAAAAGAACTACCCGTTGACAATAATGACTGTTCATGCAGTATGGAAAGAAAATGATAAGTTAAACATATGGCATATAATTGATCATGTATTAACAAAAAACTTCCCACTAATGTATCACCATGACTTAAAAATGGCAGGGAGGCCAAATAGCGGGAATGGACATACCAACGTTAGTGTCATTGCAGTCACTGTATTAACTGTATATTCAATGACACTACCTATAAGGATAGTGGCACTGAATATACAGATTAAGTTAGATGGTGGTGCTGGCATTTAACTTAAGCTAGTGACTGTGCTGGCTGAAAATGTACCTTTATTTGCGCAGCTCATACTCCAAGACTGACCCAAGGAGGGGGTATAAAAGCAAAGGTTGGCTCAGGGTGCTACAACTCCTTGAGCTGGCCCTGGCTATAAGATCACATATATATCATTAATATCAGCCAACTGAACCAAAAGAGATTGTTCTAGACTTAGCACAACTTTCCAAATCTCTTCAAATGAGAAAGAGGCAGTTTTCATGAGTTGGAAGGTCCACCTGTGCTTTGGTGCCTGCTGCTGGACCAAAACCAGTGAATCACTGGCCACTCCCAGTGGGAAATCTCCATCAAACGATGGAGCATCCTGAAACTTCCCTCCAAAGGTTTGCTGTGCAGCTGCCCGAGTTTCTCATGTTCAGCTCCCTGCAGCCTTCACACTGTGCTGCACAACACCCCAGATGCCTCAACTGCGTGCTTTGGCTGGATTTTGGGAGGCTTCTGCTCCTCAGGGAACAACTCCATGCTCTGTTCTAGAATGGCTCACAGACCTCTTTCACTGTTACTACCTTCAGGTGAACCAGTCCCAGGTGAAGATGCTAATGGCATCACAAATCATCCATTGTGCCAATTGCAGATAGCATAGCAGAGCCAGCAAGGTAAGTTCCAGCTTTCCCTTCCATTTGCATCCCATGCTCTCCCTTCTTCTCCCTGTTTCCTCAGCTTGCAACCTTGGGGTCATTTGTGATTCTTATCTCTCCTTCTCTAAACACATCCAACAGATAGCTAAAATCTGACATTTCTTTGTCCCTTTCTTTCTGAACACACTACTAAGACCCTTATCCATTCTCTAGTCAATTCCCATATAGACTATTGAAATTTGCTGCTTTCCATTCTCCCTCAGGATCATCTCTCTTTTGTTCATTCTGTTCAAAACTCAGCCGCACTGCTAATCTTTCACCAGTCTTGCTATGCTCACATAACCCTTCAAGATATTTCACTGGCTCCCTATCCGTTTCCACATTCAATTCAAACTTCTCTTACTGACTTATAAGTATATTCATTCTGAAGATCCTTGCTACATTTCTTGTCTTATCAATTCCTAGACCCCTCCGCGGGAACTCTGCTTTTCTGGCAGATTCCTTTTATCTGTGCCCTTCTCTGCCACTGCCAACTCCAGACTTCGCTCATTCCATCCTGCTGCTCCATATGTTTGAAACAAACTACCCAAGTTAGTACACCAGGCTCCTTCTCTGGCCCTATTCATATCCATGCTAATGTAACCAAAGGGTTGCTGGTGCCCCAAGAGGGGTTGAAGCAGTTAGTTGGGTTGCCCATGGTAGCCAGGATGTTTCCTTTTCTTGCCCCTCTGGGAGTCTGGTGCTGCTCTAATGACCTGAAATTGGGCCTGTTTGGCCCAGTGAGGAGCCAGATCTGGTAGTGTGGGCTTCAGGCCTGTTGTAGGCCAAACTATAAGGTAACCAGACCATCTTTTCTAAGTTCAAATACAGACACTTAATCAAGCGGAAGCAGAAGCAGAAGCGGAAGCGGGGGCGGGGGGGGGGGAGGTTCAAAGTTAAGGAAAATAAAAAATATGCTTATAATTACAATTTTAATTTTAACCCAAAATTTTAATCAGTAGGCTATGTTTATAATTTTACTTACAAACATGCCAATCAGGCCTACTTGTACTTCTCTACAGAGTGAATTTTCTTCAAAATAGCAACATTTACACTAAGATAATTAAAAACCTCTGGGCAACTCCACTTAAAATTGTAATTTACAATCATTAGACATTTGAGAGTTTTTTTCTGTAGACCACAGTTTGTTGGGTTTTTTTCTGTAGACCACACTTTGATCATGATTGAAAAGCACCTTTCAGTTGGTGCTTTGGAACCTGGCAAACATTAAAAAAAATCAACTAGTTCGCATAAATTTTATATGATACCTCATAACTTTTGAGATGTCTAAACACCTCCTTCCATTTTTCATCAACTGTGGTGTCTGTTTTTTTCTATTCTTGAACACTTTCTTCAGAAACAAATGACTTTAGACAAGAGAACTTAAACAGTTCAGTATCATTTATTACTGACTCTAGGCTGGGTCTTGTAGACAAAATGTATTCTAAAGACAGCTCTGGCTGGGTCTTGTAGACAAAACATATTCTAAAGACGACTCCAGCTCATAGCACTCTGGTTGTTTTTGAACGAAAGTCTACTTTTGTTTCCCAATCTCCTGGAAGTGAGTGGTCTACTAATCCAAGTAATCAATGCAAGTGGTGTAGAAAGACGATAATGATTACTTGAAATCTGCTTCATCAATGCTGCCCTCGTCTTCAATATCTTTTATCGTCTTTCTGATTGTCAGAGGCAAACACGCTTTATTCTTCCTAGTTACTAACTTGTTTCTAAGGTTACTGATTACTCCAGCCACCTTTATCACTGAGATTTTTTGAGACTCAATTTTTAAAGTCACATTTTAGAAAATCACTGCCTAGCTGTGCAGAAAGTACTGCCAAATCTCTGCTGATTCATTCTCAGAAATGTTTTTGATGATAACTAGGCATTTTTCCTGGCTCAGAAAATGTGATTTCACTAGTTGGAATATTTTAATTAACCTCTCTATGGCTGGTAGTAAAGCCAACCACCTAGTATTAATATATCAGAGGAGCTTTTGATACTGACTCTCAGCAAAGTCACACATCTCTTTAAGTTCTTCAATTCTCACACTATAAATGTGAAAATGTCTGAATATCTTGTAAACAATAACAATAACTTTACTGTCAAATGATAGGCATTCGGCAGCAGTGTTGATACAATTGTGAGCGATGTGAGCTTCATGGTTTGCATCAATTAAATTACTTTCTAAAACTTTTCGTTGCTTGTAAAAAATATTGTTACTACCCTTCCTAGCAGCCCCACCAAAATTGCAATTGTTATTGTCAATACAAAATGGCAAAACTTTGGATCTTAGCGCATTGGACTCAACTTTATCAAGAATGCGCTTAGAAAGAATGTCTGAGGTTTTGCCTTTAACTTCATGGCCATCAAAAACTTTTACCTGAACCCCTTTCTCCTGAAGAAAGTACCTTACTAAAATATGGCACACTTTAATGCTTCCATAGTTTGAGCAATCACAAAAAACTGTTGAAATCTTAACAGTTCTCTTGAGGGAATCAGTAGAGTCAAGTTTGAAAACATTACAGATGATTGCTTCCATTTTGGTTCACGCACAAGAGTATTTTTCATCAAAACAGTTTTTCAACAACTTTGAAGTATAGTCTGACGACTGTAAAGAATGGTTGTGAACAACACAGTGATCAATCCATGTACCTCAGTTGTAGCCGGTGACTGAGTTTTCTCATCAGAAGTTTGAATTTTAACAAAAGAAATCCCAGTTCTACTTGAAGAAGCACTTGCATTTGCTGTCTTGTGTTTGTTCATCCTTAGGTGCAGACAATGTCACCCTTTCCTGCATGAGTGATTGAAAAGGAAGACCATCATCTGTTACAAAACACCATGCTATCACCAGAATGTTTCTTAATGAAAGGGTATTCATTTTGTAGTTGGTCATTAAAAGCACACTTCCTTTTTGGCATTTTAAAATGAAAATGAAGTCTAAAGGGAAATAGAAACACGCACCCTAGGTTAAGAGCCTACACAGATGACGGGATCAACAAAATAAGCTGACCAATGATGTGACACTGATATAGATGTTGGCCCCAGGATCATAGGCACCAACTCTTTGGGTTTTTGAGCACCCCCAATATTTTCTCCTGTAGGTCTGTATATCTGTAGCAAAAAAACCAAACAAACAACAACAACCTCCCTCCATACTCCAGAGCTGCAGAACAAGGGAGAAAGGAAGGTTTCTGTATCCTAGCTACTTCTTTCACTTCCCCCTGCTCCATATTCACTGACTTTGTGTGACTGATGGTTGCCTGGACCTTGGGGAAGAAGCAGAATCAGATTTGTCAGATGTGCTGAGGACTCAGGAATTTAAGATTGCCAACCATCTAAATTACTTTAGGATTCTACAACTTTGAAAAGTAGCTGTCTTAGTCAGAATGATGTCTAAATTGTCTGGGTATTTTTTCGAGTTTATCTCTACCGCTCGCCAGTGCTCCTCCCTCACTATGCAGAGTAAGTGGTAGGTTCCAGCCAATGGAAAGGCTGCACTAATCACAGGAAGGGTGGGCTGATTTTCTGCAAAGGGTCTGAGAGAAAATCAGTGGATTAAGTGGGTTTTTTTGGTATGGTTGAGTGGGGTTGCTGAGAAAGTGTGAGGAGGCTTTTGCAGGCTGAAAAATAGAACTGGTAGCAAAAGCAAGAACTGGGAGCATTGAAGTAGAGGAGTGCAAAAGCAGTGCAACACCAGTAGATAGTTACAGTCTGTCTGAAAAGTGCTAGTGTGCATGTGTGTACCTTGATTTGGGGGGTGAGGGGGTGGATGAATGCATGTGTATGTGTGTGTGACTGAAGTACAATAGAGTGCATGCATGTGTACTGTATATATTTCTGTGTCTCTGATAGAAATAGTCTCATATAAATAGAGTTTCCCTTTAAAAATTTCAGCTGGAGTGGAGAAGTCCACTGGTACAAATATGGAAGAGTGTAGGAGTGGGACATGTGTTTTAAAATAGAGGATATTTAGGTTTCCCCGACTGAAGTAATATGATTCCAGGGACAAATCCTTAAGATATGGGACTGATCCATATAATACGAGATACAGGACTATTGTTCACTTTAAGAAGGTGGAGCCATTCTTAAATGGGCAGGAGCCCTTTTACCAGGCCGAAAATGGCCAAATATATAAAATTAATTTTTAAATGTTTGGAAGGGCCACAGGGGTCCCAGAGATGTCATAGTGGGTTGTTAAGCCCTGAAATATGTTTTATTTAGTTTAAAAATGCATATTTTTGCTGGAATTTGTAGCGTTATTCTGGACGGTTAATCCTGGATTGTGAAGCTTTAAAAAGCCTATTTTGATGATAAAAACGGAAGTTTTCAAATGTCAAAGTACCAGGATGTAAGCTATAGGCTGGTAAATGATGGGGCAGGTGAGGAGTCTCCCTAGGGAGCTCTGCTGCAGGTGTGAAAACACAAGGTAGTGACGCAGATTTGTTACTAATTATATAACTGTTTGAGGTCTTAAAGGAATAGCAGAGAAAATTATTAAAAAGTTTAAATGGCATGGTACTTTTCCTGGTCAATTTAGGGATTCTTGTTCTCCTGCGCTTGGTCCCTGGGACAATTTTGGGGTGCTGCAGTGGAAGAGCACTTCTTTTGCTGACTAGAATCTTCATACTCAGCAGAGAAAGTGGCAGTTCGGCTGAAGAAGAGGCAGGGTTGGATGTGTGTGTGAGGTGTGGGTCTGTGATGATAGGAATTTTGATAAAAATGTTTGAGTTTATTGGAAAAAGGGATTGAATTGTGCTAAGTAATTTATGTAAGTGAAAGCTCGAAACTGGGAGAGAGCTAGTAGACTCTGAAGTTTCTAAGGGGTATGTTTACTAAGCAGTCTTTTTTTTTTTTTTAATTTTTTATTTAAGGATTTTCCAGTGCATCAAGAAATTACAAACAAGAACATTTTTTAAAAAAGAAATAGCTAATACAATCAAGAAAATTTTTTTTCCCATATATAAAAGAAACACATCAAGAGGAGAATCGCCTCTAATAACAATAGAAATAGAATCAATCAAGTTATAAGAAATAAGGGGTTACACACCCCACATAAAGGAGCTGAAAAACAAAAAAATCATTCCTCCTCAACAATTGTACCTCCCTCTACTTTTGAATCCAAGAAACATTTCAAGGCATTAACATCATTATACACATAAGTTCGTCCCCCTAAGGTAATCACACAACGGCAAGGAAATTTAAGAAAGAAGGTTGCCCCTAACGCCACCACCTGTGGTTTTAATAGCAGAAACTGCTTACGCCGAATCTGCGTATGATGACAGACATCTGGGAAGATTTGGATAACCTGACCACAAAATAAAGTACCCCGATGCTTAAAGTATGCTCTCATAACCCGCAGTTTGGCTAATTCAGAGATAAACTGAACTACCAAAGTGTTACGTTTTGAGATATTATCCATAGAATCTTCCAAGAAGGCTGTTAAATTCTGATCCACTGAAGAGACAGAAGGGGCCGAAACCCCAACAGCCCGAGGAGTGGAAGAAGAACCAAGAGGTAAATAATACATATGGACCGTCTGAGCTGTATGAAAATCCCCCTCCAAATGCAGAATCTCCAAAAAATATTTACCCAACAGTATATCAGAGGACATTAGGTGTGTCATAGGAAAATTAAGAAAGCGTAAATTACACGCTCTAGCACGGTTCTCAAGAGCCTCAAGCTGAAAAGATATCGCTGAAGAATCACGTATAAAGGCAACATCAGAATTACGGCTAGACTGAAATTGAGAATCAGTGCTGGTAGCAAGCTTTACAACTGAACCTAATTGATTATCCATATATTGTAACTTATCCACTACATCTTGGGAAAATTTACACAAAGAGGATACAGTAGAAGTTTAAACGTACATCTATTTTTGAATTGCAGACCATATATCATGCAAAGTTACTTTCCCCACAGGAGAAGCTAAAGTCCCAGGTTCTATTACAGATGGAAATACAGGGCATGGAACAGGGGGAATCTGCTCAGGAGGACTACTAGAAATAGTGGATGAAAGAGCAGGAAGAGGAAAAGGGGGAGGAGACCGGAGAACAGGACTCAATGAGACCTCCTCCGGAGATCGATTACCAGGCAGCAGGACAGTCACATGCTTGTCCATAGGGCCCGCCACTTTCTCTCCTGAGCTGCCAGCCCCAGATTTATCACCAACCTTCGCCTTCCTTTTGCCCATAATGCTGGAATCGGCTCCAAATGGACACACCACACGACACCTCACGTGCACCGAAGGGGCGCCAAAGGGGTGTGTCCTGCCTCTTGAGCCACGCCCCTTTAGGCCACGCTACGCGGACCGCGACACGCGGCCGCGTACAATACCTGAGGGCTTTATAGGGCACAGCAGGGTCCTCCAGGCCAAGGCACGTCCTCCTCCCGCCTGCCCGATCACCAAACAAGCCTCTCCAGGTCCCGCTGCGCTGAACCGTGCAGCTGTAAAAATGCACGGCAGCTCCCTCACAGCGGCGATTCTCCCGGCTGCTCTCTCCAACACCTGAGGGCTTTATAGGGCACAGCAGGGTCCTCCGGGCCAAGGCACGTCCTCCTCCCGCCTGCCCGATCACCAAACAAGCCTCTCCAGGTCCCGCTGCGCTGAACCGTGCAGCTGTAAAAATGCACAGCAGCTCCCTCACAGCGGCGATTCTCCCGGATGCTCTCTCCAACACCTGAGGGCTTTATAGGGCACAGCAGGGTCCTCCGGGCCAAGGCACGTCCTCCTCCCACCTGCCCGATCACCAAACAAGCCTCTCCAGGTCCCGCTGCGCTGAACCGTGCAGCTGTAAAAATGCACGGCAGCTCCCTCACAGCGGCGATTCTCCCGGCTGCTCTCTCCAACACCTGAGGGCTTTATAGGGCACAGCAGGGTCCTCCGGGCCAAGGCACGTCCTCCTCCCGCCTGCCCGATCACCAAATAAGCCTCTCCAGGTCCCGCTGCGCTGAACCGTGCAGCTGTAAAAATGCACGGCAGCTCCCTCACGGCGGCGATTCTCCCCGTTTACTAAGCAGTCTTAACGTGCGCCCGACATTAGTGTGCAGGATGCCATAAAAGGAGTGGGCGTGTCGGTCTTAACATAGCAGTTCTGGTTACCATGCGATAAGGTACCTTTTCGTGCGATAGAGGGAGCTGTGGCACATCAACACGCATTAGCCTTAAGTAGGCGCGCTGACCTGTAAGCACAGCAAGAGAGGTGTAGCACAATGGGTAATGCAATGACTGCTGAACCAGGGGTCATGAGTTTGATTCCCCAGTGGGGTTAATGAGTAAGGTTGTCTGAGACATAACTCTCTACTCTAAAGCAGTGCTGCAGGAGGAAACTTCCTTTTTACATTAAACCAGTGCTGTAGGAGGACTGTTCCTTCTGTACTTTAAACCAGTGCTGCAGCAAAA